>JAAWVA010000034.1:8549150-8575255 GCA_015227895.2 Colaptes auratus
AAAAAAATCCATATTAACCCACCAAAGGTCAGAATTAGGCCTGTCAGGTGTGTGTGAGGAAGTGAATTGTCCAGACTGGGATGCTCCCTGCTGAAGCATCTGGCCCCTGTGTAATGTAGTAATCACTTTGCACAATGGGCTTACAAACTGTGTTTACAAATACAGCCTCTTTGTTTGCCTCATTTTTGACTCACTGGTTTGATACTCAAGCCCTCAGCTGAAGCACTCCCAGATATGAGCAACACGTTAAATGCAACTCATTAAGCTCTAATCTTTAATATCAGATGCTGCCTGCACTTAAACTGCAGGAGGGTGTGTGATGTATTGTTTTTTCCCACTTTCCTGCCTCTTCTGACTTTTTGCACCCATTCAGAAGCAGCCAAACAGCAAAGCTAAAGCAGGAGGCCAATACATTTACACAAAGGCTCGATAAATTCTGCCAGCCTCACTCTCCAGATTGCAAGGCAGGGATGCCTTCAGCAAGGCATAAATGAGCTCTTCATTGCTTCACATTACTGGCATGCTATGAAGCAATCCAAGCCAAGCAGGTATCAGAGAGGGACGGACCTTCTGGAGTAGCCCCAAGATTGTATTTGGGAGTTTCCCACCTGAGCACACTGAGTTGCATACAGTATTCACTTGCAAACAAGTCTTTTACCCTGCAGGAGAGGACAGTTCAGAAGCATGCAAAGAGCCACAACAACAAACCCCACCAAAATCTGCTACACATCATGTTTTTAGGGACCTTTGAAAATTAGTTTTCAAAGCCTGCTTACACTTTTTCTTTTATTTTCCTAGGGCTGAGTCACTGCCAGGAAAAAGGAAAGAACTTTTGTACACTCACATGCTGTAATTAAATACCCTCCAAATTGTGACATCTTGGATTTATGGCTGCAAGGAGAGAAGGAAGAGATCTGCAAGACTGACAAGCCTTCAATAGGTTGTGATTGTCAAGTCACCTAAGATAAAGCAGGGCTGGAGTGGCCTGTGCCTGCCCCCAAAAAGAGGGCAGCTAGTGAGCCTCAGAGAGTTCCAGCAGCGCTGTGGGGTGCTGTCTGCATATCTGCTCAGCCTCTTGGCACACAATCTGCCTGCTGTGCTGATTTCCATTCCATCCATTCCATTCCATTCCATTCCATCCATTCCATTCCATTCCATTCCATCTTCATTCCATTCCATTCTACCCTGTCCTACCTATCCTATCCTATCCTATCCTATCCTATCCTATCCTATCCTATCCTATCCTATCCTATCCTATCCTTCTCAGGTGCCTTTCTATCCCCCTCTGTTCAGATGTTTCCCCTGTTTATGAACAAGAAAGATCTCACTTGCAGTCAAGAGGCTGCCTTTGAATCTCAGTTTTCCTCTCCTGCAGGACCCTTTGAGTTCATCTTGGGAACTGGCTCAGTGACGTAGTTCAGCTGGCACTGACAACTTCTGAGAGACATTGTGAGGCCTGACAAACCAGCATTGAGAAGATTTAAATCAGCCTTGGAAGTGAAATGTCTGTGAGTAATGACCTCGTGTGCTGGAAACAAATGTGTTTGGGTGCATGTATAAACACATGTAATAGTTAAACATGCACAGCAAACTTCCACAGCAGAGACTGATTTGCGGGCAGCACTGCACTCCTTGACACTCTTCCTGCACATGGAAGCTTTGTTGATTCTTTCCTCAGGAAAGGCTTCTAAAATTTCCTGCCAGACATGAGCTTTGACTTTTTATTGCATACACACTGCTTGATTAAAATTGACATTTCTGTGCCACCTGCAACCCAGGGGTTGCTGTCAGGGACTGTTAACCAATTTGATGCCACACAGTTAGCCACAAGAAGGGGAAAATGTGAAGCTTTATACCCTGACATTTAATGCTGCATTTAGAGGAGAGGGAAATTTTGTTACTCAGCCCAGAGAGACCTTGAGGGGAAAAAAACCCCAAACCCAGCTGATAAATATATTTGTTTTCTTTGATTAAATGAAAAGTTCTTTGTATGACTTTTTGGGGTTCTCTCTGTTTTTTCCACTTTGGGAGGCTGTAAAATTCTCAGGAAATCCTAAGGGCCACAAGGATGAGCAGAGGGCTGGAGCACCTCTGCTGTGAGGACAGACTGAAGGAGTTGGGGTGTCAGTCTGGAGAAGAGAAGGCTCCAGGAGACCTCATTGTGGCCTTCCAGTATCTGAAGGGGGGCTACAAGAAGGCTGGGGAGGGACTTCTTAGGATATCAGGCAGTGATAGGACTAGGGGGAATGGAATGGAGCTGGAGGTGGGGAGATTCAGACTGGACGTGAGGAGGAAGTTCTTCACCATGAGAGTGGTGAAGCCCTGGAATGGGTTGTCCAGGGAGGTGGTTGGGGCCCATCCCTGGAGGTGTTGAAGCCCAGGCTGGATGAGGCTCTGGCCAGCCTGATCTAGTGTGGGGTGTCCCTGCCCATGGCAGGGGGGTTGGAACTGGCTGATCCTTGTGGTCCCTCCCAACCCTGACTGATCCTATGATTCTATGATTCTTCTTCTGCAGTGGTGGTGTGTGTGGGAGTGCTCTGGCAATGCTTGATGGCGTGAGGAGGGCAAAAGCTATAGGCAGGGGTTTGGGTGGAGGCTGTTAGAGTCACCATTGCTTCTTCCTTATGAAGAGCATCTCTGAGCACTGCCCACCTCTGGGACTTGGTGCCAATCACCTTCCCTGTCATCACAGGGACCTACACAAGACTCTTCACTTCGATTTCAGAGAATCACAGAAACAGAACCATTCTGATTGGAAGCAACTTTTGAGGTCATAAAGTCCAGCCATTAACCCAGCACTGAATCACATCCCTCAGTGCCACATCTGCATGGATTTTTAATACCTCCAGGGAAGGTGACCTAACCACTTCCCTGGGTAGCCTATTCCAGGGCTTGACAACCCCTTTGGGGAAGAAGTTTCTTCTAATATCCAACCTAAACCTCCCCTTGGTAGAACCTGAGGTAATTTCTTCTCGTCCTATCACTTGATACTAGAGAGAAGAGACCAATTCCCCCTTGCTCCAACCTCCTTTCAAGGAGTTGTAGAGAGAAAGAAAGTGTCCCCTCAGCCTCCTCTTCTCCAGGTTTGACAACCTCAGTTTCCTCAGCTGCTCCTCGTAAGACTTGTTGCTAGTTAACTTCCTGAAGAGGACAGCTGTAGAAATTAAAGCCAGCTGAAAGCTATTGATTTTCCCTCAGTCACAGCTCTCCCCAGCTGTGGTCTCGCTGGTTTTGGGTGGAAGGAGAGAGGGTGTGAAAAGCTTCATAGATTTCTTATTCTCAGGCGTTAGAGCTGTCACCAAGTCCTCCCTCTCACGTAGCTCCTGACAGACCACTTGGGTGATATCTGGCCAGGAAGAGAGAAACTGTGACTGCATGAAGTGTTGGCTGGTCTGGTGGAAGAGGCAGAGCTGGATGGCAATCCTGGAGCGCTGCCACCGGCCCCAGCTTTCAGCAAATCATGGAGTCCTTCTAGGTTAGCTAGCATAAGGTAGCAATAACAGATCTGCCTCTAAACGGTGGTGGGCTGGTTGTGAAGGTGCAGGAACTAATTTTAAAGGCCTGATAGACACAGTCTTGTTTGCAGAATTTTCCAGGACATCAGAAATCCGTTGTCTACCAACTCCCCCAGTTTACTTGGACAAATGTTCTCTCTTGCCTTTGCTGTTTGCCAGTTTTAAGTCACAGAATCACCGAATCACCGAGGTTGGAAGAGACCTCAAAGATCATCAAGTCCAACCTGTCACCACAGACCTCACGACTAAACCATGGCACCAAGTGCCACATCCAATCCCCTCTTGAACACCTCCAGGGATGGGGACTCCACCACCTGCCTGGGCAGCACATTCCAATGGCTAAGGACTCTCTCTGTGAAGAACTTTCTCCTCACCTCAAGCCTAAACTTCCCTTGGCACAGCTTGAGACTGTGTCCTCTCGCCTGTGTCCACACTGCAGCTCAAACATCTGCTCTCCAGTTTCACAGCTGGAAGCTGCACTCACTCTTTTTTTCTTCTCCCCCTCTCCCCCCATGCCTGCATTTAGTGTAGAAGGCAGCAGGTCTGTTTGGATGAGGTCTGAGCAAATTCTCATTACTTTTCTCCTAAAAATCTTTATGCCCAGGCTGTTGTGGCTCCGGTGAGCAGACATCCGCTCTGCCCTGGGGGAGCGCTGACACACTGCTCCGCCAGGAATAATGTGCAAAGGATTGGGCCATCCACAGCTCAGTGGAAAAGAGAATAGGAAATCATCTTGTTTGGGCCTTCTTCTTTCTTTTTTTCCCCTCTTCAGTGAGTTGTATGATTCCCTTGTCATATCCTTTAACTATAGGCTCTGCCCCTCAGGCTTTAAGTCTTAATTTTACTGAAGCCTCCAGCCTCCCCTCTACTCAGCTCTGGTGAGACCCACCTGGAGTACTGCCTCCAGTTCTGGAGCCCTATTACAAGAGGGATCTGGAGGTGCTGGAAGGTGTCCAGAGAAGGGCCACGAGGATGAGCAGAGGGCTGGAGTACCTCTCCTATGGGGACAGACTGAGGGAGTTGGGGCTGTTCAGTCTGGAGAAGAGAAGGCTCCGAGGTGACCTCATTGTGGCCTTCCAGTATCTGAAGGGGGCCTACAAGAAGGCTGGGGAGGGACTTTCAGGCTATCAGGGAGTGATAGGACTAGGGGGAATGGAATGAAGCTGGAGGTGGGGAGATTCAGGCTAGATGTGAGGAGGAAGTTCTTCACCATGAGAGTGGTGAAGCCCTGGAATGGGTTGTCCAGGGAGGTGGTTGAGGCCCCATCCCTGGAGGGGTTTAAGCCCAGGCTGGATGGGGCTCTGGCCAGCCTGATCTAGTGTGGGGTGTCTCTGCCCATGGCAGGGGGTTGGAACTAGCTGATCCTTGTGGTCCCTTCCAACCCTAACTGAAATATGAAACTATGAAGCTCCCGCTCATCCCGCAGACCCAGCTGCAAGCCTGTGTGGTGGAGCAAGGCACCCAAGCAAATGGAAAACAAAATTGTGTTTTTCAGGCTTTTACCATGGTGCCTGGAAAGACCATTTGACACCGTGGGCTGCACAGCTGCTGAGGGGAAAGTGCTCATGTGCCAAGAGAAATGTTCCCAAACTGCCGCTGGCCCTTGTTAAAGCTGGATGTATTTCTGGCTCTGAGTGGAGTGAATATTTGGTGACAAGTGTTGCTGACAGCTTTTAGGTGTTATGGCCTTAGAGGGAGAAATAGTTCTGAGCAAATGCTTAATCCACAGGCAAGCTCTGTCCTCTTTGATAACTGGAAGTGAAAGGGATTTGTAAGGAAAGTGCTATGAGTCTGAAGGCCCTGAGGAGCCAAAGGGTGCCAGGATCATATTCCAGTCTCAAGCTGCACCAGGGGAGATTTAGGCTGGATGTTAGGAAGTTCTTCATAGAAAGAGAGAGTGGCCATTGGAATGTGCTGCCCAGGGAGGTGGTGGAGTCACTATCACTGGAGGTGTTTAGGAAGGGACTGGATGGGGTGCTTGGTGCCATGGTTTAGTTGATTAGATGGAGTTGGATGATAGGTTGGACTTGATGATCTCAAAGGTCTTTTCCAACCTGGTTAATTTATTCATTCTATTCTATTCTATTTTTTTTATTCTATTCTATTCTATCTTTCTATTCTACTCTACTCTATTCTATTCTATTCTACTCTATTCTGTTCCTGTGACAGGGGTGCTGTCCCTGACTTGGAGGATTTCACCATTTGCTGGTTTCCTGAAGGTTGCTTAACTGAGAGTAACTTTCTGTCTTACCCCTGTGTGGTGTAGTTATGCCCTAATTACCGAGCCTCAGCTTTGGTTTCTGTGCAGAGATGAAAGGAGAAGGTTTGGTTGGCATTTTGGCCATTTGGAGGAGGATCACAAAAACTGCCAAACCTGAATTCTGACCATAGTTCCATGCTGCAGTAAAATTAGAGACAAAAATCCACGGGTGACTAAGCACAGAAGATTTCAGTTCATTTTCTTTGCCTTTAGCAGCACTTCTGTTTTGCTGGACAAAACCCAATATATTTCCCACCCTTATGGTCTCAGGATTGCCCAGCCAGAGAAATCCTTTCAGCTGTATTTTACCCATGTGGAGAGATACTGAGACCTTCAGGCAAGAGAGCCTGGGCTTTGTGGCCAGGCACAGATCTCAGCCAGACTTTGCAGAGTACAACGTCAGAGCCCCACAAAACGTTCAGTTTCCAAGGGAACAGAAAGCTCCACTTTGGGACAAATGCACACACAATTTATTACTCATTTCTACTACCACACTGCTTCCTAACTGTTTTCTCCAGCTAGAAAAATCACTGTTTTCTAACAAAAACACAGTGAGGAGGGGGGGGTTGCTGTAGGACAGAGCTTTTCCCGTCATCACCATGGCTTCATCCTGAGAGCACATAGCTCTCAGTTCACTCCCAGAAAAGAGACTTGATGAGTGTGGTTCAGAGGTGACCTCCAGAGGAAGTCTGCTGGCTTGGTGGCCCCATGACCTTGGGACACCTATTTTAGGGGTGTGGAGATAAGGACTCATAGAGACGTTTCAAAAGCTCTTAAGCCCTTCTTTCACCTTGAAATCAACTCATTGCCACAGCTACAGCCTGTCAAGAAAGTGAAGTGAGAGCTAACAGAAAAATCTCTTCTTCTGTTATATGGACGTGCTGAGGAGGAAAGTATGGCACTTGTTCTTCTCACCTCTGCCCAGCACTCCCCAGAGGAGCGTTTGGTGCCTCATCTGTAGCTGGATGACACAAGAGCCACTTTCTGCTAGTGTTGCCCTATCTGCTGAGAGCTTGTGCTGAGCTTCCCATGTCTGCATGCCCCCTGACCCAGGAGCAAGGGGGAAAGGGTACAGCATGTGATTTTGCCTGCCTCAGTGATGATGTGGGTGGTTCTTACTGGTCAGATTCACCAGCAGGATCCCGGGCAAGGAGATACACAGTGTTTCCCCACGGCAAGCATCTGCACACAGGGTTCAGTGCTGGGGTCTGCTCTGTTTAATATCTCTATTAATGACCTCAGTCAGGGGATGGAGGGCAACCTCAGTAAGTTTGCAGACAACACCAAGTTGGGTGGAAGGCTTGATCTGCTTAAGGGTAAGGAGGCTCTGCAGAGGGACCTGGGTAATGACTGGCACACACCGAATTAATGCTGCTAGAAGCTTTCACAGTGCTGCACTTCTGGTGTAATTTTCTCCTTTCTTTCTCTTTTTGTAAGCTTCACTCTTGTTCTCCCAAGAAACACACCATCCAGCTGCCCCTTATCTGCAGTTGATCCTGGACAGCCTGGAAAAAACATTGAAAGTCTTCACCTCAAGCCCCAGGCAGCAAAGACCTGCCTTAGCTGTCAGTAAGATAATAGAAATTGGCATCCCCACAAAACTATTTCAGAGGCAACAGCCATGAAGGAACATCCCTTTTTAATATGAATGGATGCTTTTAAACTTTTGGCAGGAAATGCTGGGTTTGGGCTTGCTTTAATTTGTTAGGATCTGATTTTTCAATTAGGTTAATTCCTCTCTCCTTTAAGTTCATGCACACTGCATTCAATCAATGTAGAACCAAACATGATAAACCCCCGAGTGACCTGATCTGATTGGATTCATAACTGACACCACTTGAGGAGGAAATTGGGCTGGGTGACCTCCAGAGGTCCTGAGTTTCCCTGTGCTCATAAATAACCCGAGGAAGTTTGTGATGAGAAGCCTGCAGTCCGAGCTCCCACTGATGTCACCGCAGTGAGAAGACCTTGGGTCCTCTTGTGACATTGCTGTCTTGCAGGAAAGAAGTTGAAATAGCACAGTGGCTGTCACATGTAGAGTTTATTGTCTCAGCTTAGATTAACATCATTACTTGCAGTTGTGTTTCCTAATGACTGTATGGGATAATTGTATCTAATTCAATCCCAGGCAATTGCCTCATGCCATTCAAATATTGGTTTATAGTAATAAATAGCAATTTTTGGAAGCTCACATAACTACCTCAAGTTCTTCTGCAGCCAAATTGAAGTGTTAATGTGGTTAGTGGAAATGATTTTGCATTAGCCACTTTATTAGCTGTTCTGGAGGCAAAGGGGAAATTGGAATTCTGGTGGGTGAAATGATTTGGCTGCAAGGAAATATTTGCTCAGGTACAAAGCTGTCATTAAGGGTTGATGAGCAAGTGATGCTGGATATGAAGCTTTATCTCACTCCATGGTTTTGTTTCTAGAGCTTTATTTGCTTACCAGGATACTGAGTGGCATTGTTTAAAGATGTTAAGGGAAACACAAAACAAAACAAAGGGGAAGGGAGAGAGCAAGTGGAGAGGGGAAGGGGAGGGGAAAGGGAGGGGAGGGGAAAGGCAAGGGAAGGGGAAGGCAAGGGAAGGGGAAAGGAAGGGAAGGGAAGGGAGGGAAGGGGAAGGGAGGGAAGGAGAAGGGAGGGAAGGAGAAGGGAGGGAAGGGAGGAAGGGAAGGGAAGGGAAGGAAGGGAAGGAAGGGAAGGGAAGGGAAGGGAAGGGAAGGGAAGGGAAGGGAAGGGAAGAAAGGAGGAAGGAAGGGGGAGAAGGGAAGGGGGAAGGGAAAGGATGGGAGAAGGGAAAGGAAGAAGGGAAGAGAAGGAAGAAGAGGACAATATCAGTTGAAAGGAACCTACAACAATCATCTAGCCCTTTCCCATAGGAGAGCCAGAGGAGACCATGTGCCCTCAGCCCACAGCTGCATCAGGCCACACTCCATGCCCTAGGAAAGCCTGAAAAAAGCAAAAAGGCAAATCCATGGGAAGGGAGCAATAATGCTTTCCCACAATGCTGTGAGTGGCAGAAGTAAGCTGAATTGCCTGGGGACAGTTCTCCCCTCTGAAAATCTGCCATGTGCTGGTGCAGCCTGGGCACGCAGGTGGGCTCCCGATGTATCTGATCAAGGCATGCAGGCTGCCTGCGCACTTACTGCCTGGAGCTGTGGTCCCTGCCCCGCAGCAAGTTGTTTACGTGGCCTCTGACATTGCAGAGGCAGGAAAGCAAGAAGCTAATTCTGAAATCTGCAAGGGAATTTGCAGGGGAACTGGCAGGGGAAGGAGATGCCTGCGGCATGTTACGTGGTCAGCACAAAACGCGTTGCTCAAGAGCTGTGGGAGTCCGAAAGGAGACCTACTCGGCAGTATCTGCTGAAACTAGGAGCAAACATGTTCCCAGACTGCCCCAGAGTTACTCAGCCTGTTTGCTTGCACCCCTTGCCACAGCTGTCTCAGCCTCTTCTCACAGAAGAGGGCTGAGGGAACTGGGGTTGCTTAGCCTGGAGAAGAGGAGACTGAGGGGTGACCTTATTGCTCTCTACAACTACCTGAAGGGAGGTTGTAGCCAGGCAGAGGTTGGTCTCTTCTCCCAGGCAGCCAGTACCAGAACAAGAGGACACAGTCTCAGGCTGCGTCAGGGGAGGTTTAGACTGGATCTTAGGAGGAAGTTCTATACAGAGAGAGTGATTGCCCATTGGAATGGGCTGCCCGGGGAGGTGGTGGAGTCACCTTCATTGGAGGTGTTCAGGAAGAGGCTTGATGGGGTGCTTGGTGCCATGGTTTAGTTGTTTAGGTGGGTTGTATTGTATGGTATGGTATGGTATGGTATGGTATGGTATGGTATGGTATGGTATGGTATGGTATGGTATTGTATTGTATGTATTGTATTGTATTGAGTATTGAGGTAGGCTGGATTGGTTGATGGGTTGGACGCGATGATCTTGAAGGTCTCTTCCAACCTGGTGGTGTATTGTATTGTATTGTATTGTATGTATTGTATTGTATTGTATTGTGTTCCAGCTCTCTGACCATTTTTGTGTCTCTTCTGGACCCACTCCAACAGGTTTACGTCCTTCTCGTGCTGAGGACCCCACTGTAGTATTTTCAGAGTAGTCTTCTTCAAGGTGCTACCAATTCCATTATCTCTGGAGCAGAGTGCTGGTGCTTTTATGGAGCAGCTTTCTGCTCTGCACCGCTTCAGCTGTGCCTGACTCGTGAACCAGACTTGGTGCACAGTCTCCTGAACTGCTGTTTCCTGCCCCTGGGAGGATCTCTGCTTTTTTTTTAATGGAAATTTGAGATAAGTTGAGTCTTATTAAAATTCAGGTGGCACCAGGCCTTATCACCAGCTAAAAAATTTATCAAGCCACGGCCCATCAATAATCCCAGCAGGCAGCAGTGTGGACTTAGCTCAATTTCAGATAATAGCAGTGTCACCACCACATTAAATTGAAAGATAGATGGAAATTAGAGTATGATTAATCATTGTTAGCCTTGCTTGGCTGATGCATGTTTGCATTTGGGGTAATGTATATGTATGGGTCTGCTGAGTGCACAAATACCTAGTCTGTATCTCCTGCCACACAATTTCCTTTGGATTTGGTTGAATAGAATGAATCGTGTTGAGAGGAGCCAGGCGGGTGGGATGCTTTGCATTGCCATGAGAGACAAGAGCAATACTTAAGAGCATCCCCACACAGTGCCTGTGCAATTTTTAGCAGCACTCCTGTCCACTGTCAAAGGTGCACCACAGGTGACTCAGATCACTGATGTATTCTGAAGATTCCTTGTCCTTCTCTTATAGAATAGGATAGGATAGGATAGGATAGGATAGGATAGGATAGGATAGGATAGACTAGACTAGACTAGACTAGACTAGACTAGGATAGGATAGGATAGAATAGAATAGAATAGAATAGAATAGAATAGAATAGAATAGGATAGAATAGGATAGACTAGACTAGACTAGACTAGACTAGACTAGACTAGACTAGACTAGACTAGAATAGAATAGAATAGAATAGAATAGAATAGAATAGAATAGAATGAATAAACCAGGTTGGAAGAGACCTTCAAGATCATTGTGTCCAACCCATGATCCAACACTACCTAATCAACTAAACCATGCAACCAAGCACCCTATCAAGTCTCCTCCTAAACACCTCCAATGATGGTGACTCCACCACCTCCCTGAGCAGCACATTCCAATGGGCAATCACTCTCTCTGTGTAGAACTTCTTCCTAACACCCAGTCTGAACCTCCCCTGGCACAGCTTGAGATTGTGTCCTCTTGTTCTGGTGCTGGTTGCCTGGGAGAAGAGACCAACCTCTGCCTGGCTACAACCTCCCTTCAGGCAGCTGTAGAGAGTAATAAGGTCTCCCCTGAGCTTCCTATTCTCCAGGCTGAGCAACCCCAGCTCCCTCAGCCTCTCCTCACAGGGCTTGTGTTCCAAACCCCTCCCCAGCTTTGTTGCCCTTCTCTGGACACGTTCCAGCAAGTCAACATCTTTCCTAAACTGAGCGGCCCAGAACTGGACACAGGACTCAAGGTGTGGCCTAACCAGTGCTGAGTACAGGGGCAGAATGACCTCCCTGCTCCTGCTGGCCACACTGTTCCTGATGCAAGCCAGGATGCCATTGGCTCTCTTGGCTGCCTGGGCACACTGCAGGCTCATGTTCAGCCTACCATCAACCAGTCCCCCCAGGTCCTAATCCCATAGCTTTTACAGTGGAGGGAAGGAGAGTGAAAGGCAAGGCTGGTACACAGGGACACCTTGATTCTTTGGCATAATTTCCATTTTTCTGATGAAGAGCCACACCATCTGTGGCAACCCCCAGAAATCCCTGCAAGAGACGAGCAATGAATTCAAACTTGGATGATTTTCCATTTCTTTTTGAGTCCCAACATTACCCTGGGCAGGGGAGATATGTAAATATGTGTTTGAAAATGGCTATCTCCAGGAGACTGCAGCATCTATGGATTTCTGCAGACCAGAAAATTCCACAGAGGTGAAAGATATCAAAAGCTGCTTCAGGCTTTGTGGCTCCCACTTACACAGCCTAGAGAGCTCTTTTCTTTCCAGCTCTCGGGATTTGATGTGTATCTTCTCTTTTGAATATGATTGTAGGCAAACTGGTTCTGATCTCTGTGTTATCAGCTAGCAAAAGCCTTTGAGCAGTACTAAGGTGCTGTGTAGCTGTTCCTTCAGCCCTCTGGTGGGAAGCTGAAATATTTTGTTGAGTCTTACTTGGGTTCTGTTTTAGGTGCCTAAAACTCTACCCTGCCTCTCATGGGTCCAAGCCTTAGAAGAAAGGCTTCTTTTAGGCAACACTGTCATGTTTTCAGAGGGGAGGGGGGAAAGGAGCATGTGCCCCAAAAGACTCGGACAGGATGTCTGAGAGTTGTATTTCAGCTGAAGATTTGGACTCCTCTGTGCAAATGAGAGCTTGAATCACTGGAACTGCTGTTTTCTTGAACTGCAGCTCATTCTCCAGTGGAATATTCAGGTTTTAAGAGTTTGTTTAGTGAATGGCAATGTGATATTTTCTCTGCTGTTTTTTGCTTGGTTGGGGGTTTGGTTTTGTTTTGTTCAGGGTGTTTTTTGTTTGTTGTGTTCCGGTTTGTTTTGTTCTGGTTTGTTTTGTTCTGTTCTGGTTTGGTTTGGTTTAGATCCTGCTTGTTTTGTTAGAATCTCAGTGCTAGGCTGTTCAGGAGTAATTTCCTACCAGATCAGTCTGAGGCTGGCATTTGCAGTAGGCACTCGTGCCCAAATCAGTCTTCATAATGGACCCTGGCCTTTGACTTTCTCAGCTGCAGCCCCACATATTCCCAGCTCCTGCAGCCAGGGCAGTGAGGAGCAGCACTGACAATGAAGATGTGAACACCAGAAACAGCCACAGTCTCTCATTTTCTAAGAACACTCCACTCACTTTACTTGGCAACCACCCCAAGGCTTTGAGAGACTTATTGCTGCCTTCCTGAGCTTCAGCTGAGACACTCGTGAGAGGAACCAGATCATAACCAGTGAGACAGGAACTCAGAAATGCTGAGCTGTTCCATCAGCCCAGAATCTTTATTTCAGTCCACCAGTTCCTCCCCACCCAAGCTATAAAGCTGTTTCCTAATCCTCTCTTCCAAGAGCTGGAGAATTAAACATTGTCTGGAGTTCCTGACGAGCTCAGTTGTAATTTTTACTATCCTTGCTCTGCTGAATTTCCATTTCCTGGGTGGAGGTGAGAGGAGTGGGTGTTCTTGTGTAAGTGTATGTGTGGGTGCAGATGCACGCTCCACTTCTCCAGGCCATGTGGTTTTATGTCTCCAGATGTGTTTAACTTCCCCTGATGTTAATGGAAGCTGTGACAGCCCCTGCAGAAGAATGTTTGAGGGAAGGGGATGCTCAGCTAGATGGGCTTTTCCTGTTGATACATTTTATTGCTTTTCCATAAGGAACATTTCTTGCTGTGGGAAATGGTCAGAAAATCAGCTTGCTTCATGACCTAATCCCAAACCTGTTACAGACTGGATAGTTAACATCAGCAGAAACAACTCAGCTTTCCAGAACCATAGGACTCCTTTGTTTTACTCACACGTTGTATTTACCACAACCTGTTACAGACTGGGTATTTAACATCACCAGCAACAACTCAGCTTTCTGATGAGGCTCTGTCCAGCCTGATCTAGGGTAGAGTGTCCCTGCCCATGGCAGGGGGGTTGGAACTAGGTGATCCTTGTGGTCCCTTCCAACCCTAACTGAAACTATGAAACTATGAAACTATGAAACCATAGGACTCCTTTGTTTTACTCACATGCTGTATTTACCACAACCTGTTACAGACTGGGTGTTTAACATCACCAGAAACAACTCAGCTTTCCAGAACCATAGGACTCCTTTGTTTTACTCACATGTTGTATTTACCACAACCTGTTACAGACTGGGTATTTAACATCACCAGCAACAACTCTACAACTACCTGAAGGGAGGTTGTAGCCAGGCAGAAGTTGGTCTCTTCTCCCAGGCAGCCAGTACCAGAACAAGAGGACACAGTCTCAGGCTGCGCCAGGGCAGGTTTAGACTGGATCTTAGGAAGAAGTTCTATACCGAGAGAGTGATTGCCCACTGGAATCAGCTGCCTGTGGAAGTGGTGGAGTCACCTTCATTGGAGGTGTTCAAGAAGAGGCTTGATGGGGTGCTTGGTGCCAGGGTTTAGTTTTTTAGTTGTTTAGGTGGGTTGTATTGTACTGTATTGTACTGTATTGTACTGTATTGTATTTAGGTGGGTTGGATTGGTTGATGGGTTGGACGTGATGATCTTGAAGGTCTCTTCAAACCTGGTGTATTGTATTGTATTGTATTGTAACTCAGCTTTCAGAAACCATAGGACTCCTTTGTTTTACTCACATGCTGTATTTAAGGCAGGTTGGGATCAAAAAGAACATGCCTGGAAGAGCTGCATTTCATCCACTGGATCTAGTGGCTGTCACCAACAGACCTGAGGACAGAAAACCACCATCCTTCCAAACAGCGTATTAAAGAGATTAACGCAATGGCAGAGCCTTAAAGGCCACTTTCACCGCTGCAATTTGATATTGGCAACATAACCACCCCTGGAGGGGTTCAAAACCATGTAGATATGGCACATCAGGGCATGGTTTAGTGGCTGTGGTGGTGTTAGAGTGATGGTTGGACTTGATGAGCTTAGAGGGCTTTTCCAACCGATACAATTCTATGATTTCTTCTATTATCCCTACATTTCTTGTTAGTAACCTCTGCTCCCCTTTTTGTTTCCTACAGAGTGGATTCCTTTCCCTCATAACTGTAGCTTTCCCTCCTTTCTGTACTTAAAAAAAAAAAAAAAAGCATCTTTATCTTCTAATTAAATCACCAGGAGGCATATTTAGAGCCCCCAGGGTTCACTTTGAACCACGCAAAGGAAAAGGCACAACTCTGTGCTATAAACAAAATGTTAATTTGAATTAATTGGAGGAAATGCTCTGCCTATGATAGCCTTGTTTCTGAATAATTAATCATTTCAGCCAGCAAAGCAAACATTATGCCCCTGAATGTTGCTTCTGGCCCTACCAGTGTCAGACTGAAGTAGCTCTGCTGATGAGAGCTGAATTACTCTCATTTGTTGTTGCTTCAGCCAAAAGCAAGCTCTGGCCCCAGAACACTGCTGGGGAAAGTGCATTTGGGTCTGCACTGTAACCAAACAATTTGTAGCACCTCTAGTGCCTCTGTGATTCTTAACAGGGATTTGAAGCAAGGTTATTAGAGCCTTCTCTCCCTGGAATTAGAACACTAGGAGAAGTAGGGGGGAAAACCAAAGCCCTGACTTAAAATTTTCATCACAGATTCAGAAACTGATTAGAAAAAGAGATTTGCAGAGTAGTGTTATTAATATTGAAATCAGTAATACCTCTAAAGAGTTATAATTCCCCTCTTCTAGCAGGACTCTTAAAGAGATTTATTTTCTTCCCCTGAATAATGTGAGTCTCCAATGTCTAAGGAGTGATTATATTCACAGTGAATTTCCAAAGTGTAACAGCACCTGCTTTTATGGAGCTGCCCTTTGAGATGTAAAGTTCAGCCCTGCATTAATGGATCTCTGCACCAGTCTATAGCTACTGGTGTTTTGTAGTGGTTTAGAAATCTGAGGAATCATGAATTTCTATTTACTTGCCACTTTTTTCCTGCTAGATGCTTCTTGCTAATGTGCAAGAGAGCTACTGATGTTGCTGTGGTCCTGTTTCACTCCATACAATGAACCCAAAGCCTCTCACCATTGATCCTGAGAACGCAGTGAGGTACCCACTGGTGCTACTGGTCCTGAGCAAGTTTTACATTGGGGGTAAGAAACAACCAGGAGCAGAAAAAAACACCAAGAAGTTAATCTCCTGGTGGGGTTCATAGGCTTCATGTTCAATGCAGAAGAGCTGGTAGAGGCCTCAATAGAGAAAACAATTGTTTGCCAGTAAGAATGAGGATGGTGAGACACTGGAGCAGGGTGCCCAGGGAGGTTGTGGATGCCCTCCCTGGAGGCGTTCAAGGGTTGGATGAAGCCTTGAGCAACCTGGGCTAGTGGAAGGTGTCCCTGCTCGTGGCAAGGAGGTTGGAACTAGATGCTCTTTAAGGTCCTTTCCAGCCTAAACCATTCTGTGACTCTGTGATTCTTTCTGTGAGCCATAATGCTCTGTTTTAAAAATGGGTCCTACCAAAACCCAGTTACTTTCAATAACTTGATATCCTGCCTTTACCTTGGGTGGATTTGCAGTGTTCCTTAATTCTCTTTTTGACCCTTAATTCTCTTTTTAACCATTAATTCTCTTTTTTAACCCTCTTCTCTCTTTTCTCTCACTCCTCTCGTCTCTCTCACTCCTCTTCTCCTCTCTCACTCCTCTTCTCCTCTCTCACTCCTCTTCTCTCTTTTCTCTCACTCCTCTTCTCTCTTTTCTCTCACTCCTCTTGTCTCTCTCCTCTCACTCCTCTCTTTTCTCTCACTCCTCTCTTTTCTCTCACTCCTCTTCTCTCTTTTCTCTCACTCCTCTTCTCTCTTTTCTCTCACTCCTTCTCTTTTTAGCTCAGTAGTTCTCAGGCTATTTGACTCCTTCAAAAAACTCAGGCTTCAAATCCATCTCTCCTACACCTTGCTTCTCCTGTGTCAGAGTGTTGCAGATTAGATTGGTCCCGTAACCATTTGAACCCGATGCAGTAACTCTGCTTGAATGCATTTAATTAGTAAGTCCCTAAACCCTTAGCTGAAGCCTGGCAGCTGGATGTGGTCTGAAACACACTAAATAAGTTTATTTGTGTGACTGCTGGAAGAATTCCTGACATGTGGCAGGAAAGACCTGGGTGGGTCCATTCGTGCTGGGTGCTCCTGGGGTGCCTCTTTGGCTGCTGCTGAGCCAGACTGCCCTGCCTTACCTTAATTTCCCCAAACTAATTTTTTTTTGCCTTAAATTCAGCTCCACTAATGATCACCACAGTGTCAGTGCCAAGCTGGATACACTTGGCTACTTCTGTGCTAACCACAGGTTCATTTAAATATCGCTTTGAGCTACCCAACAGACAGAAGAGGTTCTTCAGATCTGCTCTCATCCATGCAGGTGCAGAAGGCAGCTAACTATTACCATCTGCTCCCTGGAACTGAGTTTGCAGGGGGAGCCAGAAAACAGACACCTGTTTGGAATAGGTTTGCACGATAAATCATTGCCAAACTATGTTGCAAGAAGGATATGAGGGAACAAAAACCAAGAGAAGAGGCAAGCAACTCATTCCTTGCTAGCAAATGAGAAAAAGAAAGAGTAAGAGGGGCAAAGCTGATGGGTTTGTAAATGGTATGGACAGTGGGGAGACTGCAAGCTCATTTGTGAAATTCAAGGCCAGGTATTTGGCACTACCAGGGAACTGCTGTTTGTTCTGCTTAGGCTGAACTGCAGACAGGCCTGCATTGGACTCTTAGCTTTACACAGAGTATCTGGGTTTGCTCCTGGCTTTGGATTCTTGGTGTGCTGCTGTTGCTGCACCCTCACTGCAGGGTTTGTCACTTCTGCTGAGCGACTTCTGCCACCTTTCTTCACTCTTGGAGGACCCTGCTGCTTTCATGTCTCAAGTGTCCTCACAACCCCACTGCAGACTGTGTGCAGCACAGCAATGAAAAGGTGCTTGTGCAATTGGAAACCAGGCCTGCCTGCGATCCATCGCCTGCCTGCGATCCATTCCAGGCTGCTACATGAAGGGGAGCTAAAATCACTTCTCATTAGGACCCCTAGCATCTTGATTATGAGATTTATCACGATTTAAAGCCCAATCATATGGTCCTTGTTTACATCCTGGTCGTGTGGTCCTTATTGATCGGTTTGGATCTGCCCAGGTTCAGAACACCACATAAACATTTATTTACTGTTAAATGCCTTCTCACAGCAGTTTGGTTTGTGAAATTGAAGCATGTGCTTGGAGTGAAGAATTGTCCTGAGTGCTGCCTTAAACACAATTTCTTCTCCCTGCCTCTGTGTTATAAATCATGATGCAACTTCTCAGCCACCTCTACTTCTTCTTTGATTTTCTGGAATTAAAGTGAAATGAACAATCTCCAAGACACTGTGCCACATGTGCTCTGCAAAGTGCAGAGAGCAGATGTTTTCCTCTCTTACTCTGACCTTATCCTTGCATTTGACTTCTGCTTGTTGACACAGATTTTAATTGCAGATCCTTCTCACAGCAAACAGTGATAAATCTTCCAAGGAATGTGACTATCGCTCTAAATTACATTGCGTGGCTGGGATGTTTAATACCTCAGGTTACCTGCTGGCCCAGGGGAGCGGGTGATTCAGGAGAGGAAGCCACTAAGAGAGCAGCAGCAAGGTTGTTTTGAGCGAGTTTCCTTGTGTGTGCTGTTCCTTTGGTTTGGAAGACACAACATGATAGCCTAATTTAGGCTTGATTTCATAAAGACAGCCTTGGCTCCCGCTCTGATTCAGTCTTCCCTTGCCTCACATTTTCCGGGCACTTCCTGCCAAGCTACATTTTTGCTTCCTTAGCAGCCTGCTCTCTGCTATCTCCTGGTTTCTCTTACACCAAGTCCCTCCAGGCGCTTGTATCACTTCCTTTGAGCTACTCATCCCCGTGAACCACCGGGGGAGCGGGGCTGGCGCTTCGGCAGGACCTTGTTCGTGCCATAAAGCGAGCTGACAATAAATCACTGGCTATCATTTGATATGGCTAGAACTGGAAAGCAGACTGACTTTGGAAAAGTCCTGTCCTCCTTTCATTTAATCCTTCTAGCCTGGACAGCCAGGGGTTTCTTGCCTTTTTTTTCCTCTGTCCAAAAGAAAAGAAGCAAAAGAAGTCTGCCAATGGTATCCCTGGGTATAGGGCATGAAAACCTCTTTTATTTGTGGCTTGTGTTCTAGTAGTATTTGCTTAGCTTAAGGTGCTCATAAGGCTTTCAAAAAAATGATTTCATTTCATTCTTTTCCTTCTCTTCTTCTTATTTATTTATTATTATTTGAGTTTCTTCTTTTCTTTTTCTTCTTCTTGATGATCTTTGAGGTCTCTTCCAGCCTTTTCATTTTACATTTTATATTATTATTTGAATATTGTATTTTTCTCCTTATTATTTATTTATTATTACTATTAACTTATTTTTTAATTTAATTTATCTTAATTTAATTTAACTTAATTTAACTTAATTTAATTTTAATTTAATTTAATTTAATTCAATTAATTTTTATTTTATTTTATTTTATTTTATTTTATTTATTTTATTTTATTTTATTTTATTTTATTTTATTTTATTTTTCTTATTATTATTCCTTTATTAATATTTTCTTATGGTTACATTTAATTATTCTAATATTTTCTTTTTCTTATTATTTATTATTATTCTTGCTATTTTCTTTTCTTATTTTCTTCTTATTATTATTTTCCTGCTATTTTAATTTTCTTATCTTATTTTATTCTTATTATTTTCCTGCTATTTTCTTTTCTTTTCTTATTTTCTTCTTATTATTATTTTCCTGCTATTTTCTTTTCTTTTCTTATTTTCTTCTTATTATTATTTTCCTGCTATTTTCTTTTCTTTTCTTATTTCCTTCTTATTATTATTTTCCTGCTATTTTCTTTTCTTTTCTTATTTTCTTCTTATTATTATTTTCCTGCTGTTTTCTTTTCTTTTCTTATTTTCTTTCCTTATTATTTCTTCTCATTATTCAAATTTTATTTTCTGATTTTAATTTTCCTCCAATTATTTGTTTATTATTATTTTTTTTCTTTTTTATTATTATTTCTTCTTATTATTTTCTCTTTATTTTCTCTTTATTTTATTTTATTATTTTAATTCTCTTCTTATTTTCTCTTTATTTGATTTTATTGTTTTAATGTTCTTCTTATTTATTTACTATTTTATTTTATTCTTTTTTGTTTTCTTTGTCTTATTATTTACCATTATTTACTTATCATTTTCTTTTATTTCATTCTCCTTCTTCTTCTTCTTCTTCTTCTTCTTCTTCTTCTTCTTCTTTTCTTCTTCTTCTTCTTCTTCTTCTTCTTCTTCTTCTTCTTCTCTTCTTCTTCTTCTTCTTTCTTCTTTTCTTCTTTTTTCTTCTTCTTTTCTTCTTCTTCTTCTTCTTCTTCTTCTTTTTCTTCTTCTCTTCTTCTTCTTCTTCTTAGTTTCATAGTTTCAGTTAGGGTTGGAAGGGACCACAAGGATCAGCTAGTTCCAACCCCCCTGCCATGGGCAGGGACACTCTACCCTAGATCAGGCTGGACAGAGCCTCGTCCAGCCTGGTCTTAAACACCGCAAGGGACGGGGCCTCAACCACCTCCCTGGACAACCCATTCCAGGCCTTCACCACCCTCACGGTGAAGAACTTCTTCCTCACATCCAGCCTGAATCTCCCCACCTCCAGCTTCATCCCATTCCCCCTAGTCCTATCACTCCCTGATAGTCTGAAAAGTCCCTCCCCAGCCTTCTTGTAGGCCCCCTTCAGATCCTGGAAGGCCACAATGAGGTCACCTGGGAGCCTTCTCTTCTCCAGACTGAACAGCCCCAACTCCTTCAGTCTGTCCTCATAGGAGAGGTGCTCCAGCCCTCTGATCATCCTCGTGGCCCTTCTCTGGACACACTCCAGCACCTCCAGATCCCTCTTGTAATAGGGGCTCCAGAACTGGAGGCAGTACTCCAGGTGGGGTCTCACCAGAGCTGAGTAGAGGGGGAGAATCACCTCCCTTGACCTGCTGGCCACACTTCTCCTGATGCAGCCCAGGATCTGATTGGCTTTCCGGGCTGCAAGTGCACACTGAGAGCTCATGTTGAGCTTCTCGTCCACCAACACCCCCAAGTCTCTCTCCTCTGGGCTGCTCCCCAGCCAGTCACTGCCCTTCTTCTTCTTCCTCTTCCTCTTCCTCTTCCTCTTCCTCTTCTTCCTCTTCCTCTTCCTCTTCTTCCTCTTCTTCTTCCTCTTCTTCTTCTTCTTCTTTTATTGTGATCTGATTTGACTACTTTCATTTTCTTCTTCTTCATTTATTATTATTTCTTTTTATTCTTTTCTTTTTCTTCTTCTTGATGATCTTTGAGGTCTCTTCCAACCTTGGCGATTCTGTGATTCTTATTTACTATCGCTTTTATTATTGCATTAAAAGCTTCTTCTTATAAGCTGCCCACAACTTAGCAGCTACTTTGAGAAGTGTTTTTCCTGCTTCATCCTAATACATTAAATCTAAAAAGAAATAAAATTAAGGGAAGAGAGTAAGTGATTTTCTTTCTCATTAGCAGTGCATCATGGGCATCCTGTTTTGAAAGAAAAATGAAAGCTGCCTGTTGTTCAGTGGTATTTATATATATATTAAAGATGATGGTTGTGCATCTTTGTAGCTCTTGATCATGAGATACTATAAAACAGTTCTCTCTCACTTGGAGGGTTTGTCAGCTTGTAGAGCAAACAAAAATATGAAGCAAACCAAACAAATTGGGTCAAGCTTCTGCACCCTGAAGGTGAAGCAGGGATGACTGAATGCTTCCTGGATTAGGAAGCCCTGTTGGGCAAGGAAATGGAGTGTGTCCATCTGCGAGAGCTAGGAAAGGAGGGAAAAAAATCCCAAGGTTCCCATTCTAGGTCTGTTTTCAAGCTTGTTGGCTTCCTCCCACTGTGGGTTAGATCTGTGAGTCTGAGCCAAATGAGGCTGAAATCTGACCCTGGAGAATGAAGGGGAGGAAAATGCTGTTGAGCTGCAGGTCCAGGGTTTGCTGTGCTGCTGAGATGTCTCTCTTATATTGGTCTTGGACCTCAGGGAAGCTGCAGATCCAGAGTATATTTCATCTGGGCAGGCAGCAGCAGCCTGGGTGTTCAACTGCCCGTGACAGGTCAGGCAATGGAGTCATTGCAGATATTAAAGATCTCTGAGAACCCTGGTAGCCTGAGAGAGCCCAGTTCAAGGGATTGCCCAGCAGCACCACATGTCACCAATCAAACAGCACAGCAATGAATTCGGGCATGACACAGGCTGATGATGCCAAACAGAAGGAGGGCTGTGCAGAGAAACTTGGTTCCAAGGTTGGGAAATACTCAAGGCCGTGATTGGATTGTCAGAGGCATGGTGTAGAAATGTTTCCTCTGCAGGGCTGCTTGTGTGGATGTTGTTTTTGGTAACAGATGTCATCATTTATGGCATTGTGGAAGATGAAGTTTGCAGATGCAGCAAAGTGATGAAGTGGCAGCGTTATCATTTTGTGTAACCTCATCACTTAGGAAGTCAAGATCTTAACAGCACTGGTGCCATGTGGTCAAGGGCTCATTTGTCCCACACACCCTGCCAAGGCACCTTTCTCCTATTCTAGTGAGGTGTAATCCAGATACAATACAATAAATCCAGGTTGGAAGAGACCTTCAAGATCATCGTGTCCAACCTATCAACCAATCCAATCCACTAAAAAAAATAGATTCATGGCACCCAGTACCCCATCAAGTCTCCTCCTGAACACCTCCAATGAAGGTGACTCCACCACCTCCCTGGGCAGACCATTCCAATGGGCAATCACTCTCTCTGTAAAGAACTTCCTCCTAACCATCCAGTCTAAACCTCCCCTGGCGCAGCCTGAGACTGTGTCCTCTTGTTCTGGTGCTGCCTGCCTGGGAAAAGAGACCAACCTCTGCCTGTCTACAATCTCCCCTCAGGTAGTTGTAGAGAGCAATAAGGTCACCCCTGAGTCTCCTCCTCTCCAGGCTAAGAAACCCCAGCTCCCTCAGCCTCTCCTCATAGGGCTTGTGTTCCAAACCCCAAGTCAACCTCCTTCCTAAACTGAGGAGCCCAGAACTGGACACAGTACTCCAGGTGTGGCCTAACCAGTGCAGTGTACAGGGGCAGAATGACTCCCTGCTCCTGCGGCCACACTGTTCCTGATGCAGGCCAGGATGCCATTGGCCCTCTTGGCTGCCTGGGCACACTGCAGGCTCATGTTCAGCCTCCCATCAATCAGCACCCCCAGGTCCCTCTCTGCCTGGCCACTCTCCACTACTACACATGGAACCTTGCTGCTGATGCTCGGGAGGCAGTTTGAAGCTGCATGCAAAAGCTGGTTTAGGGGGCTGTTAGAATTTGCAGGGAGAGACTTGCAGGCTATCTGGAAATGGGTTCCTGACACCACTTTGTTTTCAAAGGCTGCCTTCAGCTCTGTTTGAGAAACACACTCTGCAAAGCCAATCCTGTATTCCCAGCCAAGCCCAGCAGAGTCACTGGAGAATTTCTGGAGATTTCTTTTCATTCTGTGAAAAGTAAATGAGTTCTGTTTGCAAGGATGGCAAATGCCCCAAACTCCCAGCTGTAGAATATTAATAAATAGCTGTTTGGGTTTGTTTTTTTTTTTTACACAGAAACCTCTCAGGTAAGTGGGACTTTTGTGAGAAAAGCTTCAAGGCTTGTTGTTTTATTACTGACTTGATACCTTCTGAAATCTGACCTTATTTGCTCTTGCAGGAAAGAAAGTGCTCAAGTGTATTGAGACTGAGCAATCTTTTCAGTTAGCTCTCTCACTCTGTGAGGTGATGTGGTGCTACCCAGCCTCCAGCAAAGCCCCTGTGGCTTGCAGCTATCACATGGACCCTACCCAGTTAACCAGCCTGCAAACAGCATCTGGCTTTGCCAGTACTACCAGACCACGTGCAGTGTTAGCTGGAGTGTCCCCTCTTGTGCTACCCCATGCAGAGCTACAGGCTGGGGTCAGAGTGGCTGGAGAGGTACCAAACAGAAAGGGACCTGGGAGTACTGATTGACAGCCGGCTGAACATGAGCCTGCAGTGTGCCCAGGTGGCCAAGAGGGCCAAGGGCATCCTGGCCTGCATCAGGAATAGTGTGGCCAGCAGGAGCAGGGAGGTCATTCTGCCCTGTACTCTGCACTGGTCAGGCCACACCTTGAGTCCTGTGTCCAGTTCTGGGCCCCTCAGTTTAAGAAGGACATTGAGACTCTTGAACGTGTCCAGAGAAGGACAACAAGGCTGGAGAGAGGCCTTGAGCACAGCCCTGTGAGGAGAGGCTGAGGGAGCTGAGATTGTTTAGCCTGCAGAAGAGGAGGCTCAGGGGAGACCTTATCACTGTCTACAACTCCCTGAAGGGAGGTTGTAGCCAGGAGGGGGTTGGTCTCTTCTCCCAGGCAACCAGCACCAGAACAAGAGGGCACAGTCTCAAGCTGTGCCAGGGGAAGTTTAGGCTGGAGGTGAGGACAAAGTTCTTCACTAAGAGAGTCGTTCACCATTGGAATGTGCTGCCCGGGGAGGTGGTGGAGTCCCCATCCCTGAAGGTGTTCAAGAGGGGTTTGGACGTGGCACCAAGGTTGGAAGAGACCTCAAAGATCATCAAGTCCAACCTGTCACCAAAGACCTCATGACTAAACCATGGCACCAAGTGCCACATCCAATGAGTGAAGAATTTTCTCCTTGGAACAGTCTGCTCAGGGCAGTGGTGGAGTCACTTTAAGTGGGCTGTGGACCTGGCTCTTAAGGACACGGTTTAGTGTCGACCCTTCAGTGCTGGGTCAAAGGTTGGACTGGATGATCCTGAAGGTCTCTCCCAACCAAACATATTCTGTGATTCTATTCATTTATGATGACTGAGCTACACAACTTGGGCAGGATCTTTCAATTGCTTAATGACAATACAAATATGCAAATGCAGGTGGCATCCCCAGCACATTGCTTTCAGTCCTTATCTACTGCAGCACATTTCCTGGGCTTTGCTCCTTCCCAGTGCTGCTGGTAGTAAGTGTTGATTCAAGAAAGCAAACAGGAAATCGTTCTTCATTTCAGTAATTCATGGAAAACGAGCTGAGACTGTGGTATCTGTGACACATGAGAGCACACATCTCAAACTGTGTTATTAGTATTCAGTGCTGGGTCTGTAGCCCTGGAACATGTGCTTAAAACATTGCTAAGCCCCTTTGGAATCCCAATTTTCAATAGAAGTTCAGTAATCTGTTGAAATAAGTCGAGACAGTGAATTATGATATAATTGAAGCTGTTTCATTGCCTGTTAGGTCCTCGTGAGCTGATCCCCTGAAACAGTGTTATTAGTACTCAATGTGAAATTTCTGCTGTCCAAAGTGAAACTGGAGGTGAATTTATTGGGTGGAAGGACAGCCTTCCATTTCACACAACACAACTGGCAGATGGAAACCTGAAACAAAGTGCCTCCTGCCAGCTTTTACTGCACCTGCTCGTAAACTTCCCTGCCTTGAAAGGCTAAAATGAGTTTCTTTGGGGCACTTATCATCTGCTGAAGGATCTGCTCTTCCTCCACCCTCACGGTGATGCAGGCTTTGCATGACTTTTAATGCATTACACAACAGCTCAGTGGAAAGGGTGGCTGAGCAGAAAAGAGCAGCTCTCCTTGTTGGCACATGAGCTTGCCAAAGCACCGCAGAGGCTGCTGTGGTTTAAGGTTCCTAAGAAACAATATTTTATGTGGGATTTCCGTGCAAAAGGTTTACTGCTGCCTGAGTGGATGCTGTGTACTCCAGCGTGGTTTGCTGACTTTCTCCCTGGATTTTGTTTTAATCTATGCCCAGTCACCAAGCCCAGAGCTTCTCACCTTGTTCCTCACTCTGGAGCTCCAGTTGCCACACACCAGTGTGGCCATGCTGTGAGAAGACACACTCTCCTAATGCAGCAGATCCCAGAGCCATGGCATCTAGAGCAAGTTCCTCAAGGCACACTCTCCTAATGCAGCAGATCCCAGAGCCAGGGCATCTAGAGCAAGTTCCCTCAAGACACACTCTCCTAATGCAGCAGATCCCAGAGCCATGGCATCTAGAGCAAGTTCCTCAAGGCACACTCTCCTAATGCAGCAGATCCCAGAGCCAGGGCATCTAGAGCAAGTTCCTCAAGACACACTCTCCTAATGCAGCAGATCCCAGAGCCATGGCATCTAGAGCAAGTTCCTCAAGGCACACCCTCCTAAT
Source organism: Colaptes auratus (assembly GCA_015227895.2). Lineage (NCBI taxonomy): Eukaryota > Metazoa > Chordata > Aves > Piciformes > Picidae > Colaptes > Colaptes auratus. The sequence continues at coordinate 8,574,868 of JAAWVA010000034.1, forward strand.
GCAGCAGATCCCAGAGCCAGGGCATTTAGAGCAAGTTCCTCAAGGCACACTCTCCTAATGCAGCAGATCCCAGAGCCAGGGCATTTAGAGCCAGTTCCTCAAGGCACACTCTCCTAATGCAGCAGATCCCAGAGCCAGGGCATTTAGAGCAAGTTCCTCAAGGCACACTATCCTAATGCAGCAGATCCAGAGCCAGGGCATTTAGAGCCAGTTCCCAAGGCACACTCTCTAATGCAGCAGATCCCAGAGCCAGGGCCATTTAGAGCAAGTTCCTCAAGGCACACTCTCCTATGCAGCAGATCCAGAGCCAGGGCATCTAGAGCAAGTTCTCAAGGCACACTCTCCTAATGCAGCAGATCCCAGAGCCAGGCATTTAGAGCAAGTTCCC
>JAAWVA010000034.1:8575265-8625364 GCA_015227895.2 Colaptes auratus
ACAGTTCAGTGGAAAGGGTGGCTGAGCAGAAAAGAGCAGCTCTCCTTGTTGGCACATGAGCTTGCCAAAGCACAGCAGAGGCTGCTGTGGTGTTAAGGTTCCTTAAGGAACAATATTTTATGTGGGATTTACAGTGCAAAAGGTTTACTGCTGCCTGAGTGGATGCTGTGTACTCCAGCTTGGTTTGCTGACTTTCTCCCTGGATTTTGTTTTAATCTGTGCCCAGTCACCAAGCCCAGAGCTCCTCACCTTGTTCCTCACTCTGGAGCTCCAGTTGCCACACACCAGTGTGGCCATGCTGTGAGAAGACACACTCTCCTAATGCAGCAGATCCCAGAGCCAGGGCATTTAGAGCCAGTTCCTCAAGGCACACTCTCCTAATGCAGCAGATCCCAGAGCCAGGGCATTTAGAGCAAGTTCCTCAAGGCACACTCTCCTAATGCAGCAGATCCCAGAGCCAGGGCATTTAGAGCAAGTTCCCCATAACCTCATGCATTTATCTCGATTTCCCACCACTGCCTTTGCTTTCAGTACTGCTGGCCATGAGTTTATCCCAGTGTCTTGTAATTTAGTTTTGTGAGCAGGTGTGGCTGCAGATGATCAGATTTTCTCCTCCAAACACAGAAACATTTTCTTCTCCTCCTCCTCCTTCTCCTCCTCCTCTGTTCCATAACACACTTCTCTGAGCCTCACAGCAGGTTTCATGCAGTTCTGGATCCCAAAAGCTTCTCTCTGCCAAAAAAATATCTTGCCTCTTGGTTTAGATTATGGAAGGATAAGAAATTAAGAGCTAAACCATTACATTTTCTCCACCTCTTGGAGGCACCAGCAGAGCCAAGTTGTTGGTGCTCAAGATCATAATGCTTAGAAGGCTGCCCAGGGAGGTAGTGGAGTCACCATCCCTGGAGGTGTTTAGGAAGAGAATGGATGGGGTGCTTGGTGCCATGGTTTAGTTGATTAGATGGTGTTGGGGGATAGGTTGGACTCGATGATCTCAAAGGTCTTTTCCAATTTGGTTAATTCTATTCTATTCTATTCTAGTCTAGTCTAGTCTAATTCTATTCTATTCTATCCTATCCTATCCTATCCTATTCTATTCTATTCTATTCTATTCTATTCTATTCTATTCTATTCTATTCTATTCTATTCTATTTGAGTGGTTGCTTCAACAGGACCATAAGATTTCCTCTGCCAGGCACAGTTACAGGACTGGTCCTACCCCCAGGTATTTAGAGGAACAGCTGCTGTACACACATGAATGGTGACTGTAAGCTCAGTCATCTGCTAACTTAAACACACACCCAGGTGTCCCAGAGAACCAGGCTGATGCCATTTCATAGTTTCATAGTTTCAGTTAGGGCTGGAAGGGACCACAAGGATCAGCTAGTTCCAACCCCCCTGCCATGGGCAGGGACACTCTACACTAGATCAGGCTGGCCAGAGCCTCATCCAGCCTGGGCTTAAACACCTCCAGGGATGGGCCCTCAACCACCTCCCTGGACAACCCATTCCAGGGCTTCACCACTCTCATGGGGAAGAACTTACTCCTTACCTCTAGTCTGAATCTCCCCCTCCAGCTTCATTCCATTCCCCCTAGTCCTATCACTACTGATAGCCTGAGAAGTCCCTCCCCAGCCTTCTTGTAGCCCCCCTTCAGATACTGGAAGGCCACAATGAGGTCACCTGGGAGCCTTCTCTTCTCCAGACTGAACAGCCCCAACTCCTTCAGTCTGTCCTCATAGGAGAGGTGCTCCAGCCCTCTGCTCATCCTCGTGGCCCTTCTCTGGACACCTTCCAGCACCTCCAGATCCCTCTTGTAATAGGAGCTCCAGAAATGGATGCAGTACTCCAGGTGGGGTCTCACCCCTGATGGGCAGAGGCTCCTGTGCTTTTCTACCTGCATATCAAATGCTGCCTTGTGTAGGAGTTAGTGGTGGTTGTTAGGCTTTCATTGCTGCAAGATTAGAATGGCTAAGACAGCCTGAAATTCCTTTTTATCATCTCAGTTTTACATTCAACATCCCAGAGTCTGCTTAAATTTTGTGGGCAACTCATGAGTCAAAGGATGTATTGCCTAATAAAATTTTTTCCCTCCTGTAGTGGATGTAATTGTTGAGTTTACACAAATTCCATGAAAACAAGCAGGGGTTTAAACCTCAGCACAACCACATTGTGCCTTTCTCACAAGACCCAGCAGCAGGTCTAGTGAGGTCTGCTTTGCAACCCCTCCCAAAAGGAGTTAGAGACACCCCAGCTGCCCCCAAGAGCCCTCCGTCCCCATCTGCTTTGCAGATCACTTTGCCTTTTCCACCCCAGGGTTTTTAAGGCAGATGTTTAGCAGAGAAGGAGAAGGCTCCCAGGATAAATGGCAAAGGGAATTGCAGTGTGAGAGGAGACCTGAGAAACCCCAGGCAGAAAACCTCCTGACAGGAGTACCCACCTCACCCCTTGGCATGGTGAGAGGACAGAGAAATCTGAAAACTCAAGCAGTGAGTTCCAGCTCACTCAGCAACTTAGCAGCAGCATCTCTGCTGACTATGTAAGAGGTCTGAGACCTTCACACTCCTTGGCTGTGCTTGCTTGTCAAATTTTGCAGATGTCTAGGAGTGAGGAACCTGTGCATGGCTTTGGATGCTTTACACTGTACGTGGTCAGGCTGAGTTTTGAAGCACGGTGTGAGGAGGGAACATTTCAGCACAAGGGTTGTGTTTCCTTAGCTAATAATTGCCACACTTCAAAGTGCTCTTTCTATGGTAACCAAGGGGATTTAGTTACATACATATACAGCCTTTGATGTCAAAGATTACCTCCTCCCCATCTGCAGTTACTCCTTTCTTTCCCACCTTTATGAAGTCCTGCGTTATCCAGTGTGTTAAGAGAATGTTTGAGGAGCTGGACTTTAACCTGATAACTGAAGTGACAGCAAACTGCAGCATTTCAGCAGAAGCAGGTGGCCACAGATAAGGGCAATGGCAAGAACGTGTCCATTTCAGCTGGTGTTGCTGCCACCACCCTCATGCTCCCGCACTCTGAGCTAGTTGGTGTGAGGGAGGACATGCTGCCAGCACATTGGGTGTTGCCTTTCTCCTTCACAATCCCCCAGCCCTTGTACACAGGTCTCAGATCACCTGCCATGATGACCCTAGAATGATAAACATGACCAATGGGGCATATTTATGAGCTAATCTATTTGCTTTTCCTTTCCCTCCCTCTCTCCTTTCCTCCTTTTCTCCCTCCCTCCCTCCCTCCCTCCTTTTCTCTCTCCCTCCCTCCCTCCCTCCTTTCCTTCCTCATTCCTTCCTTCCTTCCTTTCCTTCCTTTCCTTTCCTCCTTCCTTCCTTCCTTCCTTCCTTCCTTCCTTCTTCCTTCCTCCTTCCTTCCTTCTTTCTCTTTCTTCCTTCTTTTCTATTCTTCTTTCTTTCTCTTTCTTCTTTCTTTCTTCTTTCTTTCTTTCTTTCTGTCTTCTTCTTTACTTTCTTTCTTTCTTCTTCTTTCTTTCTTTCTTTCTTTTCTTCTTTCTTTCTTCTCCCTCTCCCCAATCTCCTCTCCTTGAGTATCCTCTCTTCTCCTTTCCTCTCTTCCTTTCTTTCCTTTCTTTTCTTTCCTTCCCCCCACCCCATCTTTCTTCTTTCTTCCCTTCCTCCTTTCTTCCTTTCTTTCTTTCTCTTTCTTTCTTTCTTTTCTTTCTTCTTTCTTTTCTCTTTCTTTCTTTCTTTCTTTCTTCTTTCTTTCTTTCTTTCTTTCTCTTCTTTCTTTCTTTCTTTCTTTCTTTCTTTCTTTCTTTCTTCTTTCTTTCTTTCTTTCTTTCTTTCTTTCTTTCCTTTCTTCCTTCTTTCTTCCTTCTTTCTTTCTTCTTTCTTTCTTTCTTTCTTTCTTTCTTCTTTTTTCTTTCTTTCTTCTTTCTTTCTTTCCTCTTCCTTCTTTCCTTCTTTCTTTCCTTCTTTCTTTCCTTCTTTCTTTCTTCTTTCTTTCTTTCCTTCTTTCTTTCCTTCTTTCCTTCTTTCTTTCCTTCTCCTTTGTGCAGAATTGCTAACCTGACAAGGTAAGATTCCACCTGCTCTTCTGAAGCAACACAATGAAGGCTTTTGTGTGCCAGCTTCATAGAAAGGCCTTAACGTTCAAAATATGTTGACTGGTTCAGTGCTTTGCCTGTCTGGGCTGATGCAGGCAGTGGGGTTTGCCACTCTCATTTGCTCAGGTGCTAATTTGGTGCTGAATGAATTGTTCATTCTGAACAGAGAGCACAATACAAATTAAAACAGATTTCTGAAGGCATTATGTGCACAGAATACGATTAGGAAGCAGTCAAGTGCTGGAAAGCCATTGCCTCCCCTTACCTTGTTTTTGGGTAGCTGGGTGATGCTGTAGGGGATGGATTTAAAGGAATTAATTCTTTTTACAGGAAGATAAGCTGGAAGTTGTGTTTGCCTGTGGATAATTCCCCCTCCCACCAGTTTCCTGGAGTCTATTAAAGCCACACACTGTAATAAGAAGGAAAGAACTGATGCATTTTTCTCATTAGATGGAGGAGAGTTTTGTGTTTCGAGGCTTACATTTTCCCATGGCATCTTTTGGCAACTGTCTTGTTTGGGGATTTCATTTACTCTTCCAGCTCTGCAATTTACATTCTGGTAACAGATGATGGACAGCAGCTCTTGACTCTAGGCTGTGACAGCAGAGGCTGAAACAATCCAGCCAGCTGTTTTTGTTACATAAACCAAACGATGACTGTGCTGGAGAAGAAGACACAATGTGCTGACCAGGCTGGCAGGAGGTCAGGCTGGCTGGGTAGGATAACAAGAGCCTTCTGAACACTGAAGTGAGGTTTCTAAACATAAACTGAAGAGCTCACACATGTTCTCCCTTCCTCAAGTGCTGAGCACACATTGCTCTAATGGCTGTTGCTAGAGCCTCAGTTTTCTGCAAGCTGTTTCTCTGAGAAGAAATAGCCTGGCCCAAACTTGGTTGGCAGTCAGAACCAGGGAAAGCAGAGTGTCTCATAAAGGGGATTTGATTCAGCAGTTTACACTTGTGATTCATTTAGGAAAAACAAAGCTGTTGGCAAATAAATTGGTAGAGTGTAAGTACCAGCAGGCTCTGCTCCCCCCGCCCCTTACTCTTAACCCAACAATTAAAAGGTCAAGAGATTTGGATTTATTTCATTTGGGCTTATTTTGGTGATTGGTCTCTGCTGCTCTTTGCTTTCAAGTCTTAGCAGAACAGGCTGGTCTCAGACCCTTCTCTGCTTGGAACTTAAGGATATGAGAGCTCCACTGCAGAACCACCCAGCTGCTGACATGCAAGCAGGTCCAGGGTGAAGGCACAGCTCAGGTTCATGCTGATGGCAGTGTGCTCCTCACTGACATTGGTGTCCTTTAGGGAGCTTGCTCTTCTCCAGGCAGCACACTGCTGGTTTTTGATTGAGCAATTCACCTTCCTAACAGGAAGAAATTTCAATGTGTGGACTTTTGAGTAAAGGAGGATGCTGCTTTTGTGGAAGGGTTTGTTGGAGCTATGGCTTTTGCAGCGTGTTAGGCAGGACTGGGAGCAGCCATGCTCACACCACAGCAAAGCCTGTCCTGAGTGCTGAGTATCCTCCTCCTGTCCCCCTGCTGTCCCCAGAATAATTGTGATCAAAACCGACTCAGAAACCCTTTCTGCCATCATTTGCCTCAATACTTTGAATGTTAATTACTTAATAATGGAAGAGACTTTTTTTGTTCTCTCCTATCATGTAGTCATTTTTCAGAAATCCAGAAGTTAATTGTCCTAAGAACTGACTTTCCTCTCTGTGAGGGAAAGGAGATCAATTTGTCTCCTCCCCACAGCTGTCACCTCTGGTGTCCTGCATCCCAAGGTGGGGCACAAGCTGTGGCAGTGCCCTTGGTCTGCACAGGAACAAGTCTCACCCAGGCCTTTCTGCAGCCCAGCCCTTGGCAGGATCTCTCCCCAGCAGCTTCTCCCTGCTAGAAGCAGCCTCTGGCTGAGCAAACCTGCCCTGAACTTCAGAAAGTGCAGCGAGCAGAGTCTGAGCTGAGAAGTGACATCACTGAGCAGAATCAGTTCTGTTGTAGCCCAGACCAGGACAGTGTCAGTGATCACAGCATGAACACAGACAGCAGTGGTGCTGACTGAGCTGCAGACAGCCTGCAGAGGCAAAACAGGACCATCCAGAAGAGCAGCAATAAAGAGTTATGATGCCATCACCTGCCATGAACTCCATTTGATGGAACTCTGCAGGTTAGGCAAAACCAAAGTCAAGTGGCAGGCCTGAAGGAGAACCAAGAGACTGAAAACTGCCATGGAATAATAAATGTGGGTTTTATATGGGAGCTTCTTTGTAATTTGAAGCTTGATGCTACTGATGAGCTGTCAGAAGGCCCCTGAGCAAAGACAGTTTTATTGCAGCTATTCTTGCCAAAGGAACAAAAAAAAACCCAATCAGCCCTGGGTGTTTGATTTATAATTAACAGGAGTAAAGCCCTGATCACAACTGTAGCTGCCACATCTAGGCACAGCATAAATATTTTATACAGTGCTTCAAAGTTGCATATAATGTGCCCTGTAAAATTTGACTGTTATGGTAAATGAAGTTATTAAACCTTTAAACAAGAGATTCTGGGCTCTCACACTCATGGAAACATTGGAGTGTTTGAACAACCATCCCATAAACTACAGCATGCAATAAAAATTGCTTATCTCCCTGCAAAATATGCAGGAGTATCAATGTCCCAGAAAACTGGGGGGGGGGATGAAAGGGGATGAAAAGCTGAAGGTTGGAAGGACTTCAGATAAACTTCAGTTTCTGAATTTTGCTCTCAAATGTGTTCTTACATTATGGTGGTTGTTTTAAGAGGTATGCCTCAGTCAGACTGGAGGCTTAGGAGCTTCATCCACACTGTTTGCAGGCAGCTGTTCTGCACCTTATCTGTGGAATCATGGAATAGGTTGGGCTGGGAGGGACCTGTCAGGGTCATCCAGTCCACATCCCCTGCAGTGTCTGTGTTTCTGTTGGAGGCTTCTCTCAGCAATACACAGATTTGAAGGAGCAGATATTCCATGGGACCTCAGCTGAAAAGTGTGGAAAGCTTGGGAAGCCAGGATACTCCTTTGATAGTGGCTGGGAGCCTAAAGTACCCATGTCACAAGCTTTGGATGTGGAGCAGCCCGATTTCCAGAGCTATGTGTGTCACTTCAGCCAGCCCTGCTGAAAGTGCCAGCCCTGCTGTGTAATCTGCGTGTCTGGCAGATGGCAAATGTGATTAGTATTGATCAGTGGAGGGCCTGAAAGAGATCTGCCTGAGAGAGGAGCAGAAGAGAGCAGTCAGACATCTGTGCAGCTGCCTGCAGGTTCTGCAGAGAGGATCTTCCCACGTTCTTACCATGACCATCTTCAAAGTTTCTGTCTCTCTTACTGGTCATTAGAGACTCTTCCCACAAAGCCATTAAGTGCCCATTTCTGCTCCCTTCCTTCTCCCTTCACAGGGATCACAGAATCACAGCATGGTAGAGGTTGAAAGAGACCTCAAAAGCTCGTCCAGTCCAACCCCCCTGCCAGAGCAGGATCACCTAGAGCAGATCACACAGGAACACATCCAGGAGGGCTTTGAATATCTCCAGGGAGGCAGAACCCACAACCCCCCTGGGCAGCCTGCTCCAGTGTTCTGTCACACCCCCAGTGAAAAAATTGTTCCTCATGTTTCCATGGAACTTCTTATGCCTCAAAGTCAAGCCAGAGCTAGAAGATATGCCCAGCCAAAGATGGAACCTGCATGGCCTTGCATCATGACTGATGGATTACAGTTCCTATAGGATCACATCTTTGACAGTGTCGCTGTCATCTCCTTTCTGGGATGTTTTTCATCCCATTCATCCCTGCCTGATCCTGCATAAGGATTTGACACCTTCTAATCAGAGGTTACTCAGACTGGAAATTGCCTCTAAATAGTGACTTCTGGAGTAATGGCAGCCTGGAAAGATGCTTGGAGCTGGGATTGTTTAGCCTGGAGGTGAGGAGGCTCAGGGAAGACCTTATTGCTGTCTACAACTCCCTGAAGGGTGGTTGTAGCCAGGAGGGGGTTGGTCTCTTCTCCCAGGCAACCAGCACCAGAACAAGAGGAAACAGTCTCAAGCTGTGCCAGGGTAAGTTTAGGCTGGAGGTGAGGTGAAAGTTCTTCCCAGAGAGAGTCATTCGTCATTGGGATGTGCTGCCCAGGGAGGTGGTGGAGTCACCGTCCCTGGAGGTGTTCAAGAGGGGATTGGATGTGACACTTGGTGCCATGGTCTAGTCATGAGGTCTGTGGTGACAGGTTGGACTTGATGATCTTTGAGGTCTCTTCCACCCTTGGTGATTCTGTGATTCCTGACATCTGTGTGTTGGAGGGGAATTTTTGCAGGAGCTTGCAGTGACTCGAGTTCACTCCACACAGGCCAACTGTCTGACAGGGAAAGCCAAGTCAGAGCTTATTAACCACTGTTTTACATGGAGTCCAGGAGAAACAGTGCAAGTACTGCATATCAGTACAAAAATATCTATCACTTACAGCACATTCACCCTGCTCTGGCTTTATAAATTGTTAATAAATAATGCCAAGGCCTACCAAAACACTAAGCTGGCTTAATGATAAACTGAAAGCCTTCCATTCCTTGCCTTGAAATAACAACTCCCATGTGTTTCATCCAGTTATTACCTTCAGGGAGTTCAGCCTTTCAGAAGTGCTTTGGCTATTTACTTTGCTTGCTAATGGAGTTAGCTGGGCTGCAACGTGAAGAGAGTTGAAGAGGCCAAACCGGTTGGTGCTGAGAAGTGCCTGGCAATTGGCAAAGGAAGGAGTGAAAGTCAATTAAAAATAATTAAAAAAAGAAAAGAAAAAGGCAAGTCTCTTGCTTCCAAGATGCATTCCTTCTAATTTAGCTGCCAGCCTAAGCATGCTCCCAGAGCATTTTCAGCTGAGCGGCTCAGTTTTGTGGCTGTAATAGTTTAAATCCCCCCCTGAGGGAAGGCAGGGACAGCTGCAAACCTGCAAAGAGTCACCTTGGACAGTTAGTTGTTTCCATTTGTGTTTTTATTCAGGCAATTTCTTGGGAAGGCAGCCCAGAGGAGCTGGGCTGGTGCCTTGCAGAGCACACCTGAGTGGTAGACTCCATCGGGGTGGTATGGGGTGGTAGGCTTCTTCACAGGTCCATGCCTGGCTGAGGGCCCCAACAGCTCCTGGGTCCCCAGGTATGGGTACTTTGCACTGCTGGAGTTCAGGCAGTCAGGAAGATGCAGGAGTAGTCCAAAAGTCACAGCTCAGGAGGTCACTCAGTAGCTGGAGGAGACTTACCCTGTAACCATGGGTCAGGAGGCTTGGGGCCAAGACCCTGGTTTAGGCTGACCAGAATATAACTTTCCTGCGAAATCTTCCTGCAACTTGGAATAGGTTGAGTTGGAAGAGGCTTTAAAGATCATCTAGTTCCAAACCTACTGCTGTGGGCAGCTAAATCATGTTTCTCAAAGCCCCATCCACCTGGCCTTGAACACTTGCAGGGAGCAGGCATCCACAACTTCTCTGGGCAACCTGTTTCAGTGTCTCATCGCCCTCACAGCGAAGACCTTCCTCTTTACATCTAATCTAAATCTCCCCTCATTCAGTCTGAAGTGTTTACCTCTCACTCTATCACTACATGCCTTTGTAAAAAGTCCCTCTCCAGCTCTCCTGTAGGCCCCTTCAAATACTGAAAGGCTGCTATAAGGTCTCCCTGGAGCCTTTTCTTCTCCAGGATGAATAGCTCTCAGGTTTTCTTTGTAGAAAAGGTGCTTCCATCTCTCTGATCATCTACTCTGAACTCACTCCACTCACAGGAGGTTTCACTTGAATTCAGTTCTTTACTTTGAGGGTGACAGAGCCCTGGAGCAGGCTGCCAGAGGAGTTGTGGGGTCTCCTTCTGTGGAGAGATTCTGAACTCAGCTGGACATTGTGATCCTGAGCCACCTGCTTTGGCTGACTACCTGACACCCTAAAAACTCCTTCCCCAGCTTTCTTGTAACCCACTTCAGGTACTGGAAGACCACAATAAGGTCTTCTCCAAGACTGAACAGCCCCTACTCCCTCAGTCTGTCCTCATAGGAGAGCAGCTTCAGCCCTCTGCTCATCCTCGTGGCCCTTCTCTGGACACCTTCCAGCACCTCCAGATCCTTCCTGTAATAGAGGCTCCAGAACTGGACACAGAGGTCATGAAATTATCAACCCTGTTTCTGTCTCCTATTCGACCTGAGCTTGCAGGGCAGCTCTGGGGCATGGCCTTCCCTGAAGTCCTTCCAGCACTGTCAGGAAGATGCCGGCAGCAGGAAATGGGCCAGTCTGGCAAACATCACTGCTTTCCAGCATGATCGAAGGGCAAGAACTCAAATGAAGGGAAAGTGCTTTGTCTTTCCAGGAAAACAATGGACAGCTTTACACAAACAAGGTGAAAAATGCACTGTCATCCTAATCCTTCATTGGCTTTAAATCCTCCTGAGACTAAGGCAGTGCCCTGAGTGGACAGGAGTTTATTTGATATTGGAGTGCATCGCTCTCTTCAGTTGCCTGCGATGGAAAGGAAAGGGGCTGCAGGAAAAGCTGTTAGTCTAGCCCAGCCTGTGAGATGCCAGAGCTGAACAGGAAGAGGGACTGTAAACCAAACTGTGTTAATCTTGAAGATCTTCAGAAAACGCCAAACAGAGGAACCCAGAAGAGCTGGCTGAACACGAGCTGGAGCCAGGCTTGCAGAGCAGCTTGAAGCAGCTCGGATCCTCTCCCCATCTCTCCCATCCCCAGGCAACCTTTCCAGTTTCACAGAATCACAGAAACACTCAGCTTGGAGAAGCTGAGTGATTCTCAGCATCACCAAGCCCAACCCAGAACCCTGCTCTACAAGGTTCACCCCTAAACCATAACCCCAAGCACCACATCACCTTTAAGCACATCCAGCGTTGGGGACTCAACCACCTCCCTGGGCAGCACATTCCAATGCCTGGAGGACTGTGAACCCACCTCACGAGGAGGTTCAGTGCTTGCTGCCAGCTCTAAGAGAACAGGATTGAATTTCCATTGTACCACTTTGCTGCTGGTGCTGTGCAGTGACCCATGCTAACAAACTGCTGTGCCCATGCCTGCTCCTCTCTACAACAGACCTTATCAGTGCCCTCCACCTCCTCTTGTCTTCAGCAGAGTCAATCACTTGCTGGGCCCCATCTTCTTTAATATCTTCATTGATGATCTGGATGAGGGGATTGAGACAGTCATCAGCAAATTTGCAGATGACTCCAAATTGGGAGAGGATGTTGGTCAGTCAGAGGGCAGAAGGGCTCTGCAGAGGGACTGCAACCGACTGGACAGATGGGCAGAGTCCAACAGGATGGCATTCAACAAATCCAAGTGCCAGGTGCTGCACTTTGGCCACAGCAACCCCATGCAGAGCTACAGGCTGGGGTCGGAGTGGCTGAGAGCTGCCAAACAGAGAGGGACCTGGGGGTGCTGATTGACAGCTGGCTGAAAATGAGCCAGCAGTGTGCCCAGGTGGCCAAGAAGGCCAATGGCATCCTGGCCTGTATTAGGAATAGTGTGGCCAGCAGGAGCAGGGAAGTCATTATGCCCCTGTACTCAGCACTGGTTAGGCCACACCTTGAGTCCTGTGTCCAGTTCTGGGCCCCACAGTTTAGGAAGGACATTGAGACACTTGGACGTGTCCAGACAAGGGCAACGAGGCTGGGGAGAGGCCTTGAGCACAGCCCTGTGAGGAGAGGCTGAGGGAGCTGGGGTTGCTTAGCCTGGAGAAGAGGAGGCTCAGAGGAGACCTCATTGCTCTCTACAACTACCTGAAAGGTGGTTGTAGCCAGGAGGGGGTTGGTCTCTTCTCCCAGGCAACCAGCACCAGAACAAGAGGACATAGTCTCAAGCTGCACCAGGGGAAGTTCAGGCTGGAGGTGAGGAGAAAGTTCTTCACTGATAGAGTTGTTAGCCGTTGGAATGTGCTGCCCAGGGAGGTGGTGGAGTCCCCATCCCTGGAGGTGTTCAAGAGGGGATTGGATGTGGCACTTGGTGCCATGGTCTAGTCATGAGGTCTGTGGTGATGGGTTGGACTTGATGATCTTCGAGGTCTCTTCCAACCTTGGTGACACTGTGATACTTTATCTTGGCAATATATTAGTAAATTAATACCATAACTGAGACACTTTATCTCTCCAACACTCTGAAAGACAGGCTGCTAGCCTGCTTCTGTGGGCTTGAATAGATCATTGTTAAATACAGATGCTGTGCAGGGCTCAGGGTTAGGGTTAGGGTTAGGGTTAGGGTCATCATTATTTCCAAGAGCTCTTTCTCTATTCCATTAAAAACAAACAAATAAATAAAAATGAATTAAATTTTCTTCTCTTTTCTTCTTTTTGTGCCTCACTGCCCTCCTCAGAGGGAAGAATTCTCACAAAGTCAGCCTTCAAATCACCACTTTTTTGGGTCTTTTTTTCTTTACTACCAGCCTATAATTTAATTTAAGAGGAAAGGAGGTGGGGGGGGGGAAGTTTGCAGGGCTCTTATTATCCAACTGTTACATTTGGTGATTAAATGCATTAAAGCAATAATTCAGAGCAAAGGGGCAGCGCTGAGGGCAGGGAAGTTTACTGTGTAAACACTTAGGGAGCCATGCTGGATGGCCAGAGCCTCTTATCTTGTGAAAATGATTTATAGAAAACAACTTGATTACATTTTCAGCCCCACTACCGCGGGGTGATTAGATGAGAGCTCTTTGTTGTTATGACTGTCGACTTTTAACTAAACTTAACTCCATCTGCTTTTCATTCAGCAGCCACCACCTCTCCCTGGCGGGCAGCTGCCAGGTAAAGAACAATTTGGAGGCTGGTGCTGTGTGTGGCGGGGGTGGGGGGTGTGGGGGTGTGTGTTTTGCAACCCTCAGTTCAACTCCCCGGCCTCCCACAGGCTTCCTGCCAGAAAGTCTGACATCACTTAATCCCTCAGCGAGGTCTCTTGAAAGAGCTCCTCCATCTTTGCTTGTTTAAGCCTCAAATTTCTCAAGCAGGGCCTCTATTGCCAGGCTGAAGCAGGAATATTTGGTCTCATTATGGCTGTGTCGTCTGATAACACAACTGAAAAAGGCATTAGCAGGTGTGCCTGGAGGACCTGAGCATCACCTAGCCCCCATCACTGTTGTAGGTAAGGAGTAAAACTATCTTCTGATTTATGCAACACCAGAACAAGAGGACACAGTCTCAGGCTGTGCCAGGGGAGGTTTAAACTGGATGTTAGGAGGAAGTTCTATACAGAGAGAGTGATTGGCCATTGGAATGGGCTGCCCAGGGAGGTGGTGGAGTCACCATCATTGGAGGTGTTCAGGAGGAGACTTGATGGGGTACTTGGTGCCATGATCTAGTTGTTTGGGTGGGTGGATTGGTTGATAGGTTGGATGTGATGATCTTGAAGGTCTCTTCCAACCTGGATTTATTGTATTGTATTGTAAGAATGTGACTTCAGTACCTGCAGTGGCATTTGGGACTGGCATGTGTGGGAGGCATACCAGGAGAAAAACTGGAAAACAAGGACATCCTCTTTCAACCACCTTTCAATGCACAAGTGTTTCTGTCTCTGCTCCCTCAAGTACACATACATAGCTGCATTCCATTTGTATGCTTCCCCAACTGCAAGCAAAGTGATGCAAAGCCCTTTGAACCTACATCTGCCGTCAGCAACACTGAGATGCTCACAATGTACTCGCTGGTCTTTGTGAGGACAGAATCTTCCACACAAGAGCTGTAAATGAATGCATCACTGCACTGTGGATGGAGGAGGTCTTCTGGAAGTGGAGAGAAGCACCTTAAGTGGTCAGCTTGAGGGTTTGGATACTTGCATCTGACTTGAAGAGGATCCATGAGAGGGCCCTGAGCAGTGAAACAAGGCTCAAAGTCAAAGGAGAGAGCATCCTGTGAGGTACACAGCAATTAACCCAAAAGCCAGAAGGGGGAAACTGCATAAACCAGAAGATAAATTTTATTCTGAGACAGAGCTGTGCTTTTCCTTGCTCTGGGTTCACAGCTCAGACCTTTCTCTTGAATGAAGAGCTTTGTTAGCTTTCTTTTCGAAGAGAGAAAAAAGGCCATCCCATCCCTCCAAAGAGGAAGGAGGGAGTCTTTGTCCACCCTTACCATAGGGATTCCTCTTGCAGGGCACCCCAGTGATTCAGCCTCAAGCTCTCCAACCCTCGGGCAGTTTTTAAGCCCCAGGACAGGTTTGCATCCCCAGGTGCACTCTCAGCACTCTGCCTCCCAAGGAACAAGAGAAAAATATTCACAAGGGAGGAAAGAGTAATCATTTAGCTTAGGAACTACAGCCACCACCTGAGGCCAGGGAAAGCTGGATTCTAGTCCTTTCACTGAATGATTAATATAACATAATGTAACTGTGCAGTGGGGACTGGGGAGCACATAATTTATGCTTCAGAGCCCTCTTGCTCAGCAGGTGGGGGTTGATCTTTAGGCTTTATCCTGAGAGCCTGGCTCAGGAAACCTACTGTAACAGGGATGTTACACTTTGCTCTCCTTGGAGACCTGGACAGTGAAGTTTCCCATCTCTTTCTTCCCTGTGTTGTTCATCCAATTCCTTCCTCTGGTTACTGGAAACTTCTCTCTCCCCTGTACAGGAAGCAGTATCCTAGTCCTATATCTTGTCCTGTAGCAAGCCACAGGGAGTTAAAACAAATCAGGACTATGGGTGTGTATGTCCAGCTGAAAGGAAGGAGAGGGGCTACATATGCATTCAGAGAAGCTGCTAAAAGTGAAGGTTTTGTGGCCAAATAAAAGAATATGTGCTTGAGAAATCTATTTCTGTGCTTATTCTGTTTTCAGCTAGCTCCCTAAGGATTCTGCTTTCATCCAGGGCTGTACCCACAGGCCAGGATATTAAACTTTCTAAAGACAGTGGGAAAGGATTGAAATGAGACACACAGGCACTGCAAATGCCCTTAAAGTTAACTAAGTCATTATTTCATATTGTGTCTCACTGCAGTCAGTGTGAGCATTATTGACTTGGGTATAAATTATGCATGAAATAAGGGAGAGCAAAAGAATTGAGCTGCTGGGAGAAAAGAGGATCAGGCTCAAGAAAGGTCTCCATGATGTGTAGCAGTCCATTTGGCACGCTGTTTTACCAAAAGGTTTTGGTTCAAGGGAGAAATATATGACCTCAAGGAAGACATTGCCAAATGCAGATCTCACAGCCAGGAATCCCTGGCTTTGCTCTTTAGCCCAGCACCATTTGTGGTTCAGATCAGGAGCTGATATTGGATGCTGGAGGAAAAAAAAACCCAAAAGGGCCTGTAGAAGAAACTCGTGGGGAATGATTCTGAAACTATTTGCCTACAAGGAACTTTCTTCCCTGCCCCTAACCTTCAAGTTGTGTTTGGCAGGAGTTAGTGCAGGCTGTGTGACCCAGCCTTTTCCAGGGTGACTCAGCATTGCACTGCCTACAGTTCTTTGTAAAGCAGCCATAAGGTGAAGTCTGTTTTCTTTTCTGTAGGAATAGGGACAGCAGATGGCTTATGGAAGAAACTAAACTACATTTCAGGTCCTCCTGGGGCTTGTTTAACTCAACCTTCCACATAAATAGTCAGATTGTGTTTACTTGCCAATGAGGAAAAGTCCATTTTCCAGCTCTTTTATTTTTCAGAAGACATAAACAGCAGCAAAGGTGCAGATAATGTTCAAGCAGATTGAGTAAATGAGCAAAACCCAAATCTAAATTGCAGAGGGAAGATAATAATATCAGCACCTCTGCTGAGGAAGGCTGAAATAAGGGTAGAGAATCCATTTCACAAACGTTCTGAGATTCTACAGCAGCAAATCTTGCCCTGCCACATGCAGATCTGAGCTGGTAATGAGCAATCAGACCTGGAGTTTCAGGCTTCCTAATCAATTTGTTTAGTCTTTATGTGACTGGCACATTTGGAAATTAATTTGCTTTGGCATCTGTAACAGCCACTTCCCCAAACCCATCCATAAGGGCTCTGCAAATCTTCCTAATGGTGAACTGAGCTTGTTAAAGTGTCAGAAATTTGTCACTTTGGTGTCTATTTGGAGCCTACAATTAAGGCAGAGGAAATAGCCTGTGATTTGTAATGCAGCTCCTCAAACAATAAACCAGGTTGATGTGTGTTTTCATCCAATGCTCATGTTACAAATTTAGCTGACACAGGGCTGTCAGGTTAAATTATCTTCCCCAGGGTCACTGAAAGGGATGTATAAACAAACATCCCAAGGAAGAGGGAGGTCTTCCCAAAAGTGGTGTCTCCTGTTACCTGGGGATTGTGTACATCTCATCATGGAGATGTTGGAATTTAACTCAAAGACCTCCTTAGCTGGGATTTGTTTCATCAAATCATAGCATTGTTTTGATTGGGAAAGGCCTTTAAGGTCATCATGTCCAACCATTATCTAACTCTACCAAGTCTGGTGCCAAACCACGTCCCTCAGCACCATATCACTGAGTCCTTTAAATGGGGGAGATGGAGATTCAGCCAGCTCCTTGGGGACCACTGAGAACCCCTTCAGTAAAGAAGTTTCTTCTAATATCCAACCAAAACCTCCCTTGGTGCCACCTGAGGCCACTTGACTAGCTCTGGTAGGCTATTAGCTCACTGTCAATGTTATTTACATAGCACCTCTTTCTGTGGCTGAATTAAATATACCTGGGATGGATGGGATGACATCCCAGAAAGAAAACGTTTCTTATACTTATTGAGAGAGACTTCACACTTCAGTTTCTGGGGGGGAAAGCAAGATAAATTGGTGCTGCATCCTTTGGTCTCTGGGGATATCATATCCTCCAAGAAGTAATCTGGGAGCTAGATAACAGCACACACCCTTTCTGAAGAGAAAATGCAGAAATATTATGTTATAAATCAAAGACAAGAGTATAAAAGATAAAGGTGCCTTCAGCCTGAGAAGATTTAAAGGAGGGCAAGATACCAGTGAGAACACTATCTAGGGATGGAGAGCAAAGCTTAATGAAAAAATACTGTGTTCAAACAGTCCTGCCTGGAAACCTAAGAGAAGTGTAAATATGAAGAAGGAGAGGAAACCTTCAGAGGGCTCATTGGAGATACCATCTGAGGAGAGCTTCAGAAGCTGAAGAAGAAAGATTTTAGAAAGTAAGTGTGTATCCAGGTAAAAAATGAAAAATAATAATGCTGGAAATGTTCTTATCTTGAGATTTCCTTGAATTCCTTCCCAGATAAATCTCACCTTTCCCGAGAGGAGACAGCCAGGAAAGTTCTTCTGCAGAGGGAGCAAGAGGAGCATGGCGCAGTGGCACTGGGGTGTGAGCCAGGAGGGCTGCCTGGAGCTGGGAAGGATGGGATTTTGGAGGCATCCAGACTTCTGTTCCTACCTCCAGCAGTTCACAGGATCACAGGATGTCAGGGGTTGGGAGGGACCCAAAGAGATCATCATCACCCCCTGCCAGAGCAGGACCATATACAGTCTAGCTCAGGTCACAGAGGAACGCATCCAGATGGGCTTGGAAAGTCTTCAGAGAAGGAAACTCCACAAGCCCTCTGGGGAGCCTGTTCCAGTGCTCTGTGACCCTCACAGTGAAGAAGTTCCCCCTTGTATTGAGGTGGAACCTCCTGGGCTGCAGCTTACATCCATTGCCCCAGTTAGAATCATAGAATCAACAGAATCATAGAATCAATAAGGTGGGAAGAGACCTCAAAGATCATAAGTCCAACCTGTTATCTTGAGGTCGACTTCTCAACATATTTCAACCACATCAGACTTCCCATGCTAGAGCTCTTGGGTCTGTTTTGAAATGTGCTCGTTTCACCCTCTCCTCTTTTACTGTCTGAAGCCAGTTTCAGTCTGACTTCACATGTTGATCAGTTCGAGGGCAGAAGGGCTCTGCAGAGGGACCGCGACCGACTGGACAGATGGGCAGCATCCAACAGGATGGCATTCAACAAATCCAAGTGCCAGGGGCTGCACTTTGGCCACAGCAACCCCATGCAGAGCTACAGGCTGGGGTAGGAGTGGCTGGAGAGCTGCCAAACAGAAGGGGACCTGGGAGTACTGATTGACAGCCACCTAAACATGAGCCAGCAGTGTGCCCAGGTGACCAAGAAGGCCAATGGCATCCTGGCATGCATCAAGAATAGTGTGGCCAGCAGGAGCAGGGAAGTCATTGTGCCCCTGTACTCTGCATTGGTTAGTCCACACCTTGAGTACTGTGTCCAGTTGTGGGCTCCTCAATTTAAGAAGTACATTGAGACTCTTGAACATGTCCAGAGAATGGCAACGAGGCTGGGGAGAGGCCTTGAGCACAGCCCTGTGAGGAGAGGCTGAGGGAGCTGGGGTTGCTTAGCCTGGAGGTGAGGAGGCTCAGGGGAGACCTTATTGCTCTCTACAACTACCTGAAAGGGTGGTTGTAAAAGGGAAGGGGTTGGTCTCTTCTCTCTAGCAACCAGCACCAGAACAAGAGGACATAGTCTCAAGCTGTGCCAGGGGAAGTTTAGGCTGGAAGTGAGGCGAAAGTTCTTCACTGAGAGAGTTGTTAGCCATTGGAATGTGCTGCCCAGGGAGGTGGTGGAGTCCCCATCCCTGGAGGTGTTCAAGAGGGGACTGGATGTGGCACTTGGTGCCATGGTGTAGTCATGAGGTCTGTGGTGAGGGGTTGGACTTGATGATCTTTGAGGTCTCTTCCAGCCTTGGTGATTCTGTGATGCTTTTGCAAATGGTTGGTCAGTGCTCTGGCTGCTGGGAGCGAGCAGCCCCTTCAGCGCTGTCAGCAAGCTTTGAGGAGGCTTTGCACACCTGTTATTTATCATTTCTGAAGCCACATGCTCCTCATCCCCCCGGGGCTGAGGAAGTGTACTGGTGTGGTTTGAGTTATGTCTGAAAATTAATCTACAGCTCAATACCAACAGGAATCTTAACCTTGGAACTTTTCTTGCCCCTGCTTTAACTTTGTCCTTCCAAGAGATAAAAATCAACTCTCTTCAGGGAAAAACCCCCACCCCAGTTACCTGAGGATAATTCCCAGATGCCAGACTTGCAAACAAGAAGGAAAGTTAGAGATCATCCTTTTTCTTTCCAAGGGGGAAGCAGTGAGTCACGGCGATGACAAAGAGAAATGTGATTCACGTTGTCACACTGTAAGGTATTTCAATTCCTCAGCTACCACAGGTCATGAATCACTGATTCTTCACACATTTCCAAGTGGCTCTAACGTTTTGTTCTAACAGCTGCTTTGTGATGGCTGTCAGCTTTAGGAGCCTTACTCTGAAAAACTAGCAAAGCCTTGGAAGCCTGCACTTAAGGGTGGTACAGAAGGTGCAAGCTCCTGGCCCTTGCAAGCAGCCCCACAACTCCTCAGACGCAAGTACTGAGAGTTTTTGGGCCCAGACGTCTGAAGTGTTCATTGCAGTTTGGATCAGAGAGTAAAGAGATCTGAGGAGCCGAGGGGAAAAGGCTGTGTGAGAGGTGAAAATTGAGCACAGGAGGCGTGGGAGTTAGGATGGGCATTCCCCCTGGCTTTTACAGGCAGGGCAAGGTTTTGGTGGGTATGGGTAATGCTGACTTTTATACAGCCCCCTGAGAACTATTTCATTGAGCTTTTAGGAGGCAGGAGGGATCTCCACAGCACCTGGCTTTCTCTTCTCATTTCCTCTTGGCTCCAGGCTTCTTATAGATTGATCCTCTTGCCCTATAAACTTCCAGTGAATTTAAATGCAAAAGGAACCAGGCAGAATGCAACATTCACACACACACACACACCCCACACACACATACACCAGGAAGGTTCTCTGTGCTTGAAGATTTAACAGCAGAACCACTGCTCATGGAGCAGCTACAGCAATCGAGGCAATAGCAATCTCATTGCTAACCTCATTTCTGTCACCCTGTGGATGAGACCCTAACCTGCAGCATCCCCTGCTTCAGGAATAATGAGGCTGTTCCTGCTGAATGTACAGAACCTATTGTATGCAGCATTTGCTTTCCTTTTCTGTCCTTGTATGGAATGCTCTCTCCTTTGCAGGGTTTAGCAGTTCACAGGTCTAATATTTCTGTGCAAAATGATAATGTTTGCATATATTTAAATCACAGTTTTATAGTCCACTGTCATTGTCTTCTAAGGTCTGTTCCTGTGGACTCTTTTAGTACAGGTCATAAATTTTCCTGCCACCTCCCCTGCCATGAATTGTAGTAGGCATTGTGGCTTGCATTAGGATGCTCAGCTTGGAATTTGTCCCTCTTCAGCGCTCCTACCTCATCCTTTCAGCCATGCATCTTCTGCTTCTCTTCTCTCCTTTCACATGGTGCCTTTATACTTGTTCATTCTAGGTTTTGTTTTAATCTCTACTCCTTTGACATTTTCAGCTCCTTTACCCTTGTTTGCCTGTCCCTCCACCCTGCTCTCTTACCCCACACACACACCCAAGTCTCTACAATCCTGAGGGGCTGATTCCTGTTCTTCGTGCAGAAGCATTTGCATGAAAGTAACCAGGAGAGCGTCTAAATCACCCTCTTCTTCAGCATGGTACCACAACCTACTTTGCCCTAAGGAAAGGAAGCAATCTGAAGAGCTGTCCAAGGACTGCAGAAGTGAGGAAAATTTTATTCAGGTGCTGGATGGGTGCTGGGCTGCCACCAAAGGGTTGTGTGTGGATGGGGCACTCTCACTGTCAGAGGGCTCCTCGCGGCAGAGAGTTGCTATAATTCTTCCAGCACCTGATGAGCAGATGTAAAATCAGAGTTTCAGAAAGGGATGATATGCTGAATTCAAAGGATTTCCAATAAATAAATACCATAAAGCACTAGTTGCTCCTCATCTGATCACCTGCACCACATGCCATTGATGTGGGCAGTGGTGTGGTGGCGACCTGGCAGTGCTGGGTGAATGGTTGGACTTGATGATTTGCAAGGTCCCTTCCAACCAAAACTGATTCTCTGGCACTGGGCTGTTTACCACAGTGGCCTTCGTGCTTTGAAGAGCTTCAGAGCAAATTGCAGTGCTCTGACTGAAGGATGAGGAGAGCTCAGGAGATGGAGAATTGTTTTTCCTAAGTAGTTTACTTCAGGAAATAATCTAGTGGAGTGTCACTGGGTTTTGTTCTGGATTTCCTCTTAGAGTTTATCTGATTCAATGTCTTGGTTTTTTTCACACCTCACTAAATAAAAGAATATGTACTCCCCTCTGTTTTCTCCTTCTGAAGGCATTATACTCTGTAATCAAATCACTCCTCAGCCTTTGCTTTTAATAAGCTAACCAGATTTGAGCATTAAGCTTTTAACAGCAAGATGTTTTCTCCAGCAAAGAGAATAACTACTGTGGTTATCTTCAGAGCTCTCTTGAGGCTTCTAAACCCCACTATAAATGCAGCCACCAAAACTGCATGCTGCATTTCTGTACTAGACTCACCTATGTTTCACACAGGGATGAAATTACTTCTGCTTCATGGATTAGAGGGTTCAAACAGTACTTTTCACTAATACATGTCACTCAGAGGTATTAATGAGGTTGTGTCCCCTGCTGTGAATTTTAATTCTTTGCTTTCCAGGGTACAGCCTTGCACTCTCTTCTTGTGTGCTTCCCTGCCTTCATTATTATTTACCAGTTTCTCAAAGGCCCAAACTTTTAGCAGAAGCACTTTTTCTCCTTGCTTTGTAACTTCCATTGTCAAACAGTCACAGGAGAGTAGTGAGGCCCCACACAAATCCCTCATGAAAGGTTTCCTGCACCGATGACATTCATAACATGATTTCTTTTTCACACACTATTGAGAAGGGCTTACTGAGTAACTTGCCTGGTTTGTAGTTTACACAACACTGGTTTGGCTAGTGAACCAGAAGTGATCCATGGGTGCTCAAAGTCCCCTATTCCCTGCATTACCAAGAACTCCAAGGCAACAAAAGGTCTGGTGAGGGCTCCATTGCTTGGCCTTTTCACCCCCTTTGTCTAACCCAAACAAGCTACATCTGACTTTCATTTCAAGCATACAGAATCTCCCACAAGCTTTTAGAACTGTGGCTGACTGATGGACTTCTAATTCCTGAGAAGTTCAGTTTTCAGTTAATCTTCATATCACGGCAAGTCATTGTACCCTCAGCTACAAGGGTGGCTTTTTCTTAGCTTGCCATTAGTAGTCTCTTCCTCTCTCCCCTCTTGAGTAAAATGGCTCCTTGCTCCAACAGGACAAGTCTCATCTGTGCCAGTCACAACTCCTTCTTTACCTTCCCTTGGCCATGAGCTGAGAATGAGCATGGAGGTAGCCACCTGAACTTCACAGGATCACAGGATGTCAGGGGTTGGAAGGACCCAAAGAGATCATTGAGTCCAAACCCCCTGCCAGAGCAGGACCAGGCAATCTAGCTCAGGTCACAGGTCCCTCCCAAGCTCCCACCCAAAGCCTATTACATCCCACAAAGCCCCTCCTGACACCCTCTGGTTCAGACGGTGACATGTGGAAGTTTCTTATCCAACTTTCCTTTCCCATCCACTCCTGCACTTGCCACCTGGGCACACTGCTGGCTCATGTTCAGCCTATCAGTACCACCAGGTCGCTCTCCGCCAGGCTGCTCTCCAGCCACTCTGTCCCCAGCCGGTGGCACCGCCTTGTTGAAAGGCACATGAGGAGGGATACTTAGGAAAACAAAAAGACTAAGGGCTGGGCCTCTCTTTACACGGTGAAAGCTTTTCCTACCCCTTTGATGAAAGCCAGGCTGATGCTTGCCCCAATTCTTTGTAGTGGATTTGTTTGGGCATCTCTTCATTAGCAGCTACTTTCTTGAGAAGTCAAACTAAATGTAACTCATGAAATTATTTGAGCCCTTGGAACCTCTTTAGGTTTAGCAAAAATGTGCTGCAAATGGACCTCTCTAAGAAACCCTTCCTGCCTGAGAGAAACTCCTTGTATAAATATTTAAATGGAGAACATCCTTTACAGTTACCTTTTGACATCAGCTGCCAGGTGGTGGATCTATTTATGTTTTACTTTGCTTTAATTTCATTTTGTGGATTGGTTTGGTGATTAAATTTCCTTTGGAACATTCAAGCAAGTGCAGGCAATAATAGTAAATATCAATTATGTGACACCTCAGATGAGCCAATTCAGTGGGACTGCTAAGAATCCACCCATTTGCTGCATGTCAAGGACTAATTTCTGTTAAATATTATGCTACCCACGGCTAAATGACATTAATGTTCTTTAACAGAGCTGTACCTTCAAAGACAAAAACAGAGAGAAGATTAGGAGAGGAAAAAGGACTGGCAGTGAGAGGCATAAACAGAAACCTAGTTTAACTTTACATCACAAATGTCTCTGCTACCAAAGCTCAGCAACAAAACAGCTAACTCATACAAATTAGATCTCTGCATTTTAACTCGGTGCTGACCCTGAAGTACTCTCCTGCCAACACTGTTAGTCTCCAGGGGATGTTGAGCAGTTTTTGTCCTGGGTGATTTCAAAACAAAGCTTTAAAAAAAAACTACTCAGAGCATCAAACACTGGAGAAAGAAAACCCTCAAGGGACTTGTCAGGGTCATTCCTTGATAAGTTCTGGTCCACTTCTGGTGTCCCCATCCTGAGAAGGATGCAGAGCTGTGGGAGTGAGTCCAGAGGAAGGCCACAAAGATGATCCAAGGGCTGGAGCACCTCTGCTTTGAGGACAGGCTGAGGAAGGTGAGGGTGTTCAGCCTGGAGAAGAGAAGGCTCTGGGGGTACCTTAGAGCTGCCTTCCAATACCTAAAAGGATCCTACAGGAAGGCTGCAGAGGGACTTTTCATCAGGGTGCCTGGCAGTAGGACAAGTGGGAATAGTTTTAAGCTGAGAGAGAGTAGGTTTAGACTGGATCTTAGGGAGAAGTTCTTCAGTATGAGGGCTGTGAGACCCTGGAATGAATTGCCCAAGGATGCTGTGGATACCTCCTCTCTGGAGGTGTTCAGAGCCAGGTTGGATGAGGCCTCGAGCAGCTGAGTCTAGTTGTGAGGTGTCCCTGCCTGTGGTGGGGAGGTCGGAACAGATGATCTGTACGGTTGCTTCCAACCTGAGCCATCCTGTGATTCCTTGAAGGGGGGGAAAGGCAAAGATTCAGGACTAACACACAGCCTTTTAAATAAAATACAGAAACTAATCTCTGAAAGCAGCACAAACAGAATGCAAAATGTTGTGCCATGTGAAGAAGATTACGAGGCACAGCTCCGCTCGGAACGGAGTCCGTTTCTAAACCGTCTTAAGACCATTGTGCTCATTAAACACTTGTGCCATCTGCCAAAGACATTATATCAACTCTGCTGGGTTTGTAGGTTTTGTCACCACTGATACAACCCTGCAGCTTTCACAACAGGCTGCAGCACCTCATTTTGCTCATATTAATACCTAATATATGTGCAAATCTCTGGGCTGCATCACATTATTAGAGCTAGTGGGTCATGAAACACAATTATTTTTTCGTAGGGTGCATGATATGAGAGCAATGCAAACTCACTCTCCAGATCACTCCTTTCCTTTAAATGTCTTGAACTGTTGAAATGGAGGGGGTTTGCTGAAAAACAAAACAAAGGGGAAAAGGAAAAAGGGAGGAAAAGGAGAAAAGGAAAAAGGGAGAAAAGGAAAAAGGGAGAAAAGGAAAAGAGAAAAAAAAAAGGACAAAAGGAAAAAGGGAGAAAAGGAGAAAGGTAAAAAGAAAAAGAGAAAAAAAGGAAAAAGGAAACAAGGATAAAAGAAAAAAGAAGAAAAGGAAAAGGGAAAAAAGGAGAA
This sequence comes from Colaptes auratus, assembly GCA_015227895.2. Lineage (NCBI taxonomy): Eukaryota > Metazoa > Chordata > Aves > Piciformes > Picidae > Colaptes > Colaptes auratus. The sequence goes on from JAAWVA010000034.1 coordinate 8,600,043, forward strand.
AAGGAAAAAAGAAGAAAAGGGAAAAAGGAGAAAAGGAAGAAGTAAAAAGGGAAAAAGGAAAAAAAAAGAAAAAAGGAAAAGGAGAAAGGAGAAAAGGAGAAAAATGAAAAGGGAAAAAGGAATAAAGGAGAAAAGGAAAAAGTAAAAAGGGAAAAAGGAAAAAAGAAGAAAAGGAAAAAGGAGAAAAGGAAAAAGGAGAAAAGGAGAAAAGGAAAAGGGAAAAAGGAATAAAGGTGAAAAGGAAAAGGAAAAATGAAAAACGGAAAAAAGAAAAAGGAGAAAAGGAAAAAGAAAAAAGAGAAAAGGAAAAAAGGAGAAAAGATAAAAGGAGAAAAGGAAAAAGGAGAAAAGGAAAAAGGGAAAAGGAGAAAAAAAAAAAAAAAAAAAAAAAAAAAGGAGAAAGGGGAAAAGGAGAAAGGGGGAAAGGAGAAAAGGAAAGAGAAAAGGAGAAAAGGAAAAGAAAAAGGAGAAAAGGAAAAAGGAGAAAAGGAGAAAGGAAAAGGAGAAAAGGAAAAAGGAGAAAAGGAAAAAGGAAAAAGGAGAAAAGGAGAAAAGGAGAAAAGGAAAAAGGAGAAAAGGAAAAAGGAAAAAGGAAAAGAGAAATAAAGGAGAAAAGGAAAAAGGGGTAAAGGAAAAAGGAGAAAAGGGGGAAAAAAGAAGAAAGAATTGTAGTCATATGTGGGCTTGAGGTATTTTTGTCCTTTCTTGAGGTGTTTGGTATTGCTAAACACAATGGAGTTTAGCTTTTAAAGCCCATGTTTCTCATGTCACTGCCCTTGTCTGAAGGCCAGCACAATGAGGAGCTTCCTGCTTTATAAGAATACAGCCTGTGTCCAAGACTGAAATATGATCACATTCAGCCAAGGCTTTTCCTACACTTTGGTGAGAGGTTTTTTCCTTAGCCATTACTCTGCTATCTTGTCACTGACTCTTTGCACTTGGACTTCTCCTTTTTTTTTCATAAGCTGGATGGGGAATTTTATCTCATCCTGTTCTCTCTACATTTCTCTTCTAAATATTTAGAGTTAAAATGAGCTAAATAAACAGAATTGCTTCCTGAGCTCCAGGATATTTTAACCTTTTTAGTGACTTTTCCTCTCTCCTTTCTTCCTGCTGGACTGAAAGGCAGGAAGGTGATGGTGGGATTTTTCAAGCTCCACTGAAGCCTGTTGCAGCCATTGTGTAGGCTTTTGAGGTTGTCCTTGACAAAAGAGGAGAGCCATGGATAAATTGTGCTTGTGTCAGCTGACCAATCATCATCATTATGCATAAAGGCCTCCTTTGAAAACATCATTTGATAATCTATCAAAGACCTGGATGTGAAAATTGCTCTTCAGGGAGATGACAGATAGGTGCAAGCTGCTAATTGACCTCTGCTGTAGGTAGCCCCATGTTTTCTTAATGAAGCTGCTAATTGTCCATCAGCTATTTGGGGTTACAAGGCAGAGAGTGGTTTAGAAAACTTCTCCCCCCCCCCCCCCTTTTTTTTTTTTGTTTAAAACTTATTGTTTGCATTCCTGCCTGTGTGGAAAAAAAACCAACAAACCCAAAACTTTAATCAGTTTTGCCATCCCTGAACATTTCAAACACTGAAAATGCAAAAAGCCAAGATGAGGGATGTCTAAATTCCAGGAGAAGTTCATAGAATAGAATCATAGAATCAATGAGGTTGGAAGAGACCTCAAAGATCATCAAGCCCAACCTGTCACCACAACCTCATGACTAAACCATGGCACCAAGTGCCACATCCAATCCCCTCTTCAACCACTCCAGGGATGGGGACTCCACCACCTCCCTGGGCAGAACATTCCAATAGCTAACAACTATTTCTGGGAAGAACTTTCTGCTCACCTCCAGACTAAACCTCCCCTGGCACAGGTTGAGACTGTGTCCTCTTGTTCTGGTGCTGCTTGCCTGGGAGAACAGACCAACCCCCTCCTGGCTACAACCTCCCTTCAGGCAGTTGTAGAGAGCAAGAAGGTCTCCCCTGAGCCTCCTCTTCTCCAGGATAAGCAACCCCAGCTCCCTCAGCCTCTCCTCACAGGGCTGTGCTCCAGACCCCTCCCCAGCTTTGTTGCCCTTCTCTGGACACATTCAAGAGTCTCAATGTCCTTCTTAAATTGAGGGGCCCAGAACTGGACACAGGACTCAAGGTGTCGCCTAAGCAGTGCTGAGCACAGGGCAGAATGACCTCCCTGCTCCTGCTGACCACACTGTTTCCAACGCAGGCCAGGATGCCATTGGCACTCTTCGCCACCTGGGCACACTGCAGGCTCATGTTTAGGTGGCTGTCAATCAGTACCCCCAGGTCCCTCTCTGCCTGGCAGCTCTCCAGCGACTCTGACCCCAGCCTGTAGCACTGCATGGGGTTGCTGTGGCCAATTCTGCAATTCTTTTTTGTGCACAAGTGGAGTCTCTGCCTCCTGCCTGCACTGTGTAGAATGTATGAGCAGCTGTCAGGAGATCCTGTGAGATGGGGTGGATTCAGCTCTTAACCAAAACAAGCCAGAGGGCAGAGAGTGCTTTGCCATCTGCACCACACACAGGCTGCTGCCAGTGACCCACTGCTTGGATAGTTCAGACTGTGGATGGAAAGAAATCAAAGCTGGAGCTTATGCTGGAAGTCAAGCAGAGTGTTCTGGGGAGAATGTGGCCCTAATACCATCTCTGTGTGCAAAACCCTACATCAACAGAGTCAGGATGTAGGTTCTGGAGTTTTCACAGACTCTAGTTTGCCACTGTGAGTAAGTGTCTGCCATTTGTGGTTGTTAAAACAGCTGTTGCATTATGGACACCATAGATATTTCCCAGTCAGGCTGCAATGTTGTGATGAAGTTCAGCTGCACATCCCCAGAAGTTCTGGCCATTAGGAGGAAGTTCTTCACTATGAGGGTAGTGAAATACTGGAACAGACTGCCCAAAGAGGTGGTGGAGGCCCCATCCCTGGAGGCACTCAAGGTCAAACTTGATGGGGTCCTGAGCAATCTGATCTAGTTAAAGATGTCCCTGCTCACTGCAGGGGGGTGGGGGTGGACAAGATGACCTCCAAGGGTCCCTCCCCACCCAAGGCATTCTGAGATTCCCAGCTGCAGAAATTCTCCCATCCTTCTTGCAGTGTAAAGGGACCTTTTCCATGGAACCCAGCATTTCTTATCTAGCAGGAAACGAATTTCTGTGTTGCACACAATTTATTCTGGAGAGTGGATAAGAAAATGATTCACACACGTCAGAGATTAGGTAAAACACTTCTAGAAAGTATCTGAACACTGGGAGAAAGGCAGTAAAACAACTTCTACAGAGCAAAGGACACTTGGCATCTCTGTAGATGAAGTAACCCCAAATGCATATTTTGTCCTCAGTGTGTAAGTCATGGACTGCAGCAGTGATGCTGACACAGAGGTTTTGAGCAGCTCCCACAGCAGCATGAGAGTCCCTGAGCACAAGTCCTCCTATGAACTGTAGTTGCTCCATCTGCTGCTCCCCTGGCATGAGGCACTCCTCTAGCTTTCACACCAGTGTGCTGGCAGAAACACTCCTACTCACACCACCTCTACAACACACACAGCAGAACTGGGTTTCTGTCACTGCTGCTCCTTTGCTTTGTTGCTTTCCTTGGGGTCATTGTAATTCTCCCTCCACTTCCTAGTGCCTCATCTCTTGACTTACACTACCATCACCCTGGAAGAGCACTGAAGAGAAGTGCTCTCTGCTGCACATCACATTCTTCTGCAGCCCAGTATCTTGTGGAAGCAAAGCCAGGCAAAAGGGCAAAAGGCAGCCACAGGAGAGTGGGACCAGATCCCAGTTTGCATGACTGGGCACCAAGAGATACCTGCTTAGGATAAACTCCTTCATCTGCAATTTGTGAAAACAGGCAGCACCAAGGGAAAGGAGAACTCCTCCACTTCTAACTGCAATTTCTGCAGTGAGAACCCCCTGAAAGTTACCCTGTAAGGAAAGCTGTAAAATGAGCTTAGGCACCTGAGAATCCAGCTAAGACAAAGCTTTAATCAGCATTCAGATATGAAGAAACTTCAGTTGGACTCTCACACCTTCTTAGACACTGAAAGCAGTCAATGAGGTTGCACAAATATGTAATAAACTGGAATGACTCCATTCCTATGCACACAGACTAAGCCATCCTACCACTCTTTATGTGTTTGTTTTTTGCAGAGAGAGCTCATTTAGGAGCTCCTCCATGCAAAAAGATCCATTCTTTTCAGGGAAGGTTTCACTGCTGCACATATTTCACTTAACTACAGAGGTGACAGGGCTAACAGTTGAATGAGAGTGTGATTATCAAGGAGAAAGAAGTGTTAATGCAGGTGAAAGGTAAGAGACGATGGAAATGGGGAAAGCAGACAGACAAACAAAGCAAAACGGCCCCAGACCTGCTACAAAACTCAAGATGATTTCCATGCCATACAACTGGGTTTGAAAAGCTCCAGGTGAGCTGAAGAATTTTGTATGGGTTTTGGTATTTTCCTCCCCAAAGGAAAAAGTAGCATTAAGCAATGATGCTTAGATCCAAGGCTTGCCCACAAGGTAGTATTTCAGCTCCATGATCAGCCAAGCAGATCAGCCATCAAACTGTAATGTGTTTTAAATAAGGAGTGTGTCTCCCAGGATATTCTTTCCTGAGTGCAAGAACATTTGTTTTAAGGCACACACTGCAGAGAGTTTAGAAAGAAGACCAAAAAAAATCACCCCAAAAAGGCAAAACCTGAATCAACAAGCTAAAAAACACCAACTCAAAGTAGCTTATTGATTAGGAATCACTCCAGCAGAGACAGGAGAAAGACAGAAAGAAAAAGAAAGATAATCAAACCACAAAAATCTGTATTCCCCCTGAAGCAAAAAGGGGCTTGCCTGATTGTTCTTCATCCTGCTTATGTTTCACAGTATCACAGTGCATTAGAGGTTGGAGGGGACCTCCAGAGATCACCAAGTCCAACCCCCCTGCCAAAAGCAGGGTCACCTTGGGAAGTGTGCACAGGAATGCACCCAGGTGGGGTTTGAAAGTCTCCAGAGAAGGAGACTCCACAATCTCCCTGGGCAGCCTGTTCCAATGCTCTGTCATCCTCACTGTAAAGAGGCTTCTCCTCATGTTGAGGTGAAACCTTCTATGTTCAAGTTTGCATCCATTATTCCTTGTCCTATTACTGTGCACCACTGAAAAGAGATTGGCCCCCCTCCACTTGACACCCACCCTTAGATATTGATAGACATTGAGCAGATCTCCTCTCAAGCCTTCTCTTCTCCAGACTAAACAGCCCCAGGGCTCTCAGTCTCTCTTTATAGGGGAGATCTTCATAGAAAGAGAGATTGGCCATTGGAATGTGCTGCCCAGGGAGGTGGTGGAGTCACCGTCCCTGGAGGTGTTTAGGAAGAGACTGGATGGGGTGCTTGGTGCCATGGTTTAGTTGATTAGATGGTGTTGGGTGATAGGTTGGACTTGATGATCTCAAAGGTCTCTTCCACCCTGGTTAATTCTATTCTATTCTATTCTATTCTATTCTATTCTATTCTATTCTATTCTATTCTATTCTATTCTATTCTATTCTATTCTATTCCACTCCACTCCACTCCACTCCAATCCACTCCAATCCACTCCAATCCACTCCATTCTAATCATCCTTGTGGCTCTCCCTTGGATTCTCTCCAGATTTATTTAGAATAGTCCTAAGTCTGCTCTGACAATGGTTTCTATATTTGTGGGGAAACACAGATGCAGAAAAGAGATGGGCACTTCTGACTCAGGAATTCAGGTATTGGAGGTTCTTGTCTTTCTCTGTTGAGTTGAGAATCTAGCCCAGTTCTGTCAAGGTATGGGAATGAAGTCTAATCTGGATTTTTGTCCCTTAGTACAGCTGAAGTAGGAGGCTAATTATTTAAGTGACTTTTTTTTTTGTTAGTAGCTTTAGTTTATCCATGTTGACATCAAAGAGAATCACTTCAGTTTGATTGCTGTGTCTGCCCAGTCTACAGAAATATGGAGACCCAGAAGCTCACATTTTACTGCCTGCATTGCATTGTCCTGAAAAGCTTCTTTCTGAAAGCAATATCCTCCAGCTTTTCAAGTATTTACAGCTTAGGCTGTGATTTTATGGTGGCCCTAAGTCAACTGAAGTGGAACTTGTCTCACCTAACCTTGCCCATGCGTTCCCAGCTCTCCACTTTTGCCACCTCTACTACTCATCCTGATGCTTGACGAACTGGTTCAATAAGCTGATCTGAAAACCAGCCCCAGAATAAGGAAAAGTGATGGGTTTCTGGCTGGGCTGGTTTCCTGATTCATTCATGTCATACAGGTGTTGGCACAGGACTGGGAACATGTAGCTAGAGACAAGAATCTTTGCCAACCTGCCCTGGCTTCAATAGGAGCTGGAATCTCATCTTTGCCTCATCCCTTTCTGGTGCACTGATCTTGCTTGCACTAACTCTCTTCCTTAATTAAATGTATCTGTCATTTCCCTGGATTTCCACTACTTCAGATCTCTTGTTTATTGTCCTTCATGAAGAGGCCAAGGAGGCAGATCTGAGCTGGGGGTCTGGTATGAGCACTGCAGCTTTTTTCCTGACCTTTTCATAATGGATTACAAGCAAGCTGGTAAAAGCTCTAGTCCAAAGAGCAGTCTGCTACCTTTACTGGTAGCCAGCACAAAGCCAGTACATCTACATCCCTCCTGACATTTGCAGGTTAGGAATTAGAGTTGTCTTGAACCATTCTGCTGGAGAAAGCCAGAGGCTGAGAAGCAGTTTCAGTAAAAGCTAGAGGCAAATCCTGCACTACAAGGAGCCCCTTGGTTGCTGGCTTCTTGCTCTTGGTCTGTGTGCATGCCCTCAGCCTTCCAGGAGCTTGATGACAGTTAAGTCCATTGTCCAACACCAGGCAGGTTTGGAAAGGTCTGAATTTGCCAAGAGAGCACAAGAGTCCCTGTGTGATTCATAGGAGGGAAAAGAATGACTCTAATGAAGGAAAGTGAGTGCTGCTGAGGGGAAGGTTTTCTCCCATGGAGCACACATGCTGCTAAACACCAGAGGGACTTCAGAGAACAAACCCCTGGTAAACAGCACAAACTCCCAAGAGCCTTTAATCAGAATCCATCCTCTTTTAGAAACCAACCTGGGTCTGTTAACAAAGACACACTGACAGTCAGCAGCCACTGCCTCTAGAGCTCCCTAGACAATTTATTATACATTAAGACAGCTTAAGCTGCATTTTTATTTCTTGCCTTTTCTTTAGGTGAGTAGATTATCCACATCTTCTTCCTTTCAAAAAGTTCTCAGTGCAGCAGAGCCCTGATGCTGTTGCTGAAGTTTATTCATTCCCCTCGCATCAGTATTCATCAGCTCCATAGAGCCAGGCCGGGGCTGGCAGGAGCTCAAGGGCAAGCAGTCATTTTTCTAATCAATGCACCTTCAAAAAAGTCATTTTACCATCCAAGTCTAGACATACAGCAGAAACCTGCTTTGCTTTGCTCTACTTAACATCCAATCTACTCGCTAGAAAGCTGAGAGCAACTTGAATTTCAGTTGCCTCACGCAGATTTGGCAGGGGGCCCTCTGGATTGTTAAGCTTATCAAATGCTGTCTCTGGAGCTCCATATAAATAATCTCCAAACCCTTTGAATGGCAGAAGAGATTGGCCTGCACCCGACCCAATGGTGTCACTCCTCCTTAGGATTCATTCTGAGTGCTAAGAACTCTTTTCTTTTAACTTCCATGAGAGCCTTTCACCTATTGTGAGAGGCCTTGAGCACAAGCCCTGCGAGGAGAGGCTGAGGGAGCTGGGATTGTTTATCCTGGAGAAGAGGAGGCTCAGGGGAGACCTTCTTGCTCTCTACAACTACCTGAAGGGAGGTTGTAGCCAGGAGGGGTTTGGTCTCTTCTCCCAGGCAACCAGCACCAGAACAAGAGGACACAGTCTCAAGCTGTGCCAAGGGAGGTTTAAGCTGGAGGTGAGGAGAAAGTTCTTCCCAGAGAGAGTTGTTAGCCATTGGAATGTGCTGCCCAGGGAGGTGGTGGAGTCCCCATCCCTGGAGGTGTTCAAGAGGGGGATTGGATGTGGCACTTGGTGCCATGGTTTAGTCATGAGGTGTTGGGTGACAGGTGGGACTTGATGATCTTTGAGGTCTCTTCCAACCTTGGTGATCCTGTGACATTGTTCTAAATATTATCCACCATTCCAGTCAGGTTGCTCTTTTATCACAACACTCTCTGAACACATCCCAGGTCCTGTTGTCTGTCTGTCTTTATATGAGCAGGCTCTTGCCAGTGAGCTGTGTGGAGACTGGCACAAACTTGTTTTAGTGAGTGTGACCCCTGGGTTCAGAAAATCACTTCTGTAATGCTTGCAAAGCATTAGTGGTCAAGCTCACAACAGCAATGAGATGGTTCTGCAAGTCCCAAAAGCACTGGGTGCTAGGTGCTCTGGGTAAAGGCTTTTATTCTCCCTCCCCCCCAATTCTTCTAGCTGCTAAGTCTCCTTCACCCATTCCTGGCAATGGAGTCACTTATCAGCCTCCTAACATGCTTTCAGTGGATAGGATATTGCCACTGTGAAAGCTGGAGCTGGGTGAGTCATCTCCTCCCATTGACAGCACTGCAGACTTGGGTAATTCTGCTGTGTCTCCCACTCCCGACACAATTGCTCTGTGGTGCAGCCATAATGCATGCTTCAGAACAGTTCATCTGAGACCTCAGGGACTTCAATCTTATCAGTCAGGGAGTGCAAGAGCTCTAAAGGGCCACTGGGCCACTGTATAATTTAAAACCTAGAAGATTTATGTGGCAAAAAAGGCCTATCCTTAAAACCATTACTGCATCATTATTTGGGATTAGTTCTAAGGATAGATATGCAAACTGACACACTCAGCCTAAATAAACTGAGCCAGCATAAGAAAGTCTGTGATGGAGCAGGGGTCTGATAACCCTCAGGTGCTCCACAGCACCCTATTGATTCGAGCTGCCCAACAGATTTATGGCAACAGACTGAGAGAGTGCTCTTGGGAGGGGCTGTTGCACCTTTCTCCATCAGCGCTGAGTGCAAGATGCACTCGGAGAGTATGGTTTGCTTTCTCCTTGCCCCTTTGTTGTTCATTCCTCCAGTAGCAATAACAGTCTAATGACACATGCCTACCATATTGTCAGTCAGCATTCTCTCAGTCCTGTGACCAAGGGATTTTCTTAATGGCTGTGCCTGGCTTCTGTTTTCTGACACTTGTTTATCCACCTGCAGTGTGGGAGAATGAAGAAACTGCCTGTGGTCAGCATGCAGAGATCCCCTCAGAATGTGCATTTGAAAGGGTAATGGTGAAACTATTAGTTTCATAGTTTCATAGTTTCATAGTTTCAGTCAGGGTTGGAAGGGACCACAAGGATCAGCCAGTTCCAACCCCCCTGCCAGGGGCAGGGACACTCTACCCTAGATCAGGCTGGCCAGAGCCTCATCCAGCCTGGGCTTAAACACCTCCAGGGACGGGGCCTCAACCACCTCCCTGGACAACCCATTCCAGGCCTTCACCACCCTCACGGTGAAGAACTTCCTCCTCATGTCCAGCCTGAATCTCCCCACCTCCAGCTTCATTCCATTCCCCCTAGTCCTATCACTCCCTGATAGTCTGAAAAGTCCCTCCCCAGCCTTCTTGTAGGCCCCCTTCAGATACTGGAAGGCCACAATGAGGTCACCTGGGAGCCTTCTCTTCTCCAGACTGAACAGCCCCAACTCCTTCAGTCTGTCCTCACAGGAGAGGTGCTCCACCCTCTGCTCATCCTCGTGCCCTTCTCTGGACACCTTCCAGCACCTCCAGATCCCTCTTGTAATAGGGCTCCAGAACTGGACACAGTACTCCAGGTGGGGTCTCACCAGAGCTGAGTAGAGGGGGAGAATCACCTCCCTTGCCCTGCTGGCCACACTTCTCCTGCTGCAGCCCAGGCTCTGCTTGGCTTTCCGGGCTGCAAGTGCACACCGAGAGCTCATGTTGAGCTTCTCGTCCACCAGCACCCCCAAGTCTCTCTCCTCTGGGCTGCTCCCCAGCCAGTCCCTGCCCAGCCTGGATTTGTGCCTGGGATTGCCTCGACCCAGATGCAGGACCCTGCACTTGGTCTTGTTGAAGCTCATGAGGTTGGCTTGTGCCCACCTCTCCAGCCTGTCCAGGTCCCTCTGGATGGCATCCCTTCCCTCCAGCGTGTCTGCTGCACCACACAGCTTGGTGTCATCAGCAAATTCTTTGCCTCTCCCTTGGGTCATCCTTTCTGCAGCTGCAGAAGCATGGCCTCCCTTGTTAACTTGTGCAGGACACCCAGTCAGTATCAAATGACCTGCACTTCATTGTGGGGCTTTCTCTGCCTGGCTACATAAAGCGTTTCAGCCCGTTGCAGGCGTCAGTGCTGTGCTGGTGTCATCTAACCTGCTGGCTTGCTTGTGTCCAAGCACTTTGTGAGATGACATCCTGTTTTTGAAAACAGGCCTCTTAAAGATGGGAATTGAAGCTTGGGCTGGAGAAGTGTTTGTCACAAAGTACTCCTGTCGTGTCTCAGGAGCAGAAATTATCTGCTGTGACAGAAAGTGGTTGGTAATGATCAAGAGCACCTGGTGGCTCATTCTAAGAGCTCACATAATAAGCCTTCTTACCTGACCATTGGAACTGTTCTGCAATGGCATATCTGATTTCCCCCATTGTTAACAGCACCTATTCCTCATTTTCCTTGTTCCTTGACACCTGGCAGCTGCCACATCACTCCTCAAATGATTCTTTTCTTTCTTTCTTTTCATACCTTCCTCAGGCTGAAGTTCCTAAACAGCCACAGCCAAGCATTCATCAGACCTCCAGGCAAGTGGTCCAATTAGTGACTTGTTGCTTGCCTTGGTGGGAAGGCATGGCACCAAGAATGCCCCTCAGAGGGCTTGGGCTGATTTCTTGCTGCAAAGCCACGAAAGGTGTGTGCTGGATGTTAGCACCTCTGCTTGCTGAGCCTCAGCTAATTTTGAGCAGGTGTTGGACTGTCTGAACCTGCCTTTTCTTAGTCAGGTCTGCCAAGTTTCCTTCTTGAAGCAGGCATATTCCATGTTAAGGAACACCTTCCCCTGGTTCTCCCTTTCCACATCATGCTCCTCCTTTACTTATTCCTAGTCCTTCCTAGTGCTGAGCAGTTCAGGGAAGTCCATGTTTTCCTTGGCAGGAGAGCCCTGCAGTGAAAAGCTGTGCAGAGCCCAGCTGAAGCGCAGAGCCACAGGAAAGCAAACCCACCACAAGCAGATAGTCAAAGTAAGACTTGGTGCTGTAAAAGACAAGAAAAAAGTGTTGAGGGAGCAGAAACCAGGGAATGGGTCACAAACCCATGGCAGAGCTGTGGATGCAGAATCACAGAATTGTTTAGGCTGGAAAAGACCTTTAAGAGCATGGACTCCAACCACGAACCTAACCCTACCAAGTCCACTGCTCAACCATGTCCCTCAGCACTACACCTACAAGGCTTTCATATACCTCTGGTCTAGTGGTGACTCCACCACTGCCCTGGGCAGCCTGTTCCAGTGTTTGACAGCCCTTTCAGGGAAGGAATTTTTCCTCATGTCCAACCTAAACCTCCTCTGGTGCAACTTGAGGCTGTTTCTTCTTGTCCTATTGCTTGTTACTGAGGAGGAAGGACCCACACCCACCTCACCCCAACCTCCTCACCCCAACCTCCTCACTCCTTTTAGAGAGTGAGAAGGTCCTTCCTCAGCCTCCTTTTCTCCAGGCTAAAAAAAAAAATCCCCAGTTCCCTCAGCTGCTTCTCATTAGACTTCACAGATATTTATATATGTATTTAAGTCATTTTCTTCCCCCTGCTAGGTTCTTCCCTGTCTGTTAGTCCTCATTTTGTATTTATGCATAGGATTTCTCCTCGAGAAGCATAGCATGTTGCATCAGTGTTCAGCCAATTTAATCTGAAAGATTCCAGATTCCTCCCCCCCACACCCCCTCTCCTCCCCTGGATTCATCAAGAATGAGCTGAATTTGGATCCTGGCAGTGCTCCTGAGCTTGCTTTTGCTCAGGAAGTTCAGATGCAGTCTCTGTTGGAGCAGCAAATGCTTTAAAAGAAAATGGAAAGTCACTGTTTGCAGTGGGGACCTCCTACAGCTCTCAGTGTGAGATCCCTTCAGCCTGAAGTGAACTGTTGATAGCTTGATCTTGCGGTTGGTGTCTTTTTACTCTGTAGGTGTCTATAAAGGTATTGGGTTTTGGTACCACTTCTCTTGGGTGTCAGAATGAGGCTGCCTCTCCTGTGATTCCTGCCGCCTTCCTTTCGTTTCCAGCTATGTCCTCACACCCCTCCCCTGCTCTCCCTGGTCTGCGTGAGATCTCAGATCATTGCCAGCTGCTTTGTTCCTTAAGTACCCTGGCATGGACTTCATCAGGCACTGCTGACTCAAATACATCTGTACACTCCAAATATTCTTTCATTTACTCCCTCCCCTGCTCGGCTCTGCCTTGCCCCATTTCCCTATTTACTTTCTCTCTCTTGTCTGGTTGAGACTAATCTGCTTCCTGCAGCTTGAAAGAAAGCAGGCACCCAAAACTTCAGCCTACACTGCACCACCTGACTTCTCTGCTCTTTTCTTAAGTAAGCTATTTTCTTTGAGGTCTCTCTCTGCCTTCCTTTTCCTGAACCCTTTCTTACCTCTTGGTGCTTTTTAGTGGATTGCATTTTGGATAAACCAAACCCAAACCTCGATCTATCTCCCTCCCTTCCTCCCTCCCTTCCTCCCTCCCTCCTCCCTCCCTTCCTCCTCCCTTCCTCCCTCCCTTCCTCCCTTCCTCCCTTCCTCCCTTCCTCCCTTCCTCCCTTCCTCCCTTCCTCCCTCCCTTCCTTCCTTCTTCCTTCCTTCCTTCCTTCCTTCCTTCCTTCCTTCCTTCCTTCCTTCCTTCCTTCCTTCCTTCCTTCCTTCCTTCCTCCCTCCCTTCCTTCCTTCCTTCCTTCCTCCCTCCCTTCCTCCTTCCCTTCCATCCTCCCTTTCTTCCTGCCTTCCTATTTATCATCATTTCCTTCAATATCTGAGAGCTGGGGGTCAAAAGGGAGGGGACAGGCTCTGATCAGCTTCACCAAGTGACAGGACAAAGGGCAATGGATATAAACTCCAGCCCAGGAGGTTCCACCTCAGCATGAGGAGGAACTTCCTCACTGTGAGGGCCACAGAGCACTGGAGCAGGCTGCCCAGAGCGGTTGTGGAGTCTCCTTCTCTGGAGACTTTCAAGACCCATCTGGATGTGTTCCTGTGCAATCTGTGCTGGATTCTATGGTCCTACTCTGACAGGGGGCTTGGATTTGATGAGGCACTTGGTGCCATGGTTTAGTTGATTAGATGGTGTTGGGTGATAGGTTGGACTTGATGATCTCAAGGTCTTTTCCAACCTGGTTAGTTCTGCTCCTATCCTATCCTATCCTATCCTATCCTATCCCGTTCTATTCTATTCTATTCTATTCTATTCTATTCTATTCTATTCTATTCTATTCTATTCTATTCCATTCCATTCCATTCCATTCCATTCCATTCCATTCCATTCCATTCTATTCTATTCTATTCTATTCTATTCTATTCTATTCTATTCTATTCTATTCTGCTCTGTTCTACCTTCTGAGGTCCTTTCCAGCCCCTAGAATCCTCTGATCCTGTGATCTTTAGTTGTTTTTTTTCAGTTGACTATCTAACATTTGCTTCTCTCCCATTTCTTTTTTCTTCCTTTTTTTTCCCCCCCTGCCATCACCTGGAATCTTCTGTCACTAAGTCCTTTTAATCTGGCACTAAATTCTTTAACCACTAGAGGATAATGTGCACAAGCAGACTCGCAATCACGCCCGCCGAGTCAAAGATGCCAGGGCTGTTTCTGGCCAGAGGTTTGTTGCCACATCTGAATGAGGTGATTCATCTGTGAGCAGATCTTCGCTAGTACAAGCTCTGCAGATGGCAGAGGCTGTCCTTAAAACATCATTTCAGGAACAGGGATTCACTGTGATAGGTTTCGGTGGTATTCAGGTGGGAAATGCCAAACGTGGTGATCTAAAAGCAGTTACCCTGCTGCTGGGGTTGTTAGCCTGGGGAAGAGGAGGCTCCAGGGAGACTTTATGGCAGCCTTTCACTCCTGACAGGAGGTCTGTGAGGAAGATGGGGACAGAGGGTTTAGCAAGGCCTGTTGTAAGAGGACAAGGGGTGATGGTTTCAAACTAAACTTTAGACTAGATGTAAAGGAAAAAATGTTACCCTGAGGCTGGTGAAACACTGGCCCAGGTTGCCCAGAGAGGTGGGAGCTACCCCATCCCTAAAACCATTCCAGGTCAGGCTGTTCAGGGTTCTGAGCAACCTGATCTGCTTGAAGATGTCCCTGCTCACTGCAGGGAAGGGGGTGGAGAAGATGACCTTAAAATGTCATAGAATCACAGAATCAATAAGGTTGGAAAAGACCTCAGAGATCATCAAGCCCAACCTGTCACCCAACACCTCCTGACTAACTAAACCATGGCTTCAAGTGCCACATCCAATCCCCTCTTGAACACCTCCAGGGATGGGGACTCCACCACCTCCCTGGGCAGCACATTCCAATGGTTAACAGCTCTCTCTGGGAAGAACTTTCTCCTCACCTCCAGCCTAAACCTCCCCTGGCACAGCTTGAGACTGTGTCCTCTTGTTCTGGTGCTGACTGCCTGGGAGAACAGACCAACCCCTTCCTGGCTATAACTTCCCTTCAGGCAGTTGTAGAGAGCAATAACATCTCCCCTGAGCCTCCTCTTCTCCAGGCTAAGCAACCCCAGCTCCCTCAGCCTCTCCTCACAGGGCTGTGCTCCAGACCCCTCCCCAGCCTCGTTGCCCTTCTCTGGACATGTTCAAGTTTCTCAATGTCTTCTTAAACTGAGGGGTCCAGAACTGGACACAGGACTCAAGGTGTGGCCTAACCAGTGCTGAGCACAGGGCACAATGACTTCCCTGCTCCTGCTGCCCACGCTATTTCTGTCCTTTCTAACCCAAACCATTCTATGATTCTGCTACAAAACAGCAGAAACACAGAGTCCAAACCAGACTCTCCTTAAAACTGTGGAGTCTGGTGAGCTGAGTCATGAGAGAACACAGTGAGAAAAGTATTCTAGTTGACTGCCTCCAAATTAAGATCTATTTTTCTACCAGGTCCCAGCCCAGGCCATCGGCTATTTCATCCCCAAAATCTCCCACACTAGCTCATTAAAAACAAACCTCGATTTTTTTTCCCCCCCCTTTTTCTTTTTGTTTTGATACAAAGCAACCTTGGCAGAAGCTTTGTTTGTGTAACTCATGAGCTTTTGACCAGCGGATATAGCCCATTTTGGATGATAATGTGGTGTAGCAAACACTCTGCAAATCAAAGCAAACAACCGCTGGGAGTTCTCAGCCTCGTTATTATCTTAGCTCTGGCAGACACAAACTCCAGGCTGCACGTTGGGGCAGCTAGAAAACGACTGCAGATGTGGACCACATTTCTGCAGAGCTCTGTTTACTGGGTTGTCATAGCTCTACAAGGAAAATCCCCGGAGAGGGGCTTTTCAGAGGGGTAGGGTTTCCCCCCCCCGCCTTTCCTTTTGAAATGGAGGCTTGTGGATTCCTTCACCAGAAGTGAAGTTTCTCACAGCATCTGCAGTGTGGACCCCACTCAGGTCAGGGCCAGCTACTCGGTGTTAGCACTTCCCAGCTTCAGCTCTTCTGGCTTGTCAGCTCAGCAGAATAGAATGGTACAGAATTAACCAGGTTGGAAAAGAGATCATCGAGTCCAACCTCTCACCCAACACCATCGAATCAACTAAACCATGGCACCTAGTGCCTCAGCCAGTCTCTTCTTAAACACCTCCAGTGATGGTGACTCCACCACCTCCCTGGGCAGCACATTCCAATGGTTAACAACTCTTTCTGGGAAGAACTTCTTCCTAACATCCAGCCTAAACCTCCCCTGGCGCAGCTTGAGACTGTGTCCTCTTGTTCTGGCGCTGCTTGCCTGGGAGAAAAGACCAACCCCCACCTGGCTACAACCTCCCTTCAGGTAGTTGTAGACAGCAAGAAGGTCTCCCCTGAGCCTCCTCATCTGCTCAGGAAATCCCAGCTGGGAGTCCATGCTCTCCTAAACCAGACCCCCCCAGCATATCCAGGGCCATCCTACAATGCTTGCAGTCAGCATAAGCTGATTTTGCCCCAAGGCCACCACCCTGTGTCCTCTTGTCACTGCTGGTGATTCTGTGTCAGGATTTTGCCCCAAGGCCACCACCCTGTGTCCTCTTGTCACTGCTGGTGATTCTGTGTCAGGATTTTGCCCCAAGGCCACCACCCTGTGTCCTCTTGCCTCTGTTGGTGATTCTGTGTCAGGAGCCTTAAGCAATTTTAAACAGAATCAAGGAGGTTTAGAAATTCTCCTTGATTTCTACTTTGGAACTAGAACACAGAAAGGCTCAGGTTGGACTGGATGATCTTGGAGGTCTCTTCCAACCTGGCTGACTCTGTGACTCTGTAAAGATCATCTGGTTCCAGCCCCCAGCATGCATGGCTGCTTCCTCTGAAGAGCTCATTTTGTTTCTTGCATGGAGCCTTCCAGCTTAACTAAGGGTATTAATCCATTTCAGTTCTCACTCCTCTGCTTAAATTGCTTCCTATCTCTGGCAACAGGAATGCTTGCCTGATAATCAATGCACTGGAGATATTCCTATTGATTTTTCCTTCCTTTTTCAAATGATCTGCTCTAATAGATTGTCAATAGCTGTATCTAAATAGTTTGCCTGGGTGCATTTATCTGCAGTAGAACAATTTCTTACTGGTTAACAAAGAGGGGGGAAAGAACAATTCTGGGTTTATTTGACTGGATGTGAAAGGTACACAGATTTCAAGCTGTTCCTGGGGGGGTTGCCTCCATCCCACTGGAACCAGTGTGTCACAGCACTCCTTGTGGAGACCTCCTTGAGATGCCCTGCCATGCTGCTGCCACCACTGCGGGGGTAGTGGCTTTGCCAGCTTGGCCATCATACTTAGCAGGCCATAATGGGCCATGCCTGATAGCCTAGAATAGAAACAGCAGAGGGGAAATTAGCTCTTAATTGGACAAATTACTTTTGGACTATGAAAGCAATTTGTCTAGAAGGACTCTTGCCTTGCAAGAGAGGAGAGATTAGACTTGAAGGACTTGCTCTGGGGTCACCTCCTGACTCAGGCACTAACTCAAAAGCCTTCATGCACTGCAGTGCTGCTCACAGTGTCTGATGGCAGAGCAGAGCTTGAGTTAGTAGTTATAAGGCTGAAGAACTTCATATAAAATCTTAGGTAAGACATGAAGGTCTGAGAATCGATTTCCTCTACCTTTTCATAGGGGCTCTGTTTCACAGGGACTTGATTTTGCCATGCCAGGCTCCTCCTTCAGCCAAAGTGAGAGAAGGAAGAACTCCTAGCTCACCTGCTCTCCCACTTACCTGATGTAGACAGCATGGCAGAGAGATATCTCCTAGTGCTGCATGGTTTTGTGGCTGTCCACAGAGAGAAGTTGAACAATCCACTGCAGCTCCCTGCAGATTATCTGGGGTAGGAAGGGAGGAAAATTTGTTCTTATTTCCCTTCCTGCTGCTGAAATATTTTCATTCAGCTGCTTCACCTTTTAAAGCTCTCCTTGGCAGCTGTAGGTCTTGGAAATTTCCAGGTTTGAAGATTCATGTGTCCAGTTCATGAGACTAGAAGGAAAACCTTTAATAATTGAAGGACTGGTAGAATATGGAGTGTGTGCAGGCACTTCATCCTGTAGAAAAAACCCCAACCCTGATCTTACATATAACCTACTGAAGAAAGCCAAAATCCACATCTGAGGCTTGGGAATTCTGTTTTGCTGGTATCTTTTTGTATTATTAATCAGACTAAGCTCCTAAACTGTGTAGATGCATCACACAGCATTAGGAAGAGGCCTGCAGTAATCCTTTTTCTACTCTTTTCATTCATCTCTTGCTTTTCATATCTATTCCACTTCCTGCTGCAGTGTTTTTCCATTGGTCAGCAATTTTAGTTCCATACAGAAACCAGGTGAGAAGCAAAAGACCCTCAGCCAGGAATGCAATCTCCTATCATTACCCAGTTCTTCCCTCACCACTGAAAATATTCCCAGGTCTGGTGAAACATTAGGGCTTGCTTCACATCACCCTCAGGTGTTGTCCTCCCTGGGAAGCACAGGCAGGTAAGCCTGGTGGGTCCCTCTCTAATGAGGTGCTTGGCAGCTTGGCTGCTTGCACAGCAGGGTGGCAAAGCTGAGGTTGGTACAGTGAAAGTTGTTACCTGGAAATTTATCTGGGTAAATTTTCTTTCCCCAATGTGATATTGCTCCCTCTAAAAGCTGGGGTTGCTTAGCCTGAGGAAGAGGAGGCTCAGGGGAGACCTTATTGCTCTCTACAGCTCCCTGAAGGGAGGTTGTAGCCAGGTGGGGATTGGTCTCTTCTCCCAGGCAAGCAGCACCAGAACAAGAGGACACAGTCTCAAGCTGTGCCAGGGGAGGTTTAGGCTGGATGTAGGAAGAAGTTCTTCCCAGAAAGAGATATTGGGCATTGGAATGTGCTGCCCAGGGAGGTGGTGGAGTCACCATCACTGAAAGAAGAGCCTGGATGAGGCACTTGGTGCCCTGGTTTAGTTGATTCGATGGTGTTGGGTAATAGGTTGGATTTTATGATCTCAAAGGTCTTTTCCAACCTGGTTTATCCTTTTCTCTTCTCTTCTCTTCTCTTCTCTTCTCTTCTCTTCTCTTCTCTTCTCTTCTCTTCTCTTCTCTTCTCTTCTCTTCTCTCTCTCTCCTCTCCTTCTCTTCTCTCTCTCTTCTCTTTTCTCTCTTCTTCTCTTCTCTTCTCTCTCTTCTCTTCTCTTCTCTTCTCTTCTCTTCTCTTCTCTTCATTATCACAAAGCTCCATCAAGCCTGCAGGTCCCTTTAAATTTTTCAAAACTAACCTTTTTCTTATTCTCTTTTGGTTTTTTTTCCCCTTGAAAAATGAGAAGTCTGGGAAGTTTCATAAGCCTCCAAAGACTTGCCAGCCAGAAAACTCCTGGCAGTGTTCCTGCTTTTCCACTGATCCTAAAGCAAATACTCGTAGAGTGTATGAGGATCCCTACTGAATAATGATCTTTGCTACTTTTGTTCATTGCCAATTAAGTTAAGTAGTCAAATTGTTTGGATCACAGAAGGAATAAGTCCATATTGATTGCAATGTGCTGATGCTGGCTGAAACAAAAGCCTCACTAGGCATATATCACCACCGCCCTCCTGCAGAAAAGGATGCTGGAGCTGGGTGTAATGCCAACAGCAAGGCATCCTAGCAGACCAGCAGAGCTGAAAACATCACCATTTGTGTAATGGGTGCAGAGAAGATGGCAATTGCTCTCTACATTTCTCTTAAATTGACATTAGAGGCCATTGACAGCATTTTAGTGGCTATTTTGTCCTTTAATATTCCCATGATGCAAGTTAGATTTATCCTCCTAAATGAGAGTGAGAGCAGGAAGCCCAGGATGAGCATTCATAGTGCAACATGTATGAAAATCACATCAGCAGCATGGGCACTGGAGATCATCTGGAATGTAAACATCTACATAATGGTCTCCTTGGCTACTTTTTTTTAGAGTTAAGTAATTGATCCATTTATGATATTTTTCTGCTTGGTTTTTGCCGTACAGAATCTCTAATCATAGAATAGCTTAGGTTGGAAGGGACCCTAGAGATCATCCCCTCCAACAGGGAGGTGGAGTCACCATCCCAGAGATCATAGAATCATAGAATCAATAAGGTTGGAAAAGACCTCATCAAGCCCAACCTGTCACCCAACCCCTCATGACTACTAAACCATGGCACCAAGTGCCACATCCAATCCCCTCTTCAACACCTCCAGGGACGGTGACTCCACCACCTCCCTGGGCAGCCCATTCCAATGGCTAACACTCTCTCTGTGAAGAAAGAGTTGTTCAAGAGATGCTCAAGAAGTGTGTAGATGTGGCACTTCAGAATACAGTTTAGTGGTCATGGTAGCTGGGTCATGGTTGGACTTGAGGACCTTAAAGGTCTTTTCCATCACAGAATCACCAAGGTTGGAAGAGACCTCAAAGATCATCAAGCCCAACCTGCCATCACAGACCTCATGATTAAACCATGGCACCAAGTGCCACATCCAATCCCCTCTTGAACACCTCCAGGGATGGTGACTCCACCACCTCCCTGGGCAGCACATCCCAATGGCTGACATCACAGTACCACAGTATCGCTCAGTATCTCTCAGTGAAGAACTTTCTCCTCACCTCCAGCCTAAACTTCCCCTGGCACAGCTTGAGACTGTGTCCTCTTGTTCTGGTGCTGGTTGCCTGGGAGAAGAGATCAACCCCCTTCTGTCTACAACCACCCTTCAGGTCGTTGTAGAGAGCAAGAAGGTCTCCCCTGAGCCTCCTCTTCTCCAGGCTAAGCAACCCCAGCTCCCTCAGCCTCTCCTCACAGGGCTGTGCTCGAGGCCTCTCCCCAGCCTCGTTGCCCTTCTCTGGACACATTCAAGAGTCTCAATGTCCCTTAATGATTCTAAGACTCTGAAATATTTTGTCCTGGTAAAGCAGTGAGGACAGCTAATGCTTCTCTTTGTAATGATCATTTTATGTTCCACATCAAAAATGTTCAGATAGAAGCAATGGCAGAGGCTTTGTAGCAGACACACTTCGGGGGGGTGTGTGGGTTACCCTAACACTAACTTTCTGCTGGGTTTTGGGTTGATGTTTTTCTGATGCCCACAAGCTGCATGTTGCTGCAAGCTGTTTCAAACTGAAACACCCAAACTGAACAGCACAGAGTTCCCACCTCATCTAAAACAACCTTTATTTTGGGGAGGGGGAGGGGAGAGGTAAAAGCAAACACAATTTAGCTGGGTTCCAGACAAAATTCCCCTCTCTGCTTTCCCTCTCCTGCCTTCATTGGGAACCACCATGGTATTCAGCTGGTTCAGGGTTCTTGGATGGCAAAGCAATAACAGTTATTGAAGGGCTTTTTAAGGGATCAGAGGAAAGCACAATGGGAACCTAAGCATGGAAATCAAAGCCAAAGAAAATCAAATACAACTCAAATGTTTTATAGTGAGGTTGATTTCTGCTGGAACCAGCTACAGAGAAAAGTGGTAGATTGAAGACTGCAAACTTTCCAGGCACACACTTCAGCCAAGTGTCAACTGTTGAGCTCCATACAGAAGTAGCTGGAAGAAATTTTATGGCCTATGACATACAAGAGATCTGACTGTGTGACCTAATATTCCCCTCCTGTCCTTAAGATCTGTCAAAACCAAGCTTTAGTGGCCCCCCACCAGCCAAAATAAATCTCAAACATTAGGATAAACCCTCCTCTTTTGGGGGATGATGTCTGATGGGTGATTTTTGTGACGTTTGAGAGGGGCTCTGGAGAAAGCAGCACTCATTCAAGGCATATAAATAACTCTCTTGCTGAGCCTGAAACAATGACTCTGTGTCTGCTATTGGCAGGGCAAACCCGGCGCAGCCTTTTTGGAGAGAGTGAACTATTCCTGCAGTGTTTGCCAGCTGGAGAAGATTTATTCTCCTATGTTAAGTGTTTGCCTGGTGCTTAATTTGAAAATATATCTTTGGTTCATCTTCTTGACTAAGAGCCCTTTTGTTTACAGTCACTGGTAACTCACTCCAGCAGCAGGGGCTGCACACAATACCGCGTTGTTGTCCGTGGCGTGATGTTATCAGGCACAACCAGGCATTACTGGCACAGCAACAACCACCAGCGTGGCACTTCACTTAAAAGAGGAAAAGAATAAGGAGGGAGATAAATGAGTGGTTAAGACACAGGAGAATAATTGGTGGTTTTCACTGGAACAAAAGGATCTGCTCTGTCCTTTGCTCGCTTGGCAGATTTTGCACCCGGGGACCATAGAATCATCGAACAGCTTAGGCTGGACCCGAGAGATCATCCCCTCCAACAGGCTGCCCAGGGAGGTGGTGGAGTCACCATCCCAGGAGATCATAGAATCATAGAATCATAGAATCAATAAGGTTGGAAAAGACCTCAGAGATCATCAAGTCCAACCTATCACCCAACACCTCATGACTAACTGAACCATGGCTTCAAGTGCCACAACCAATCCCCTCTTGAACACCTCCTGGGACAATGACTCCACCACCTCCCTGGGCAGCACATCCCAATGGTCAATCTCTCTTTCTGTGAAGAATTTCTTCCTCACCTCCAGCCTAAACCTCCCCTGGCACAGCTTGAGACTGTGTCCTCTTGTTCTGGTGCTGATTGCCTAGGAGAAGAGACAACCCCCCACCTGGCTACAACCTCCCTTCACAGGGCACGGTGACTTCCCTGCTCCTGCTGGCCACACTATTTCTGAAGCAGGCCAGGATGCCATTGGCCTTCTTGGCCACCTGGGCACATTGCTGGCTCATGTTCAGCTGGCTGTCAACACTGAGAGCCTCTTATGACCTGGGGGAGTCTTGTTTTGCTTAACACAGGACAAACAGGAGCTGTGTGGTACCAGGGCATGGGGAGGGGAAGAGAAGTGCTCATTTTTGTTGCCACTTACAGAGGCATCAGCTGTGTAGCTTGATGTGCTGTAAAGGCTTGGTCCCATGGTTTGTGGTCCTGCACCCTGTCCCATGAGCAGTCTCTTCCATGTCAGTCTAATAGTATTTTGATTGCTGTTTGGCCACTTTGGTGAGCCTCCAGGGGTGGAACTACACAGCAGCAGCAGTTTGGGCAGCTGCAGAAAAGCACTGAGCAGCTTCAGTCAGGGATGCAGCACACTTCCTCCCTCTGTGGGTCAGCTGCATTGGAGGCATGCAGGGTATGCAGGTCAACACCATCTGTCCTAGCTGACAAAGTTACCCACCTAGGAGGCAGCAGGGGTTGGAGAGTTTCCTTTCTGCTTTCCCCTTTCTGCTTTCCCCTTTCTGCAAGCTAAAACTGCGTTCCACCGAACTTGCTTGGGTTTGCAGTTTTGAATCAAGCAGTCTCTGGGCCAAAACTGCTTTCTGACCAGGGAGGTCTTCTCTTTTATTACCATGAAATATCCTTCCCCATGTATGGTCTGGCTTGCTCCTGAGCTCAGTTATGCCAAAATGGACAACTTTATGTCAGTTGTAAAATGGGGCCAAGCAAGTGCTTGCACATAGTTCTGCTTCCCACGGAGCCTGTTACTGAGTCCAGAGCTGCCTTTCTGTTAGGACTGCTGCTTGCATCCAGCCCATTTTCCAGGTGTGCCAGTGCTGGAAGACAGTGAGCCAATATTTCACTTTGTGTGGAGATGTGATTTTCTACAGGGAGGAGAGGAAGACCAAGGGCAATGGAGACAACCAAGTGATTTTAGGAAGCTCCAGAGAAAGACTCCCTTCTCATCCACACCCAAAACAATTCCTCAGAGATTATAGACCCACAGAATTGTCAGGGTTGGAAGGGACCTCAAGGATCATCCAGTTCCAACCACCCTGCCACGGGCAGGGACACCTCACACTAGAGCAGGTTGCTCACAGCCACATCCAGCCTGGCCTTCAAAACCTCCAGGGATGAGGCTTCCACCACCTCCCTGGGCAACCTGTGCCAGTGTCTCACCACCCTCATGGGGAAGAACTTCTTCCTAAGATTGCAAAGATGATCTGCATTATGACAAGAATCTGGTAAACAACAACAGATGAAACCTTTGTGCTGGGCAATACCTTCTGCCAGTATCCTTCAGATCTTCACAGAGTGGTATGGTTGTACAGTGCTGGCTGGGCAGGAGCAGCCTCAGCTGTCAGCAGCTGCTTTCCACTCCTGTCCCCATGCAGCACAGCATGGTCCTTCCTTCCTTCCTTCCTTCCTTCCTTTTCCTTCCTTCCTTCCTTCCTTCCTTCCTTCCTCCTTCCTTCCTTCCTTCCTTCCTTCCTTCCTTCCTTCCTCTTCCTTCCTTCCTCCCTCCCTCCCCTCCCTCCCTCCCTCCATTCCTTCCTCCCTTCATTCCTTCCTTCCTCCATTCCTCCCTTCCTTCCTGCCTTCTTACCTTCCTGCCTGTCTTCCTTCTTCCCACCATCTTTCAGTTCAGACCAAAAAGGTTCTGCCCCCACTCTACTGTGGCTGCCCCTGAGACTTTCCCACAGGCACAGAGGAGGTTTGCTGAATCCTGCCTTTTGCACAGGGTCTGTGCAGCGCCTTCCACTTCAAGCCCTGTACCAAGACACTCAGCTTCATTCCTCAGCCCAGGGGTGAGAGGATGAGCGATAATTTGTGACAGCTAGCCAAGGTCACTTGGCTGCACTGCTCCATCCTTTACAGCTGCTTTAATGGCCATGAGGGTGCAATATTTTAGCTGCGCTATCAAATTAACGTCTCCGAGTTCTCACCTTGAGCACCATCCCTTCCTCAGTGCACTGCACCATGATTTACAACGAGTTCTGGACAGTAAAAAATGCAAATACCAGTATCAAATTATTCTGTATCCTCAGCAGTGGCTCAGCTTGAGGGTTTATGAGGCGAGATTATTTCTCTAGGTGCATGCAGACCCAGATATCAAAGCCACCTGGAACACATGTGTTTGTGATGGATGGCAGAGGCACAGGTTTCCTCCTGGCCCCTCTCTCTGTTCTCTGTAATCTGTCTGAGACCTTTTGCATCAGAGGATCTTGCAGATGTCCCTTATGTTCTTTAGATGGTGGGAAAGTGAAGGAGGTTTGTTTTGGGGCAGGGTCTCACTTGATTGTTTTGCTGGTTGCTATATTCAGTTTGGTTCACGTTTTAACTCTGCAAAGCAAACCCATCAGACACAAGAGACAAAATGAAGCAAGCAAGAGAGGAAACCAAACCAAACCAAAGAGAATGGTGGCCAAGAAGGCCAATGGCATCCTGGCCTGTATCAGGAATACAGTGGGCAGCAGGAGCAGAGAAGACACTGTGCCCCTGTACTCAGCACTGGTTAGGACACACCTTGAGTCCTGTGTCCAGTTCTGGACCCCTCAGTTTAAGAAGGACATTGAGAAACTTGAACATGTCCAGAGAAGGGCAACGAGGCTGGGGAGGGGTCTGGAGCACAGCCCTGGGAGGAGAGGCTGAGGGAGCTGGGGTTGCTTAGCCTGGAGAAGAGAGGCTCAGGGGAGACCTTCTTGCTGTCTACAACTACCTGAAGGAGGTTGTAGCCAGGAGGGGGTTGGTCTCTTCTCCCAGGCAACCACACACCAGAACAAGAGGACACAGTCTCAAGCTGCGCCAGGGGAAGTTTAGGCTTGAGGTGATGGGAAAGTTTTCCCAGAGAGATTGTTAGCCTTTGGAATGTGCTGCCCAGGGAGGTG
>JAAWVA010000034.1:8625374-8947573 GCA_015227895.2 Colaptes auratus
CCTTTCCCTTCCCTTTCCCCTTCCCCTCTTGTAACATCCTTTGGCCACAGCATTAGCAGCTGATACAGTGCAAGGAAAGAAGCTTTGTCTCTGAGTCTTGAGGGCCCTAATAATCTCATCACAAGGTGTGCACCAAGCACGCACCAACATTGCCACACAGTACCATGCCGGTGTCACAGGTACAGAGCTTCACAGGACAATCCCAAGCTGTGATGTGATCCCTTGCAAGATGCAAGCCACAGGGGAAAAGGAACCCTGCAGTGCTGCAGCAGCTCATGTTGTTGGCACAGAGTGTTGTCACCAGGTGTTCACGGAGCCACGAGCCAGCTTGCCAGGCTGCAGGCTGAAGTGCACTGAAGCCAGGCTGGGGGGCGGTTCAGGGCCCTATTTATATTTATTTCTTTCTTTCTGTCTTGCTGGAGGCAATTTTTGTTTTCAGTTTCGAGTTAACACACCACTGAAAGCCAGTGATGCTTGGCCAAAACCCACAAGCCTGGCCTGGGTTTGAAGCAAAATCAACAAACCCACAGTGTTTATCATGGTTCCGACATGAAGTCATAATTAACCCCAGCTTCGCTCAAAACCTGCTCCAAGCTAACTAAAACTTCTGTAAACTGTGGGGAGCCTGGCTGAAGGAGTGGCTAAGCACAAAAACATGAGCTGATATTGGAGTTTGGTCGGATCCTAGGTTTGGCTGAAAACCATTTCGAGTGGCTGTAGCTGCAGTCTGATTACTTCATCCCAGAGGGTAGATGTTAATTGAGATTCATTTAACTTCTGGACTACAGAAATCCTCTCAGGGTTCAGTGTTAGCCAGATTTACAGCAAATACACTCAAATACCCTCTCCCTAAGCATTTCTATTTAGAAAATACCTTTTCTTTTTACTCAGATTGATGACTTTCTTAATTAGAAGATAGTAGTTTCAAGCAGAAACAGTGATTCTGATGTCTGTGATTCTTAGGTAGTTTCAGGCAGAAACGGTGATTTCTGATCTGTGATTCTTAGGCAGTTTCAAGCAGAAACAGTGATTTCTGATCTGTGATTCTTAGGTAGTTTCAAGCAGAAACAGTGATTTCTGTTCTGTGATTCTTAGGCAGTTTCAAGCAGAAACAGTGATTTCTGATCTGTGATTCTTAGGCAGTTTCAGGCAGAAACAGTGATTTCTGCTCTGTGATTCTTAGGTAGTTTCAAGCAGAAACAGTGATTTCTGCTCTGTGATTCTTAGGCAGTTTCAGGCAGAAACAGTGATTTCTGTTCTGATTCTTAAGCAGTTTCAGGCAGAAACAGTGATTTCTGCTCTGAGATTCTTAGGCAGTTTCAAGCAGAAACAGTGATTTCTGATCTGTGATTCTTAGGCAGTTTCAAGCAGAAACAGTGATTTCTGTTCTGTGGTTTGCTGTCCAAAGCATCTTCTAAGGTATGAGTGGGAAATGTTCACTTGTACACTTCCACACATTGGCCACAGCAACCCCATGCAGTGCTACAGGCTGGGGTCAGAGTGGCTGGAGAGCAGCCAGGCAGAAAGGGACCTGGGGGTGCTGATTGACAGCCACCTAAACATGAGCCAGCAGTGTGCCCAGGTGGCCAAGAAGGCCAATGGCATCCTGGCCTGCATTAGGGATAGTGTGGCCAGCAGGAGCAGGGAAGTCATTGTGCTGGGGTTGCTTAGCCTGGAGAAGAGCAGGCTCAGGGGAGACATTACTGCAACTACCCGAAGGGAGGTTGTAGCCAGGTGGGGGTTGGTCTCTCCTCCCAGGCAACCAGCACCAGAAGAAGAGGACACAGTCTCAAGCTGCACCAGGGGAAGTTTAGGCTGGAGGTGAGGAGAAGTTCTTCCCAGGGAGAGTGTTAGCCATTGGAATGTGCTGCCCAGGGAGGTGGTGGAGTCACGGTCACTGGAGGTGTTCAAAAAGGGAAATGGATGTGGCACTTGAAGCCATGGTTTAGTTGCCAGGACGTGTTAGGTGTTAGGTAATAGGTTGGACTTGATGATCTCTGAGGTCTTTTCCAACCTGGTTGATTCTATGATTCAATGAAATCAGAGTTAATAATAGATAGTGATTTCAACTAATTAAATTCTACTTTGCCAGAGCATTCTGTTGGGGGGGGGGATGGGATTAATCCGAAACCCCACAACATTATTTTTTCTCCCCAGTTATGATGGATTGTTGCTGTTACAAAAAGCTGTGGAAATGATGCAGAGGTCAAGAAGAGCATTATCATAGAATCATAGAATCAACAAGGTTGGAAAAGACCTCAAAGATCATCAAGTCCAACCTGTCACCCAACACCTCATGACTACTAGACCATGGCACCAGGTGTGTCATGGCATCAGGTGTGTCCAAACCAGCATCAGTGCTTAGCAGGACATTTGTCTAGGTATTTCTTGTCACTCATACCCAACAAATACTGAAGTGTTTGATTTTATTTGGCATTTGAAACTGATTTTAGCCTCAGTTGTACTCTGTGGTCCCAGCCCTGTCTCTTTACAACGCTTTTAGCATCAGGTACAGATGGAGCATCCATGTATCTGTGCCTTAATTAATTAATCATCAACTGCCATGTCAAGATTTTGCACCAACTGAACCCTGGCTTAGTACAACAGGTTCTCTAAATAGGAGCTAAGCAAATGCCAGGAGTTTTGCTATTTGCATCATTAATTCTGACCCTTTATTTGCAAGACTCCCTCTCCCCAAAGTAATTCATCTCAGTTATCATATCACAGCAGAGCTGCACAGCCAGTGCCAGCTTTCCAGTGATTTCTCCCCATATGGCAACTTGCTCAGCTCCATTCTGTGTAGCCACTGTGCAGCAGCCTCAGGAAGGGGGTCCCTTGGCATAGCCAGCTTCACTAACGAGCTGATCGTGCTGTATTTCTGGAAGCAGAGCAATCACTCCCTGCTAGGGATGTGAATGTTTGTAAGCAGGAAAACTACTTGCACCACACCTGCAAGTTCAGAGGCTTCAAACAATTTGCTCATTCACACAGTTCTTTCCATAGATGTTAATTTCTTGATAGAGGTGGCTGTCCTTACTAATGTACAGAATCACAGACAACATCGAGTTGGAAGAGACCTCAACGGTGATCCGCTCCAACCCTACACCCAGCAATGAAGGGTGTCCCCAAGCACTCAATCCACATGCTGCTTAAACACCCCCAGGACTGGTGACTCCAGCACAGCCCTGGGCAGACCTTTCCAAAGTTTGAGAAGCCTTCCACTGAAGAAATATTTCCTAACATCCAGCCTGAACCTCCCCTGGTGCAGCCTGTACCCATTTCCTCTGGTCCTGTCGCATGATACCAAGAGAAAACTGCCCCCTTCAACTCCAACCTCCCCTCAGGTAGCTGTAGAGAGTGAGAAGATCTCCCTTCAGCCTCCTCTTCTCCAGACTGAACCCCCCAGCTCCCTCAACCCCTCCTCAGGCCCTTCTCCAGCCTTGCTGCCCTGCTCTGGACAGGCTCCAGCCCCTCAATGTCCTTCTTCGAGTGAGGGGCCCAGAACTGAACACAGCACTCAGGTGCGGCCTCACCAGTGCCGAGCACAGGGGGATGATCACCTCCTTATCCATGATCCAAGCCAGGATGCCACTGGCTTTCTTGGCCACCTGGGCACACTGCTGACTCATGTTCAGTCAACTGTCACCCAGAAGCCCCAGGTCCCTCTCCAAGTCACAGCCTTCCAACCAGACATGCCTGCAGCGTGCCATGGGATGTGTCAGCTCTAGATCCATAGGCAGTACTGCTATCTGCAACTCCCACTTGGAATTGTTTGCAGAATTAGGGAGTTTGGTAGTTTGGAACCATGAGGAGCACTGAGAAAGCTTTTTCCTGCTGGCAGTCTCTCTGTGCTCACAGCCTGTAGACTGGAAATCTCCACTTTAGGTATTAGACACAGAACACATTTGGCACCACTCAGCAGCACTGTCCCTGAGGGAATGGCTGAAAAAAAATGGTCTGAGGGAATGAAATTCCTCTTTTCCCTGTGACTACAGAAGATGGGACATATAACTCACACTTCAGATGATGATGGACTTACACTAAAGGAGCAGGAAAGCAATAACCCTCAGCACTGAGACATGTGGAAGGTCCTCCACAAGAGGAAGGAACCTAAAGCACTCACATAAAGTACATTCACAGGATCAGAGGGGAAGGAGATGGTTGAGTTGCACAAGAGGAAGAAGCCACTGCAGCCCCAAATGGTTTTGCCTGCAGGGCTTATCACACCGAGGCAGCCAACTCTTAGTCATTTGTGCTCCTGGGTTCTTCAAACTGTGGTGAGCAGTTGCTTTATGGAAAGTTTTCAATGCAGGTTTCTCCTCCCAGTGAAAAAGTTTTTCTCTCCATCCAATGCAACCTGCTCCTTCCCATTCTTCCCAACCAAAGTCAGCACTGAACAGCACAAAGCTGAAATGAGCTGAGATCTCCAAGTGTGGTGACCTTGTAGCAGCCATTTAGCAGGCTCCTTTTCCTTAGGCACTTCATCTCTCTCATGCTTCCCAAAATATCTCCCAGGATTGTCCATCAAACTGGAGTTCAAGATGAAAGGTGTAGAGAAGCAGCTTATATCAGGGGGCACCAATTAGCTTAGTCTCTTGTTCTCATGATCATGCAAGGGTTTCAAACACATTCTGCAGCTCGTGTCTTTTCTGAGCAGCAGGGTTACATTACCCCTATAAATCAATACATTGCTATGCTAAATCTCCCCTCAGTCTCCACTCTCATGAGTCTGCATTTTTCTTTTTGGCCTGCCCAGTGACTGGATGCAAACTAACAAGGAGCCAAAACGAGGGAGACTCTGCTGCAGGATGGCCTGACCGTCTAAAACTGATGCCCTCCCAACAGCTTCAAACAATATGGCAGGCTGGAGTCTCCTTCTCTGGAGACTTTCAAAACCCACTTGGATGCATTCCTGTGCAGACTACCCTGAGTGATCCTGCTTTGGCAGGATGACCTCTTGAGGTCCCTTCCAACCTCTGCCATACTGTGATGTGCTCTCACATACTCCCTTGGTTCAAAACGAAGCAGCACAAAGAAGTGAGCAGCCACGACCAGCTATATGGTCACATAAGCCCAGAAGTGAGATTTGACATTCACTGCAGAGAGATCATTACAGAGACAATACAATACAATAAATCCAGGTTGGAAGAGACCTTCAAGATCATCGTGTCCAACCTATCAACCAATCCAACCCACCTAAACAACTAGATCATGGCACCCAGTACCCCATCAAGTCTCCTCCTGAACACCTCCAATGATGGTGACTCCACCACCTCCCTGGGCAGCCCATTCCAATGGGCAATCACTCTCTCTGTATAGAACTTCCTCCTAACATCCAGTCTAAACCTCCCCTGGCACAGCCTGAGACTGTGTCCTCTTGTTCTGGTGCTGCCTGCCTGGGAAAAGAGACCAACCTCTGCCTGGCTACAATCTCCCCTCAGGTAGTTGTAGACAGCAATAAGGTCACTCCTGAGTCTCCTCCTCTCCAGGCTAAGCAACTCATCTGGCACTGGGAAGCAGTAAACAAGATTCCTTCCCAAACCCACCGAAGTAGCAGCAGCCCTGAGAGAGGAATGAGGGAGGGAGGCAGGCAGGCTGCTGGGGCTGCACTGCCAAAGCCAGACAAATAAAAGCAGTCATGTGCAGCTGGAGCGCTCCCTGAGCATCCCATCCTGGCTCTCCAGTGGAACTGGCTGCCAAGCCTTTGCTGATTGGTGCTGTAGCCTTGCTCACAGCCTCCCTTTATTCCCTGCTCCTAAGGCTGCAGGTTTATAGATCCCCAGCCACACAATTTAATGCCTTGTGCCCACGCTCATTATTTTATATTAAGATGCTCCCAAGTACCTCATTCCCAGGTTTTCAGCTGCTTTAGACTAATATTCCCTCTCCTTGTTCCAGTCACTAGGCAGTCTTCAAGTTGCTTTGCCTGGCCCCAGGGAGATCCTGAGGGTAATTGGTGGAAAAAGAGCTGGAGTAATGACACCTGTACCACTTCCCTCCCTATGGCTGTTTGGTTTCCCCCTCCTGGCATGTGCAGTCTGTGAGAAATGAGAATATTCCCCTCCATGTGAAGATGTAACAGCATCCCCCCATTGCAGACAGAGATGATGTAAGGCCAGTGGAGGGTTCACTTAAGCCTTTGGGAGGACCAATGTAACTCATCAGGGAGTGGTAACAGAAATAATGACGTACAGTGAAGGGAAAGAGAAGGCTCTTCTGACCTGTGAGGTCCATGCCATACCAGGAATGAATGAAAGTCTGTAGAACATTGCACACAGCTTAGTTTTGCAAAGTCTCAGCTCAGTTTGCAGCCTGAGCTGGAGTAAATGTTGGGTAACGTTGTACAAGACTGCACAAAACAGAGAGCTGAGCACATGGAGTGGTGCAGAACAGCTCCTCTGGTTTCCAAGGTGCAGTTTCTGATGGCCAAGGTCTACCTGCCTCCTTTATTTTCACTCATTCACAATGCAGGTTTGAACACAGAGTGGGAAATGGGGGTGGGATTCATCATCTGGAGTGATACAATACAATACAATACAATACAATACAATACAATACAATACAATACAATACAGTACAATACACTACACCAGGTTGAAAGAGACCTTCAAGATCATCACATCCAACCTATCAACCACTCCAACCCACCTAAACAACTAACCATGGCACCAAGCACCCCATCAAGTCTCCTCCTGAACACCTCCAATGAAGGTGACTCCACCACCCCCATGGGTAGCCAACTCCAATGGGCAATCACTCTCTCTGTATAGAACTTCTTCCTAACCTCCAGCCTAAACCTCCCCTGGCACAGCCTGAGACTGTGTCCTCTTGTTCTGGTCTGGTATGCTCCAAGATGTGCAGTCTCACCTCTAGCTGCCATGCCAGAAAAGGTCTCCCAGAGGTCCTGAGGGCTATCTGCCAGTCCCACATGGATATCTTCACCTGGCTATCTCCAGAGAGTTATCAAGCCACAGCAAACACCCCCCCAGCCAGGGCAGGTTCATGTGGCTCCATGGATGCAGGGGGATGACTGAGGCCTTCAGACTTCACTGGAGGGAGGTTTCAATTAAATAAGTGGGAAACCTGTTTGATGTCAGAGTCAGAGCCTCAGCATACGGAGAAAATGCCCCCACGTGTGTCACCTCAGCCTCCAGCACTTGGTGGCTGTTTAGAGATGCCTCCTGAGAACTGCTGCCCAGATGTGATCACACAGCACCTTCCCATGCCAGCAGCTAACTCCATTTGTTTCCCCACCACCAATAAAATATTTTTTTTTGCCTCTCATTCATCACTAAATTATATTACAGCTTTATTACAGCACTGAATGGTGCCTAAACCCCCCACACAAGCGAAGGGAACCCCTGGTTAGCTATTAAAAGTGGGTAAGTGCCAGCTGTCAGAGGTGTTTTAATATCCATAGGTGATTATGACTTTTAAAATGTTAATATTGTAAAAGTACCCAGGAGGAAGTACCAAGCCTGAGGTGCAGCTGGTAAAACTCAGGCCAGTTTCATTGTTGACTCTAGCCCCTAATTCTAATTTAATAGGGCAGCCCCATAATTAAATTGTGATTAATATGATTTCTCTAGGATTGGAAGGCATGTGTCTACTGACTATGTAAAATACAAGCTTCTAATGGCCAGCTGCTACTTAACTTTATTGTCTTTCTTAGCAGGGACTCACATGAATGGTATCACAGGTGTTTAATGCTGAAATTGCCACAGAGAAACACCAACACACAATCACAGAATCACCAAGGTTGGAAAAGACCTCAGAGATCAGCAAGTCCAACCTGTCACCCAACACCTCCTCACTAACCAAACTATGGCTCCAAGTGTCACGTCCAATCCCCTTTTGAACACCTCCAGGGATGGGGACTCCACCACCTCCCTGGGCAGCACATCCCAATGGCCAATCTCTCTTGCTGGGAAGAACTTTCCCCTCACCTCCAGACTAAACCTCCCCTGGCACAGCTTGAGACTGTGTCCTCTTGTTCTGGTGCTGCTTGCCTGGGAGAACAGACCAACCCCCTCCTGGCTACAACCTCCCTTCAGGGAGTTGTAGACAGCAAGAAGGTCTCCCCTGAGCCTCTTCTTCTCCAGGCTAAGCAACCCCAGCTCCCTCAGCCTCTCCTCACAGGACTGTGCTCCAAACCCCTCCCCAGCTTTGTTGCCCTTCTCTGGACACGTTCAAGAGTCTCAATGTCCTTCTTAAACTGAAAAGCCCAGAACTGGACACAGGACTCAAGGTGTGGCCTAACCAGTGCTGAGCACATGAACACTATAGGTCTAACCCCATTCAAAAGCATCCCAGTTGCTATCAAATGGCAGGGGGATTGGACCTAGGAGGTATTTAATGTCCCTTCCAACCCAAACCATGTGAATCCATGAGAGGGCCAGTGCTGAGGGCTGATCAGAAACCAAACCAGCAGGTAGGATGCCAGTAGGCTACCAGAACACTTAAGACATCTGCAGAAGGAGAAGATGGAGATGGCAGCTAGGCAAGGGTTGGCACAGGAAGAGCACCAGGGAAACAGTCATCTCCTCCTCCAGCAGATAGGCATTTGCTCAAGAAAGTGACATTGAACTGATTGAGACTTGATGATGAGTGCTTGTGTTGGGTAGTTGCATAAAAAGATGTCTCAGAAGGTAGAGGGTTAGGGTGTTAGTGGTAGGGGTAGGGATTAGGGTTAGGATTAGGGTAGTTTATGTCTTATAATGAATAGATCATGTTTATTCTGAAATGCCAGAGGGCTGCCAGCTCAGCTGGGAAGTAAACTTACAAAGCATGTGCAAGTTTAAATCTAGTTCTAAAAATACTTTGGTTTTTAACTCCCAGCAAAATTAAATCACAGTGTGTGTAGCCAATAATAAATGAATGCCACGAATGATACCAGGAACCAGCTGGAAGTGGGAGCTAACAGACATTGCACTGGCTGAGAGAAAAATGGGGAAGTGATACCTCATGATGAGCCTTCAGGGAACAGACAGAGTTAATGTCTGACGCAGAGCAGAGCTCACCAACAGGATTAACAGAATTGCAGCTGATGAGGACTTGGTGCTACCATGATGCTCAGCTAAGACTTTAAAGGAGAGGTCTTGGGCAGGGAAAGAGGTTTGCAGGTCATCTGTATTGAGAGGATAATTGTGTTTGTGCTCTGTTGATGAGATTAATCAGAGGTGAGATATAAAGATGGGTAAGAATGGAAGCAAGGACAGACACCCTGGAGATCTCCCTGAGAGCTAAGGGAAGACAAGGACTTGCTTCTGATGGATATGCTGGAGAGACTAAGACTGGGGACACCACAGTCACATGGGATGGAAGGAAGTGCAGCTTTTGAGAAGAAACCTAGGCTTGCCCCTCACAAAAATAACTGGCACACCTAAGGGTGCAGTGCTTGTCTCCAGAAGTTTGGTTAGAAGACATCATAAAGACTTTGTGAGTGTGTGCAGCTGAGTGCAAGGGGAAGAGGTCGGCTTGGAGACGGTCGGAACTGAAATGTGTGACCTGAGGTTATTCAGTGAGCTTAGAGATGAAAGCAAGAAGAAGATACAACAGTAGCTGAAGGAGAAGAGGGGAAGTCAAAAGTGATTGTAACACAGGAAAGATGAAAGACCTTGCAGGAGGAGGGGGAGAGCAGGAGGAAAGTGTCAATAGCATGATAAAAAGTTCTTTAAAAGCAAAGGTTTTTCAAGGGCAGGTTGCAATGGGGCTCTGAGCAACCTGACCTAGATACAGATGTCCCTGCTGACTGCACGGGGGTTGGACTAGATGATCTTTGAAGGTCTCTTCCAACCCAAACAATTCTGTGATTCCATCATAGAGAGACTGAGACACGACTGCATGAATCAGAGCTCCTATGGCAGTGCAGGTATGAGGAGAAAGGAGCAGGAGAGAAACTTGGAATTGGAGGGAGGAGAGAGTTGTGAGAGGATATGGAAATAAGATGAGGAACTTCATGTTGTATTGTTGCATTTTCTCCTGCATGTGCTGGGATCCTTCATGAAAAGAAGAGCAGTAGTTTTGAGAAGTAAATCAAAGATGGAAAAGAAGGAAGGGGACTAAGATAAGTGTCACTAAATAGGAAAGGAAGCTTGTCAAGAGTTAGGGCTGGCCACTAAACAAAGCAGAGAGACAGTCTTGATCTGGCAAAGAGATTTATCCAATCCAACACAATAAATCCAGGTTGGAAGAGACCTTCAAGATCATCGTGTCCAACCTATCAACCAATCCAACCCACCTAAACAACTAGATCATGGCACCAAGCACCCCATCAAGTCTCCTCCTGAACACCTCCAGTGATGGTGACTCCACCACCTCCCCGGGCAGCCCACTCCAATGGGCAATCACTCTCTCTGTATAGAACTTCCTCCTAACATCCTAACATCCTTCCAAATGGAAGGAAAGAGAGATGAGGATGGAAGGAAAGAGAGATGAGGATGGAAGGAAAGAGAGATGAGGATGGAAAGAACTGAAGAGCTAGTGGAGCTGGAGGCAATGGCGCCAGAGGACAGGAGCACACATGGAAAGAGTGAAAAAGGAGGAAGACAAACACTGAAGTCAAAGGGGGTGAAAGCCTTCAGTGGACAAGAAGGGAAACCTCCCAGCCTCAGCTATGAACATAGTGTGTTGTGCCCATCATGACCCAGAAACCAAATGTGCCTCTGTGTGCATTTGTGTCAGATAATTGTGATGCAGGTTTGGGGTTTGCACACGGAGGCTCCTGCGCTGCCCGGAGGCTGCCATCCACATCCTGAAGAACTGTGCTGACACCGTTTGTTCTTTTGGCACGGGCTCAGTCGAGCCCTTCTGGCACCACTGGTGAGGACCACTTGCCATCAATGGGAAGGAGGTAGCAGTTTGTTTGTATAGGATGGTTGTCCAGGAGATAAAGCAAAAGAGGCAGGACCTTTTCTCCTGCGCTAGGATTAGCTCCACAGCAACAGGGCGGCAGAGACCGCAGCTAGGACTGCTGAATTCCTGCCAGATAAGGCTCTTTGGTATTGGTACACTAGGTGTTTATGGGGATGAAAAATGTTCTGCTGGATGTAAACTTCCCATAGAGGGAGAAGTCACAGCCCCAGATTTTGCCAGCTGCACATATTTCCTGCAGTTTGAACTGACAGTGTGAACTGGAGAATGGCACTGCTGCAGGCTGCAGACGGCAGGCTCTGCTGTGTATGCAGAGATCCCTGTTTCAGCAGGGCTCCCCTCTGCCAGGGGTCCACTGCTGTGCCTGCTCACATGGCCCTGCGACTCTTTTGTGTGCCTTCAGTCACCTTTATCACATGTCCCTTTTCCCCTAAAGTTCCTCAGCTGGGACATCAACGACCAAAAAGCACGAGGGGATTGTTCAGGCTGTCCTGAGGTGAACTCAATCCCCCAGGCATTCACCACTTGCCTAAAGGAGGTTATTTGTGTAGATACTTTGATTCAAGGGAGTTAATGCTGGGGACCCAAACAAAAAAATGGGCTTAAGGGTGTTATGGAAGGTCACTTAGATATGGGATACAGACAAGAAAGCTTATGGCACATATTTACAGGGTGCTTTGGGTGACAGCAGGTGGCCTCTGTACTTATGATGAACAGCCAAGGTGTTCTGAGTGGCAAGAAATTCCCAGGAACATGTTTCTGGAAAAGTATTGTAGGTCCAGTTCTGGAGCCCCTATTACAAGAGGGATCTGGAGGTGCTGGAGGTGTCCAGAGAAGGGCCACGAGGATGAGCAGAGGGCTGGAGTGCTCTCCTATGAGGACAGACTGAAGGAGTTGGGGCTGTTCAGCCTGGAGAAGAGAAGGCTCCAGGTGACCTCATTGTGGCTTCCAGTATCTGAAGGGGGCTACAAGAAGGCTGGGGAGGGACTTTCAGGATCTCAGGGAGTGATAGGACTAGGGGGAATGGGAATGAAGCTGGAGGTGGGGAGATTCAGGCTGGAGGTGAGGAGGAAGTTCTTCCCCATGAGAGTGGTGAAGCCCTGGAATGGGTTGTGCAGGGAGGTGGTTGAGGCCCCGTCCTGGAGGTGTTTAAGCCCAGGCTAGATGAGGCTCTGGCCAGCCTGATCTAGTGTGGGGTGTCCCTGCCCATGGCAGGGGGGTTGGACTGGCTGATCCTTGTGGTCCCTTCCAACCCTAACTGAAACTATGAAACTATGTATTGTTAATGGTTGAACCCAATGACCTTGGAGATCTTTTCCAGCCTAAATGTTTCTATGATTCTGTTTTAATGAATATCTGGAGAATATAACAGCTGAATCCTTTCTAGTGCCAGTATCTGAGTTGAGTTAACACAGACAGGATGTTGGTCTTTATCTCTTTGCTTTACTTCTCCTGGCTTGGAAAAGAGCACAACAATTCCCAGCTCCTTTCTACAGGTGAGCCAAGAGTTGATTCACTCTCAGCTCTGCACCTCCTTCTGGTGCTCCTGCAGGCTGCTGTTAAGAGGAATAACTAGTCTAGACAATGCTTTGTTTTGAAAGTTAGGTCTCTGTTTCCCTGTCACTGCTAACATCTGCCCCAGGCAAGTTCAGTGAAGTGGCAGCAATTGCTCAACGGCATCAGCAGCTCTGGACCTTTTCCTCATGATGACCTAATGCAGGTGGTGGCCTGACCAGTGCTATCACCAGCATGCTGTGGACTGTTTAGGTGTCATGTCAGCTCTACCACATCCTTCTAACCGCTCACATTTTGCTGTCATTGCTTTAGAGAGCACAAAGCCCATCCTGGCCTCTGTGTCCACACCTAACAGCAGAGTACAGTGCGGATATCCTCTCCCAGGGCTGGACAACTCTCTTGATGAAGAGATTTTTTGTAATGAAAAGTGAAGACATTTTTCCTAATCTCCAACCTAAATCTCCCCTGGTGCAACTTGAGGCTATTTCTTCTTGTCCTATCACTTGTTAATTGGGAGAAGAGACTGACTTCCACCTTGCTACAACCTCCTTTCAAGTAGCTGTAGAGAGTGAGAAGCCTTTTTTCTCCAGGCTAAACAAACCCCAGTTCCCTTGGCCACTTCTCACAGGAGATGTTCTGTACACCATTCACCTGCTTTGCTGCTCTTCTTTGTACATTTTTACACTACCAATGAGATGACTTCAGGTGGTCATCCAGAAGGCAGGTAGCACAGCAGCCAGACCTCATTTCTTGCCTTGAACTTAACATCACAGAATACCACCCTGGCTTTACATCCTGATGAATGGCTCTGGGGCAGGTGTGTTCAGCTCCAGAACACAGCTGCTCCTGGCTTATAAACATCCCCTTTCCCTTGCCTTCAAGCAGAGCTCAGACAGTTGTTTGATTCTCTGTCACCCTACACTGTCTCCCCACTGGGCAGCTTTCCTCAGATCAAAGCCTCATTAAATCAATGCTCTCTTGCCCCTTGCTTCTGCACTCCCTGTCACATCTCAGAGAAAGCGTTGCTCCTGTCTGCAGCCTGACAACAAGGGTAGGGCACTTAGGGCCTCATTTTAAATCACAGCAGGTCTTGCCCTGCCGAAGTTCTCCCATTCTCAGCAGCAGCATGAACAGCTGCAGCAAGGAAATGAGAAGAACTTCCTTCAGCCAAGGAGCACAGAGGGAGAGCACAGGTGTGGCTCACACCAGGCTCTTTGGTTCAGAGTCACTCAGGAAGGGGAGATTTTTTTTTCCAAGACACCTGCCCCGGACCACCAAGGTCCTTTATTAGCAAATATGAAGACAAACGACCTCACATTTCGTGCCTCATTCGGTGTCCTGTGGCTTCTAGATTAAAAGATGTGGGTGAACATTTGGCGTGAGCCTCTGCTGAAGCCAGCATCAGTGTTTCCAAATAGCTCCATGGGCTCGTGGCAGCTTGACAGCAAACCAGAACAGCCTGAGGGCAGCCCTAGTTGACAGCAGTCCAGTCAAGCAATGGGAAGGTGGAAAGAAAAATCTAAAGAAAGTGCTGGTGGTAATGCCAGGGACTGAAAGATTTGGGTCAGACCCCAAACTGGGCAGAATTTGGTTCCTCTTGGTTGGTAAGACAGTCTCCATCTCCTCCTCCTTGTCTTTGTGCTTTCTTGTTAAACTAGGATTGAAGATGCAAGGTTAGAAGAGGGACCAGTGAAGAGTCCTTGAAAGTCACAAGGGGTGAATCAGGCTGGAGAGGATTCTGAGAGGTAAGACCACAGAATCATTAAGGTTGGACAAGACTTCTAAGGCAGCTAAATTAAGATGGGGGGTGGGGAAGGAGTCTGTTGTGAAAGTCAAAAGGGAAAAATGAAGATGGTGAAGTAAGAGGAAGTCAGGTAGAATGGAGCCTTGAAATAGCATCTCTCAGAGGGGGTATGGATTGCTGTGAGTAATGCATCAGTAGTCACGCTGACGCAAGTGCAGCCATGCAGCTCATCTCAGGGCTGTCAACTGGAATTTAAAGGGAAATCAGAAAAGTGATGCTTATTCCTATCAGAAACCACCTGCTTTGCCTCTCTGCCCAGTTTTCTTTCCTAGAGGTCCGTTTCCTTCTCCTTACATAGCAGTGAAGATGGCTGTGGCTGGGAACTGGCAATCTGCCTCTATGGAAATGAATGGGATGGCCCAAACCTACCACAGTGACTGCATTTGAACACCTAGGACGAGGAGAGAGGCAGAAAAGGAGGGACTTCAGGTGGCTCCAGGCTTTTCTGACTGCACACTGCAAATCTCATCTGTTTGGACAGACATTGGGGCGAAGGCAGAGGGTTGAACCGGACGTAGTCATCCTTGGGTTTGCTTGGGTGAGAGGTAAAGACTGTGCTGATGACTGTTCCTTGTGGGGTGCCTCATCTTGTGAGAGAAAAGCAACTGCCTTGCTCTTGCCTGTGTCTTAGTTGGGTGGTGGCTCCAATTTGAGGCAAGAGCTTTGCATTGCAGTGTACTAGAATAAAACTAAGTGAACAAATTAATTGTGGCCAGGGAATGAAGGAGCTGAAGGGAAGAATGATTTCTTTTGTATGACACTGGGATGATTTTATTACTTTATCTCTATGTACACCAGTCTCTCAAGCTGTAAATTATGAAGGGAAAGATTATCCCATTTCATGCTATCAACCAGAGCAGAGGGCTGAGTCTTCCTTTGAAAAGCAGTGAGGAAGTGGTTTACCAACAAATGAGGTGCTTCACAGGCCACTTTTGTTCTGTTTTACCTTCTCTGGTTTCTTATTAGGCCACCTCTGACCTGGAGCTTACATTTGAAGATGAAATACCACAGCTCCTCTACTTCCCTGCTTCAGTGTCCTGTTTATCAGGGGTGTTTACACAGCAGTTGGGCCAGGTTGCCCTGGTTCTCCTTTTCGAAGTCAGAGGGAAGGGCTGCTCGATCACTAAAGGGAAGAGAAGAGAGAGGAAGAGAGAAGAGAAGAGAAGAAAGAGGAGAAAAGAGAAGAAGAGAGAAGAGAAGAGAAGGAGAAGAGAAGAAGAGGAGAGAAG
The DNA here is from genome assembly GCA_015227895.2 of Colaptes auratus. Classification (NCBI taxonomy): domain Eukaryota; kingdom Metazoa; phylum Chordata; class Aves; order Piciformes; family Picidae; genus Colaptes; species Colaptes auratus. The sequence continues at coordinate 8,640,795 of JAAWVA010000034.1, forward strand.
AGAGAAGGAAGAGAAGAGAGAGAAGAGGAAGAGAAGAGAAGAAGAGAAGAGAGAGAAGAGAAGAGAGAGAGAGAAGAGAGAAGAAGAGAAGAGAAGAGAAGAGAAGAGAATTAACCAGGTTGGAAGAGACCTTTGAGATCATGGAGTCCAACCTACCATCCAACACCATCTAATCAACTAAACCTTGGCACCAAGCACCCCATCCAGTCTCCTCCTAGACATCTCCAGGGATGGTGACTCCACCACCTCCCTGGGCAGCACAATCCAATGGCCAATCACTCTCTCTGTGTAGAATTTCTTCCTAACCTCCAGCCTAAAGCTCCCCTGGCACAGCTTGAGACTGTGTCCTCTTGTGCTGGTGCTGGTTGCCTGGGAGAAGAGACCAACCCCCACCTGGCTACAACCTCCCTTCAGGTCTCCCCTGAGCCTCCTCTTCTCCAGGCTAAGCAACCCCAGCTCCCTCAGCCTCTCCTCATAGGGCTTGTGTTCCAAACCCCTCCCCAACTCTGTTGCTCTTCTCTGGACACCTTCCACCTTTCTTAAACCCAAGGAATAGTTATTTTGAGAAAATCTTCCTTTTGAAGTCTGCCAGTTGTTTTCTTTATTTTGGTTTGGTTTGGTTTGGGTTTTTTTGCTCAGCTCTCTGAATCCTCAGGCATTTTCCTGTCCTGGCATTGTCTTTTAGCAGCCGTTAAGTGTTTGCTGAGAGGTGGCTTATCACAGCCCATTCTTCCTCTTTTGCTTGCTTTCTTTTCTCTGTCTCCACATTTCCAGGTATACTAAGGCAGTGCAGTGTTCAGCCAGCGTGGCCAGAATTAGGTCAGCACTCAGTATTTGTAAACCATTACAGAAGGCTTCTAATTTTGTCACAGACATAGGAAAGGTTTGATGTTTACCTCCTTCCTCTGCAACTTGTTAAAAGGCCAGCTGGAATATTGGGCTGTGACACTGCAAAAGAGGTCTTTTGAACGCTGTCCTGGACTAGGTGGGCCAGGCAGCGTTTTGCTTACCTACCTAACCACAGCCCAGGCTTAATGGCTAAGGATAAAGCTGTGACCTCTTCTCTGATGACCTTTTTCCTCAGCTCTGTGAAAATCACAAGATCTTTAAACAAAAGAAAGGTAGAACTGAGTATTTTGTCCCTTGGCAAGGAGAAGCAGCTTTTTGATAGCTTATTTCTGTGATTCAAAGAAACCATGAGGTTTGGCTTTGGCAGTGGGGTGCTGCATGGTGGGATGTATTCAAGACATGAGTAGAGGTGGCACTCTGGGACATGGTCTAGTGGTCATGGAGATGTGGGTAGAAGGTTGGACTTGATGATCTTGGAGGTCTTTTCCAACCTTAGTGAGTCTGTCTGTGAAATGCTTTGAAGCACAAAGCAGCAGATACCAGATGCCAGAGGTGCCCACGTTTACCTGCACAGAAATCTGGTTACTCTCTGACAAGCATGCATTCTGACCTTCTTGATGAGCACTGCATTTTGCTGGGGACATTCTGGCTGTCCACAGTGGGAGGAGACCTTAGAACATCAATTATCTTCAGTGAACAGGCATTACAATGCTATCACTTGCTGAAAATGAACTAATGATGGGGAAAAGATCTCTGTCTTTTTCTCTGGCTGGCTGGAGCACGGGTTTGCTTGACCCAGTGACAATTAATTCCATGCTGATTGGCTCAAGAGTATGGTTTTTCTGCCTCTGTATAACCTTTTCAGACAAGCACAGGAGGCTAACACAAAGAAACAGTGAAGCTAGCAAGATCTTCTCAACAGAAATTGGTATTTCAGACTCCCAGGTAATTACTTACATCCACAGTGAGGCATTCATTAATTTACAAATAAAGAAGTAACTGAAGAGATCACAAACATTACTGAGGAGACACAAGAACCTCATGAAAACCTTTGAAGCAGCCCCTTAAGGAGTAGTTTGAGATAGAAAATGGAATTCTGGTGTATCACTGCTATCCATTTAATCCCAGCATGCCAGTATAGATCAGAAGGTGCCTTTCCCTTCTGGTACCCTGAGAGTTTGAAGCTCTTGTGTCTCTAAAAGCCTGTATCACTTTTAATAGCGGGCACATCTATAGCCTAGGCCTTCAAAAGGAACTGGATGGATGCAGACCATTAGGCATAAGTGCAGCTCTGCTCCCTGAGCATCCATTTGGTCAACAAATCGAAGGCGCAGGCAGCGCCCAGGCACTGCTCTTTTTGCGCATGCGCTGCGCATCGCAGCGTCTCAGGCTTCCCCACCAGAGTCCTACCTCTGCCTCTTTTTGGACTGAATCTCCACTTTGTTTGCAGGCCCTCTGTGCTTGCTTTTGAGCTACTTTGCTGCTTCTTGACAGAGGAAAATGGCTGCTGTCACACTGCATTTGTGATCAAAACCCCTGGCTGGAAAAACCCATGAGCTGCTTTCCTTGCATAATTCCCCTCCTATGGTCTCTGTGCTGTAAATAGAAGTTAAAAATAGCAATCCATGCCCCATGGTCCTGAGAGCCATTATTTTCTTTTCTTCCTTTTTTTTTCTTTTCTTCCCCCTTCCCTTTCTTCCCTCCCCCTGCCCCCCCCTTTTCAGAATATCTGCAGATAGACAGCAGGAAATCTTTTACCATGTAATCATTTCAAATGACATCAATTTAAATATGACAGCATGGCAATGTTTTGTTTAACTGCCAGCAGCAATTAAACACTGTGTCTCTTTTCTGGGGCTGCAACAATGTGTGGAATCTGTCCAAATTTAGAGGGTACTCCATCTTACCAGGCAGTTACAAATCATCTTACCCTGCTTGGGATCCGTTTTAAATCTGAGTCCACCCCACAGTGCATTTTAATGCTGGCAGAAGTCTCACAACAGCCTGGCTGCCATTTGTTCTCTACACTGCTTCTTTCCCTTTGGTTTTTCCAATCTCTTCAGTCTGTGGAAGCATCTTTTAGTCCTCAGTTTAGTGTTTGATGTCTTGCTTTGTACAGCCTAGGAGTACCCTACCCAATCTCCAGCCTTCATTTCCATAAGCCAAACCTATGTGGCAGCTGAGAACTGCAGCTTGTTTTGCATGTGAGAAAGGGTTTAAGGACTCACCAAAGAGCTACAAAACCAGAACAAGATGTGAAAGGATAAACTAAAAAGATTATCACCATGTCAATACATTTAAAAAGCTCTACCTCTAGGCTAAGTTCAAACTAGAAAAGCAGATTCTGGACCAAGTTTTGTCTTATTACTTAAAAGAAAGACAATATCCTTAGCAATAATTTATTAGGTAAATTATTCTACCCTCCACAGATGTCTCTACCTGATGGGGTGATGGCCCAATATAGAATAGAATTGAATAGAATTGAATTGAATTGAATTGAATTGAATTGAATTGAATTGAATTAACCAGGTGGGAAGAGACCTTCGAGATCATCGAGTCCAACCTATCCCCCAACACCATCTAATCAACTAAACCATGGCACCAAGCACCCCATCCAGTCTCCTCCTAAACACTTCCAGTGATGGTGACCCCACCACCTCCCTGGGCAGCACATTCCAATGAAAAATCTCTCTTTCTATGAAGACCTCCTTCCTAACCTCCAGCCTAAACCTCTCCTGGTGCAGCTTGAGACTGTGTCCTCTTGTTCTGGTGCTGGTTGCCTGGGAGAAGAGACCAACCCCCACCTGGCTACAACCTCCCTTCAGGTAGTTGCAGAGAGCAAGAAGGTCTCCCCTGAGCCTCTTCTTCTCCAGGCTAAGCAACCCCAGCTCCCTCAGCCTCTCCTCACAGGGCTGTGCTCCAAACCCCTCCCCAGCTTTGTTGCCCTTCTCTGGACACCTTCCAGCAACTCAGCATCTTTCCTAAACTGAGGGGCCCAGAACTGGACACAGGACTCAAAGTAAGGCTTAACCAGTACTGAATACAGGGCAGAATGACCTCCCTGCTCCTGCTGGCCATGCTGTTCCTGATCCAGACCAGGATGCCATTGGCCTTCATGGCTGCCTGGGCACACTACTGGCTCACGTTCAGCTTACTATGTGTGCAAACTGTCATTTTCCCACTGGGACTAGAGTTAGATCTCTGGGCAACCGGAGGACTTTGAAGAGGCCACCTATCATCTAATTACCTAGGATTAATCACCTAATCACCTAATTACATAGGATTAAAAAGGACAATAATCAACTTGAATTGAAGAAGGGCAGAGGTGCTCAGGAGGAGACTTGATAGGGTGCTTGGTTCCAAGGTTTAGTTGGTGTGTTGGATGATAGGTTGGATGTGATGATCTTGAAGGTCTCTTCCAACCTGGTTTATGCTATTCTGTTCTGTTCTGTTCTGTTCTGTTCTATTCTATTCTATTCTATTCTATTCTATTCTATTCTATTCTATTCCATTCCATTCCATTCCATTCCATTCCATTCCATTCTATCATCAGAGTGAGGTCAGGTTGGGCACATGACTTGAAGACAAAAGCCAAGGAGCTCTCCCCTATCGATGACCTTCCAGTGCAGCGGAAAGAGAGTGAGTCAGAGTAGCCTCATGATTTCTTAGCTCCAAATGCCTCTTAGGAGGAACCAGAAATAGATATCTTCACTAAATTAGGTGCCAAATAGTCCTACTCCCCAGAGAGATTTAAATTCTGTTTGTGGAGCCCAGGCTGTGCTCGTTTGGCAGCGCTTCCCCAGTGAAAGATATACATCTCTCCACAATCTGAGAAAGACAACTTCTCAGCTTCTCTATTTAAATAATCCTACAGAACTCTCAGGCTAACTCTCCTGGAAGTTTTAAATTAATAAGAGCCTGAGATACCAAAGAAAACTTCTGAGTTATTTATTCAAGCCTTAAACAAAGAAAGGAGAGTCAACAGCCAGGAGATTCCCAAACTGTTGCTGTTGCCACATGTGCAACCACAGCAGATCCTGGCTGCCTGCAGACTTGAATGATTTAAAGGTTTGTTTCCTCTCTTTCTCTTTCTTTTTTGTTTCTTTCTTGGGTTTTTTGGTGTGGGTTTTTTTTTTCCTTGTTCCCCCTCCCCCCAGAGTTCTGCTGCACAGGAAGTTCTTGGAGGCACTGAGCAACCTGTGTCAACAGGAGTCACCAGCTGGGTGAACAGTTTGAGGCTGAAACTCAGGACATCAGGAGTTTCTTTTCATTCCTTATTTTTCAGCATTTAGTTCTGTGTTCAGCACATTGTGCAGCAGATTCTTCCCTACCCTGGGCAATGGGCGACTGGCTATAAAGCAGAAAACTTCTATGCTACAAAGGGAAAAGTTCAGATCTGACTCCATGTTAATAAATGACCTTAAATCTGCATGCTGGGTGAATTGCTCAGCAGCTCTCTCTGCTCTGTGATTCAAAAATCTGCTCTCCCAAAGCAGCCAGGATGACTGTGCTCTCGTTGCTGATGATTAAGTGGTGCTGTTAGAAAGTAATCTCACTTCGACTTGAATGTGGTAGAGTCAGACTGCAGTGACAGCAGAATACCTTCCAGGGGAACTGCAGAGCCTTTCTTTATTGATCTAGAAGCAGAAATAATCTAGCAGGTCGCTTCCTGCTAGTGTTGCTTTCTTCTTCACAGCTAGGGGTAGCAGACAGGGGAGAGTCTCTTCCCAAGATCGTTTCCCCTGATTATCACTGGCTCCTCTGCTGGCATCACTTGCATCCCTCTCCCCATCCTTCTCCTTTTCAAACAGATGCCACTGGATGCCTCTTTCAAAACCAAAAGCATGAAGAAGAAAGGCAGTAATTGCTTCTATCATTTCTGGGGTTGGTAGACTATGTAAGAGGAATAGGCCAAAGAGTAGATTTTATGATCCAATAGCCACACCACCAGAGCTCTTCAGTCTGTGCCTAGCCAAGAGTTTTTAGATGCTGATAGGAAAGCACAAGAGCCCTACTGTTTTTTTGGAGCAGTTCCTATGTTTCCATACCTCCTTCTCCATACTCTCAGTAGTGGGAGGTTAGGTTTCTGTGAGCCCTCATGATTGCATTAAAGACTGGTGGGGTGTAGTGAGTGGAACAGTGCCAGCAGACCCAGCAGCAATTAGAAGTGTAAATGAAGCTCCTGACTGCAGCTGAAGGCACTGAAATCAACGCACCCTAAGGGACCCAGAGAGGCCTAACCACCACGGCTTGAAAAGCTGTCTAGTTTCAGCTATTCATGTGTGCAGTTTTGTCTTCAGACCTTGTTATGCTCAAAAAAGGAGTAAAAAGCTGCAGATATTGCCAATCCCAAAGACCTGTAACTGTGAGGCAAACACCTCACCTGACTTTTTTACTTGCTTTCCAGTCTTATAACTTTAATAATTCAAGCACTGTTGAGCTTTGAATTTCTCTTTAGGAGGGCTGACTGGAAATCCCTGCTTTTCAAAGCAAGCTGGGGGCTTTTTGAATACATGACTGAGCAAGCTGGGATTTGATTGACAGGATTTGCTATGGAAAGCCTGGCTGTGAACCCATGGGGGCCACCAGAGGTCACAGGAAGAGGCCAGCTCAGCTGCCCAGGTCACACTTCCCTTTCCCTTCCGTAAAAAGGGAACATCACTGACAAGGGCTACAATTTTTACAGGCAGGTTTTTCCCCCACATGAAATTTCTGAGGACCAAGTGCTCTGACAAAGCCACTGCAAAAGGAGGCAAAGCCAGAAGTCATTGCTCCAGCACTGCAGAGAGGCGGTGGCCTGCTTGCCTTGCTGAGATGCTCAGGGAGAAGGCATCTGTGGGGAGACTTAATTTTGAACTTCAGAAGTTCAGTTCACGCTGTGAGCACGTTATCTGCTCTGGCTCATGGCTGTGGCTCTCTGGGTGCTTCTGCCAGTGTGTGCTGGCTCTGCAGCCTGCTCAGAACGGGTTAGGTTGTGGCAATCCAAGCTTCAGGGGGCAGATGGTCTAATTGCTATAAATCAGTGTCAATCTTATTGGCACTCTCAGAAGAGACACTGAAGAAGGCCAGAGACAAAGAATGATTGTGGTGGGATGCTGCTCATCTCATGCTGGAGCAGCCTCAGTGGTACTGAACATTTCCTGCAGCAACGTTTAGGGGAGGAGGTTTGCAGAACAATCTACAGAGATGCTGAATCCCACTGAGCTTCCAAGGGCTGCAGGTCTCTTCCAGCTTCATGTATCCTCTTCTTATGGATGCCAGTGAGTTCACTGTGGGGTGGGAAACAATAGTCTGGTCCTCTGTGACAAAACAGATGTCTTCATAGAAATAAAAGTGCTCTTTCCAAGCTGCAAATAAAACATCAGAGAGGAAGAACATTAACATCACAAACACTGAAGAGTTCAGGCACTGATTTTATCTGTGCTACCTGTGGAATCTTACTGCTTTTAATGCAGGCATGGAACTGCAATTGATTTGGAATATCTGTCCTGGTGACAGGGAACAGAAAGACTGAATTTGCTGCTGCTGCTGCTCTTTAGCTTCTGCTCTGCCAGAGCTGTCAGGAGTTAAAGTGACACTGTTCATCAATATTATGTACAAATGCTACAGCAACACTTCAGGGTGACAGTCAAACTGAACCCTCACTGTGCTTGCTCCCGCCTAGACAGCCCTGAAGACACAGCCCCTGCTATAACAGCAGAGAAGGTAAATGCTCACACCTGAGGGGGTTTTTATGCTGCTCATGGTGGCTGCATTTTGTGCTGTTTCTTGTGATATGGAAATAGAGCTTATCCTGGCTGCACACACCTGGAAAGTGACTACTCAATTTGGAGCATAAATGCCTAATAACTCTTCCCAAGCATATTTGCCAAGTACCTTTGTCCATATTTTCAAGCAGGGAAGCCAAAAGTCGGTTGTGTGCTTTGTTGCTTTCTGCAACAAGACTAATCCAAACAAATGGCCAGCCAAAAAGTTTTCAGCAAAGTATTAATAAAGAAAAAAAGACCCTTCAGTCTATATTATTATTGGAGAGCCTCTAGGATCATGGATATACAATGTACACTGGAGAAGGAAATGTCCTTTAAAGCACTTAGCACAGTGTAAACCACTGGAGCTAAACAAGAAGGGACAACGGAAGTTTTGGTCACTCGTGCTGCCCGAGTGCAACCTGGTTAAGTGTGTCTGTAAAATGAGAGCTACACACCCTGCAGCACAAATAACTTCTTGCTTGCAGTAAGTCTTCTTTATGCCCTCAGTATTTGCTTTGCATAAACCTCTGCCACAGCTCATGGCCCATGGAGATGTGGGTTTGCTGAGGACGCTCTTTGCTGTGTGATGCCGACGAGCTTTTAAATCCTGTAACGAATGTTATGAAGCAAGCAAGAAGCTGGAGAAAACCAAACCAAACCAAACCAAACCAAACCCAAACCCAAAAACCAAACCCACCCAATAAATAAAAAAATAAAGCCCCTCAAATAAACAACAACAACAAACAACACCCCAGAATTTGTAGTTTTACCAGCTCTGCTGAATAGATTGATTTAAATCTACCAGGTCAAAACCTTCAGGAAATAGAGGTACCTAAAAGTGATGTACAACCCACAGAGGTTCCAAGCAAGCAAAGAGCCTCTCTCACTGGAGCTAAACTTCTTGTGAGTTGATATCAGCATATCATGCTCTTCAACATCTTTATTGATGATCTGGATGAGGGCATTGAGTCCATCATCACTAAATTTGCAGATGACACCAAGTCCTGTGTCCAGTTCTGGGCCCTTCAGTTTAGGAAGGATGTTGACTTGCTGGAAGGTGTCCAGAGAAGAGTTGGGAAGGGGTTTGGAACACAGCCCTATGAGGAGAGGCTGAGGCAGCTGGGGTTGCTTAGCCTGGAGAAGAGGAAGCTCAGTGGAGACCTTCTTGCTCTTTACAACTACCTGAAGGGAGATTGTAGCCAGGCAGAGGTTGGTCTCTTCTCCCAGGCACCCAGCACCAGAACAAGAGGACACAGTCTCAAGCTGCACCAGGGGAGGTTTAAGCTGGAGGTTAGGAAGAAATTCTACACAGAGAGAGTGATTGCCCATTGGAATGTGCTGCCTGGGGAGGTGGTGGAGTCACCATCATTGGAGGTGTTTAGGAAGAGACTGGATGGGGTGCTTGGTGCCATGGTTTAGTTGATTAGATGGTGTTGGGTGATAGGTTGGACTTGATGATCTTGAAGGTCTCTTCCAACCTGGTTAATTCTATTCTATTCTATTCTATTCTATTCTATTCTATTCTATTCTATTCTATTCTATTCTATTCTATTCTATTCCATTCCATTCCATTCCATTCCATTCCATTCCATTCCATTCCATTCTATGGCTAAATTGCTTCAGAACCTGAAACCTTGTGGGTTTGATTTCTGAAGGCTTGGCTTGGAATTTTGCCCAGATGTAATTTTTAAACCCGAAGCGAAACAAAATGCTTCAATTCCAAACGTTTCAGTCCATCAGTAAACAGCAAAAGGTGCCCAGGATTCATGCAGCTCTGTAAGCAAGATGAATGATTGACACATGGGTAGAGAGTTTGAACAGCCTTTGGAAAACCCCAAATCCACAGGCTCCAGGTCCCGCAGTGCAGCTTGACCATGATGAGAGATGCGACCTGACCACGTAGATTAAATTTGACAAGAAGGGAATTGCCCTCACCTTTCTGCCTCTGCTAGCTGTGGTTTCATTGCCAGACTTCTTTTACCCTCTGCTCTCTCCCAAGGACAGGGGAAAAGCAGTGAGATGGAGCAAGCAGGCACGTGAAAGTGATTATGAGGCACTTAGGGCATAAAGAGCATTGAATGTCCTACCTCAGAGCATTTCAGTGTGCTACCTCAGGAGTTAGAACTGCTGGCCACTCATACAATACAATACAATAAATCCAGGTTGGAAGAGACCTTCAAGATCATCGTGTCCAACCTATCAACCAATCCAACCCACCTAAACAACTAGATCATGGCACCAAGCACCCCATCAAGTCTCCTCCTGAACACCTCCAATGATGGTGACTCCACCACCTCCCTGGGCAGCCCATTCCAATGGGCAATCACTCTGTATAGAACTTCCTCCTAACATCCAGTCTAAACCTCCCCTGGCGCAGCCTGAGACTGTGTCCTCTTGTTCTGGTGCTGCCTGCCTGGGAAAAGAGACCAACCTCTGCCTGTCTACAGTCTCCCTTCAGGTAGTTGTAGAGAGCAATAAGGTCACCCCTGAGCCTCCTCCTCTCCAGGCTAAGCAACCCCAGCTCCCTCAGCCTCTCCTCCTAGGGCTTGTGTTCCAAACCCCTCCCCAACTTTGTTGCCCTTCTCTGGACACGTTCCAGCAAGTCAACCTCCTTCCTAAACTGAGGGGCCCAGAACTTACTCATCTTACTGACCAGCCTTGAAGTTGTGCCTGGGGCTTGGGGAGGGCTCCTCAGCCTGTCCCCAGACGTTTAGGGGTAGTACAGAGGCAGAGAAATCCCATCACACACAGGCTAAAATTGAGTAAGAAAAACTTAATCAAACAAGGTTCTTATGGGCCTGCCTCTGCTGCCTGTGAAGCTAAAGCCCTATTGACATCAGTGGCAAGAGGATCAAATGGTTTGTATTCTCTGTGGACTGAGGAGCTCCCCACAGAGAGTTCTGTGAGGCTGGAGCTAAGCAGTGGGAAATTTGCATTTTGTCAGAGCCGCCCGAGGGTTCGAGATGCTGCTTTTATCACGTTCAATATAGCTCTTGCACCAGTAAAACCAGATAAAACTCCGTGCTATCTCTACAAAAACAAGTAACTTCATCAGTGCCAAGCTCTGAGCTCACTTGAGAATAGTTGCTCAGAAATGGAGATGGTTATCAACAGCAGCAGCCATGATCAGCTCAAGGAATTTGAACCATCACCAGGACCCTCTTGTGCTGTGCAGTTTCCCTCAGGACTAACCTTTTCTCGGCTTTGGACCCTGGAGTGAGGAAAATTAGTGTCTGATGGATAGCCTATTATTCTCACAGATGCCATTCCAGGGCCTGCACTGTCTCTGATGTCCACAGCCCATGCCTGCAGGGCAAACGTCCCACTGGAGGCTTAAGAGGCTTTGCAGCACACATTCATTGCAGACTGAATGGATCCTGTATTGTGATCCACTGAAAGATTGCTTTGGTAAATCCAAGAGGCAGTTTGCAGGGAGGTGAATTGTGCCCCCACTTTTTATAACAATCACTATGTAGTCATCAGAAGATGAAGTACAGAATTAACCAGGTTGGAAAAGACCTTTGAGACCCTCAAGTCCAACCTATCACCCAACAGCATCTAATCAACTAAACCATGGCACCAAGGGCCTCATCCAGTCTTATTTTAAACACTGCCAGTGATGGTGACTCCAGCACCTCCCTGGGCAGCCCATTCCAGTGGCCAATCACTCTTTCTGTGAAGGATTTCTTCCTAACATGCAGCCTAAAGCTCCCCTGGTACAGCTTCAGACTGCAATGGCACCTCAGAGGTTTTCCCCATTAGCATTGGAGGGGTATCACAGCATCTCAGTATCACCAAGGTTGGAAGAGACCTCAAAGATCGAGTCCAACCTGTCACCACAGACCTCACGACTACACCATGGCACCAAGTGCCACGTCCAATCCCCTCTTGAACACCTCCAGGGACGGTGACTCCACCACCTCCCTGGGCAGCACATTCCAATGGCTAACAACTCTCTCTGTGAAGAACTTCCTCCTCACTTCCAGCCTAAACTTCCCCTGGCACAGCCTGAGACTGTGTCCTCTTGTTCTGGTGCTGGTTGCTAGAGAGAAGAGACCAACCCCCTTCCTGGCTACAACCACCAGGATGATAAAATTGTTAGCTGCTGGTTTTATCAGCAGGACTCCAGCACGAGCTAAACATTTTTTGTGAGTTGATGTCAACTTAGCAAATAGCCAAATTGAGTTAAAACTCAAAATATTATGGGGTGGTTTTATTTCAACTGCGCTGTAAAAACAGGTCAGGCATGGGCAGTGGTAGCAGTGGTATCACTTCTGGGTATCCTCTGGAGGACTCAGGCCCACAGTGATTATGGAAATCTAGGACAGAGCCAGGAGCTGATGCAAAGTCTCCTGTATTCCAAGCCAATACCTCAAACCAGACCAGCTTCTGCTATCAGTGCTCCTGTGACAAATGTGGTGGTAGCTGGGGTGGAAAGCAGAGAGGGGAAATGCAAGCAGGCAGCGTTGTATTTAATCAAACTGACAATGCAATCTGTTAGCTGTCCATTATTAACTGAGGTCCCTTCTTGGTTGGTTTTGTTCCTTTTTCCCCCTCCTTTTTTAGCATCTGGTTTGGATTATATATGTCATCTTAACTCAAGTATTTCAAAACAGCTTCTGTTCCAAACATGAGAGGCTAAATCGAACCTTTAGGCTGTATCCCACCAGGTATCACATATTCCTCTCAGCTCCCTTCTGTGTTTACTCTTCCTTGCCTACATTTAATTTCCAGGTGCTGATCACAGGATGCCCTTTTCTTGTGTGTGGCATTGTGCTTATTACATCTCCCCTTTGGATCAAGTGGGAAAGAGGCTTATGCAAAAATCAATCAATCAATCAATCTACCTATCCATAACATGCACTTTCTGATATGCCAGTTGGTGCTCTTGGGGCTGCAGGAAGAACACCTCTGGACAGTAACTTAAGGGCAAAATATTGCCCAATCTGTTAAGAGTTTGACAATGTTCCCTTTTGCCATTTGTCTTGGTACAAGACTAATGATTTGTTTTCTGCTGCATAAATCTTCAGCTGGCTCCAGCTAAGAGCCTCTAGGTTTCTGTTCAAAGCCTGCTTTGAAGAGTCTACCTAAGCCATGTGTACCACCTGACTGGAGCTCAATCACAGTTTTCTCATTTTGAGATCTGCCAGCACCCTCAATGCTTCACACAGCACAGTCTGTTCTTGGCCAGGGGGTTTCATTCCACAGCCTCCTGCAGTTGCAGCCCCACAGTGTAGAGAATCACACTTCTGCTGCTTCCAATTCAAATAAAGACAAAATCCAGCAGACAGCTGGAAGGAAAGAAAACTCTGACTTTAAAAGAACTGGAGAATTCCTGTTTAAAGTCTTAACTCACCCTTCCTCCTTCCTGCTATTATGTGGCACTTCAAAAATGTCATTCTCCTGAGTATTCTTGCTTTGCCTCGTGGAGTCCTTGATGCAGGTACAGGCAGACACAGAGGTCCTAGCACCCTCCTACTGTACTTAGAGGATCAGACTGAGAAGAAGTTTGAACCTTCCTTTTCCTGCAAAGCCTGCACTTCCAGCCTTTATCCAGGCCCCTTTACCCCGGCCCCTGCCCCATCCTGGCTTTGGCATAGTTATCTTATTGCTTCTGCAGGAGTACAGCACATAGAGACTGAGGAAGGCTCTGAATTCCTTTTCCATCCAATAAAGCAAGTCTCAAAAACAAAGAGAAGGAGAACTTAGGACTGGTTATGGATTGTTTGGATGGTGCTTTCCCAGTGGAGATGCAGAAAAGACTTGGAATATGAGCTTACAGAGAGTATGTCTGGCTTCTGTGTCTCTTCTACAGCCTGCCTCTTGTGAAGGAATTGATGCCTGAGAAGGAAATCCCACCATTTTCTTTTATGTCTGCTGTTTCCATCTCTCCTTACAGACTTTTGTCATCTGCAGGCTGCTGTACTAAATCAATGCAGTGAAACCAAAGCCTATGCAAATGACACCTTTGAGAGGGGGAAGAGTGGTGGTGGAAGAGCTCTGTGTGGCATCATGATGTGCAAGGCAGAGCTGGGAGCCATTGCCTAATGGTTGGGACTCTGTTTTCAGGGTACATTGCAAAATGCTAAGTGTCCAGCTTCAGCATATGCAGTCCAAATCTTTCACTATGACAGCAACAATAACAGGAATTACTAACAAGATGAAATCTGATGTTCCAGGGTGGAAAATTGGCCATCTGCATGAAGTACTATCTACCTTCTACAGGGCAGTGTTATCCTCAGCTGCCACATTACTCTCCAGCATTGGGGGCATGGGGAGTGGGGGAAAGCTCTACAGATCACTCTTCTGTACTAGACAAGTTAAACTGAAGAAGAAAGTGGAAGAGATGTGGTTTATTTCACTGGAAAATGATCCTTATATTTTTTCTTAGCATTCCACTCATTCACTGAACCACCACTTTGTCCACAGTCCAGCCCAGTGAGCTGCAGAGCTATCATTCACTTCACAGAATCACAGCATGGTTGAGGTTGGGTAGGATCTTTGGAAGGCACCTGGTCCAATCCCCTTGGTCAAGCAGGGACACCCAGGACAGTGCCCAGTTAGCTTTTGATTCTCTCTACAGACAGAGCTTCCACAACCATTCTGGGCAGCCTCTTCTAGTGCTCTGTCACCCTGAGAGTAAAGGAAGGTCTCCTTATGCTCAGGTGGAACCTCCTGTGTTTCAGTTTATGCCCACTGCCTCTGGTCCTGTCACTGGGCTCCATGGTAAGAGCCTGGCTCTGTCCTTTTTTCGTTCCCCCTTCAGGTATTGTGTGCATTGATCAGATCCCCTTGAGCCTCCTTTTCTCCAGGCTGCACAGTCCCAGCTCTCTCAGCCTTTCACAGGAATCTCAGAAATGTTCAGCTTGGAAAAGACCCTCAGGATCACCAAGTCCAACCCAGAACCCTACTCTACAAAGTTCACCCCTAAACCATATCCCCAAGTATCACATCTAAACGACCTTTGAACACCTCTTTCCTCACAGAAGAGATGCCTTGGTCCCTTCATCACCTTTGTGGCCCTTTTCTGGACTCACTGCAGTGGTTCCCTCTCTCACTCATAGAATCATAAGGTTGGAAAAGACCTCAGAGATCAAGTCCAACCTGTCACCCAACACCTCATGACTACTAAACCATGGCACCAAGTGCCACATCCAATCCCCTCTTGAACACCTCCTGGGACAATGACTCCACCACCTCCCTGGGCAGCACATCCCAATGGTCAATCACTCTTTCTGGGAAGAACTTTCTCCTCACCTCCATCCTAAACCTCCCCCTGGCACAGCTTGAGACTGTGTCCTCTTGTTCTGGTGCTGGTTGCCTAGGAGAAGAGACAACCCCCCACCTGGCTAGAGTTAAGTAATTGATCCATTTATGATATTTTTCTGCTTGGTTTTTGCTGTACAGAATCTCTAATCATAGAATAGCTTAGGTTGGAAGGGACCCTAGAGATCATCCCCTCCAACAGGGAGCTGGAGTCACCATCCCAGAGATCATAGAATCATAGAAGCAAGAAGGTTGGAAAAGACCTCAGAGATCATCAAGCCCAACCTGTCACCCAAGCCCTCATGCCTACTAAACCATGGCACCAAGTGCAAGTCCAATCCTCTCTTGAACACCTCCAGGGACGGTGACTCAAACGCCTCCCCGGGCAGCACATTCCAACGGCTAATGACTCTCTCTGTGAAGAATATTCTCCTCACCTCCAGCCTAAACTTCCCCTCAAGTGGGAACCAGACACACTTCTGTCTGTACAAATACTAAACAGTCAGCATGACAGAATGAGAGGTTTGAGTTTGTCATGTTTTCTGGGCTGTTCCATCGTGATTTCCCTACATGCTCCGTGGTTCATGCTCTCTCAGCTCTTACCAGATTTCATGGCAGTTTCTCAAGGAAGAGTTAGGAGCAAGGCCATTAACTGTTGGGTTTTTTTTTCCAGTGATTATTATCTGAACAAATGCAGATATCTTATCTTCTGAGAGGCTGAATTTGTATGCAGGCCAGATTGAATCTGGGTTACTTGTATCCCTGTCAACTTCCATGAATCTCTTAACTTCTATTAAAGCCTACAGCCTCTTTCATTGCCATGGCTCTTCACTGTCTTTGCTCCTCGAACACCACAGGGGAACACCCACTGAATTATGTATCTCTTAGGCTTTCTGGGTCAAAGAGGAGCAAGGAAGTTGCAGAAGAACAGCATGCACTGAAGGGATCCTGTAATTGCATAAAGGTTATTTAATTTTGTTGAGTTCACTCTGTCTTTGAAAGTTCTTCCTTCTCTGTTCATTTTAAAGAGAAGAAGCATTTGATCTCCTTTTCCCTGCAGAAGCAATCATTTTCAATGCTGTTTATTCCACACAATATAACCCACCTCAGGTTCTACCCAGGCTTCATGCTAGAAGATGGTCAAATAAGGAGCTGTTTCAAACACAGCTCCCCTTTGATTTTGCTGGACATGACTCCAACTTCCATTCCTTCCCTCAGAGAGGCCTTCTATGCACAAATCCTTCCCATGGCCCTTACTGAGAAGGTGGGTCATGGCACTTAATTTCCTTTTCCTGCTCCCATTGAGGTCTTGGCACTGACCCAGGGATACACTCCAGAGAGCTGGAATGTGGTGAGACAACTGGGGAGAGAGCAGGACCTCCATTTGGTTCTTGGGGGGCTTTTGACGTTCTGCATGTGCAAGATGTGAGCAGTTCCAGCTTTTTTTCCTCCCCACAGACCATCCACAACTACTGTAACGTGGGGAGAGACATGGAAAGTGGTGGAGTCCCTGATACTGCCTTCCATTTGAAGCTTTTCTTTCTGAAGCTCTTGCACAATCTTCATGGCAAAACTTAAAGACCCATCCATAAAAAGGCTCTCACTGTGCCTGGTGCAGAGTAAGAGGCATTACCTGTTACACACCATAGTCTGGGACAGGTTCATACTTCATTTGGGATGGGTTCATACTTCATTTGGGATGGGTTCATACTCCATTTCCTATGGAAGTATTCCTCATTTTTCCCTAGGAAGAATAGAAACAGAAGTCAGTAACTTTTGTACAGAGACATGCACCTATTAAAGCCCATTCTTAGACTAGATAGAAGGAAGATATTTTCTTACACTGAGGGTGTTGAGACACTGGCCCAGCTTGTGCAGAGAGGTGGTGGATGCCCTGGAACCATTCCAGGTCAGGTTGGATGGGGCTCTGAGCAACCTGCTCCAGTTGAAG
Source organism: Colaptes auratus (assembly GCA_015227895.2). Taxonomy (NCBI): domain Eukaryota; kingdom Metazoa; phylum Chordata; class Aves; order Piciformes; family Picidae; genus Colaptes; species Colaptes auratus. The sequence continues at coordinate 8,657,610 of JAAWVA010000034.1, forward strand.
ATTCCCCCTGCTCGGTGCAGGGGGTCGAACTAGGTGACATTTAAAAGTCCCTTCCAACCTAAACCACTCTAAGATTCTATGAATAGATCATTTGGAGTCATGTCATTAAACTAAATGCAATGAACTAAGACTACCAGGTGTGTTTCTTACCATGTTTTCCACTGATGGCAGAAGTGGAACACGAGAAAAGCTTCTGAAGCAGTAACTGGAAAAGAATCTATGAGGGGATGAACCAGATAGAAAACAAAAAGATGGAAATGCTGCAAATCCAAAGCTTTTTGTCATTAGAACAGTTGTGTACTTACTCAGGTGCAGGCTCAGCCTTGGGTGGTCCCTGGGAAACATCTGGCCCTCTTTTCATTCCTGCTGCCATGCTTGGTGCAGTGAAGCTGGCCAAAGGTTGCAGCATCCGCGCAGTCCTAACCTCTTTGTTCTGCTCTCCCCAGGCTCTGCTGAGGTTCTGCAACCTCTTTGCTGCTGGCAGCATGAAGACTCTTACTGAGCAGGGAAAGCAGGGGGTGAATAACCCTCAAAGAACAGAGTTGAAGTGAGGAACCAGAACTAAATGTCAGAGAAAAAAGGGCAAGTAAGGACAAGACTGAAAGGAAAATCAAATAGGTTGGTGTCCTTTGCCAGCAGAAGGGATATGAAGACTTACTGGAGAGGAGATTTTGGCTGTGGGTCCTGGTGATTTTAGAACCTTTTGTTCAGTTAATTGGCAGAGTAAATCCAGGCACAACAGGACAAAAATCTTTTTTCTTAGAAGGGACATTTCTTATAGGGAACAAAAATACATTGTGGAGCCAAAACTCAGGAAACAATCAGCATTTCTCAGGTTAAACCAGCCAGCCTTCAACTCCTACCAGGGCTTGAACACACCAACAGGGAAGGTTACAACTTCCATCTTGGTTGGTTAGAGCAAGAAATTAAAGGCTGGCTTTTTGCAACCTGAACTTTACTGAAGACTTTTCCTTCTTTGTGGGAGAGCTCTGTCAGAAGCCCCCCCACACACACACTGCTCCAGTAACAGGCCATGCAATCTTACCTCTTGTTTTACTTCTGCTTTGGCAGGATTGTACCAACAGGACAATTCTCAGGTTGATTGAGCAACCTCAGGAACAGAAAGAGTGGCAGTCCAAGGAAATGCTCAGCAAAACACCAAAGATGCCAGGATTAGGTCACTTTCATAGGAGGAACAAACTCATTTGACTCAAAGCTGAGAAAGGATTTGAATTGGGTCTTGTGCACCCTGGCTCAGCACAACCTCAGCAGCTACAAAGCTGGGTTGTTGGGTTTTTTTCCCTCACCAAAGGTTATTTCCTAGCTCAAGCTACACAGGGCAAGAGAGAGAGAATTCCCAAACACTGAACTTTCCACTGGGAAACCTTCATCTGGAACTAATTACATCATTTGCCCACACACCCACAGCCCCCTCTTCCTAATTTCTGTTTTCTAAACGTCATCTTTTAGTCAGTGTTCATGAGGTTAATTAAATAAGCACATCCAGAGTTCGTTTAGCAATCCTGTGCCCTTTGCAGTCTATAAAACTTTGCATTTCCAGGCACAAACTGTGCAAGCCTTCCCCTCCAAAGAAAGAACAGACCTGCCAACAGCGCCAGTGTATGAATGCAGATTGCTGTATATCACCACCGAGACCAGAACAGGGAGGTTGGGCTCAGCTGCCCCCACCTCATCTCATCTGCTTTATTTGTACCTCACTTTCCTTGTCCTGGCTCTGCACAGCAGCTGTTGAGGCTGTTATCTGCTACCCATGCTCCAGGCAGCCTCTCCCCCAGCCATAGCTATCAGTCGGTACCAGGCGAGAGCTGCCTGCAGGTTCCTCTGGACCTGCTAACATCTGGGGAGCTCAAATTAGTACCATATGCTAGAAGAGGCCTCCCTGGAAGGCCAAAGAAAGGCCTGAGTTGTGTTTGCAGCACATGAAGCATCTCAAATGGTATCTGAGACCAGTTCCATGGGGAGGGAGAGCATAAAAATACCTCAGATATGGAGGCAGAATGCGTTCTTCCAAACGCTGCCCTACACCCAGGTCTCCAGCAGCTGCCCCTGGGGGCTATGGCAGCACATCAGTAAGATATACGGCCCACAGCTATTCATTAGTGCTGGAAAGTTGTTGGTTTGTTGTGTGTTTTTTTCTTTCCTGCAGTATTTTTTTCCTTCTTTCATTTTCTGGCAGTTTCCTGCTGAATTATTGGATTAAAAGCCAATAAGCAACGTGTCCTTTAAAGGCTTTTGGTAGGAAGGGCTTGGAATTCATACATTCACATCAGATCTTGATTAAACATCACCAACTCAGAGGCAATTTTCATAAGAAGCTGTTCCACAGGAAAATTCTCCCTCCTCTCATCCATTGTTGGTGAATCCAGACTAATTCTGTCAAAGCCAACAGCATTGATCCAGATTTGTATTATTGTATCTGAGAAGAGAATTTAGCCCACAGTTTGTATGAAATGATGAGGAGTATGCTGCCTACACCATGCATGCAAATGTCTTTGCTCTCTTACCCATTCTCTTCCTCCCCATGATGTGGATTTGCATAGGGCTATTGAAATCAAACAGACTCTTAGCAAAGTTGCAAAGCTGAGGGCCTCTAAACCCAAAGATGCCAGAACAGAGCTACCACTTTAATTTGCTGCTTTGTGCTTCTCCTGATGATGATGATGCAGTCACTGCAGGAATCCTATCCCATCAAGTTATCTGCTGGATACTTTAACAGACTCAGTATTCAGCCTTTGTGGGCTGTTTGTTTTGTTCTCACTGGTTCCCTTAGTGGCTGAGGGGGAAGCAGGGGGAAGAAAAGAGAAAAACAATCCTTGAGAGAAAAACATCTTTGAAAAAGACAAAGTCCTGGGGGGGAGAATGCCTGGAACAGATACTCAGTTCCTTTTTCTCTTCTCTTTACTGGTAGGCAGATGTCCAGTGAGCTATTTAATCCTTGCATGTGCAGCACCTCATGACAAAGCTCTAATTCTTTTTGATGGTTGCTATTTTTTTTAACTCCCAACTATTTGAAACAAGTTGAGGATCTGTCCCCACTTGCCTTCCACTCTCTGGGGCTTTCTCAGGTTTTTTTTCTCTGTTTGTTTGGTTTTTGCTGTACTTTTTTCTCAAGTGGAGCAAAGTTTCCTTAAACATCAGCCAAAGAGAGACTCTCTTTAAGTATGCAGACACAAAGCACTGCAGCAGGCTGCTAGCATCATGGGGAGGAGGACTTTTGAAGGACACCCAAGAGGCTTTAAACAGAGCTTCACAGAACCCTTGCTAAGCTCCATGTGGTTGCCATTTGACAGCACTTTTGGTCTGCAACACGCAGTGGTCACCACCACAAGGAACTGGGACGTTGAAAAGTCCTTTATTATGATCCAAAAGGTCATTCCAGCATGTCAGGTCACATTCTTGTACACCCAGTGGTGCTGTAGATCTCAGTGACTTCTCCACAGTAAGAACTCCTAACTAGGAGTGAAAGTCCTTATGCATTTCCATTCAAGGACCAATCCAGGCAGGGAAATCTGCTGTGAAAGTGGAAGTCAAGTTGACGCAGCCCCTTGCAGCACAAGGCATGAGGCCTCTTTGGTTGTCCTAATTGTTTTTCCTTTTGGGAAAGTACCACATGATATCAAAAAGGCTCCAGCTAGCATTCTGCCCTCCAGCACATTGGCTGAATGCTGGCATGCTTACTGGCAAGGAATGTATGAAAAATAGGACAAATATGTCAAGGAAGGAATGCAATGCAAGGTCTCGTTACCCAGCAACTGTGTGTTCAAAAGGACATCTGACAGTCATTGCCAATGAGAACTCGATGGCTTTCTAATCATCCATTGATGGGGAGGTCAGCAAGGTATCATGAGACTTCCATGGTCCAAAAATAGCAATAAAAACATGGACACTTAAAAGGATTTTCCCAAAATACCCAAGTCATTTATATCTCTGTCTTGTGATCCACTTAAGGCCTTCATGGAAGTCACCAACCTTTTTGATGGTAACATGAACTCCAAGGGAGGAACATCAACATCTGTCTTCTTTGCTCTTATCTTGCCTTCAGCTGTAGGAGACAGGGATCCACAGCAAGCAGGCATGGTAAATATTTTCAAATGGTTTCATTCATCCAACCTCCAAATGTTAAGGAACAACTTCATGACTGCTGTGCTGTGAAATATTCCAGCTGTAGCTACCAGGGCCAAATTCCAAGGTGAACTCTGAAGTGTGATACCAGTAAGTCAGCTTTATATATATACATATAGTTAGTATTCAAACTCCCTAAAATATTCTGCTGCTGTTTCTGAGGAGCAAAACTCTCATGGCACAAGAGTTCAAAGAGAGAAGTGCAAAAAGGGCCCAGTTAAACTTGACTTTTTTTTCACCTTCTTCAAATATTCCTTGCTTTCTTTACCCCAGGCTTGTTGATTGCTGTGATCTCTCCTGGCTTCACAAAGTTATTTGGCTTTGCATTACAATGATACTTAGGTGTCTTCCCAAAGAGGGAAAAAAAGAAAGGTCTGCTGGTGGAGTCTGTCTGGGCAAACACACTGTAAGAGTCTACTGAGTTCACAGTCTCATCACAAGAGGTGGAAAAATGAGGCCAGGGATTTGCTCCAGGTCATCAAAGTGCGCTTCAAATTTAAACCTTGAGTCACAGCCTGGCCTCTGTCAATGCTTTTCTTCTCTGGGTTGCACCACTCACTCTCCTAATATCAAAAAAACATGCCTGCCCCAGGACTTTCAGGACTTGAAAGTCTTCCCCAGGATATCTGACAGCGCTAGCAGCAATCGGTGCTGTAATCAGAGTCGCTGCGGAAAGGCAGCAGGAGGAAATGGCTGGGGAGAAGGTGACCTCAGCCCAAGCACAATGTGAAATAAAGAAAGGGATGATAAGAAAGCACCTCCCTTGGCCACGGGGTGTAGGTTGAGCACGAGGTTAGGGAAGGAAGAAAAGAATGGCCTGGGACACAGGAAATCATTGAATTATAGAATGGCTTGTGTTGGAAGGCACCTTAAAGATCACCCAGTTCCAACTCCCCTGCCATGGGCAGAGATGCCTCCCACCAGACCAAGTTGCTCAAAGCCTCATCCAGTCTGGTCTTAAATGCTTTGGGAGAGGGGCCATCCACAGCTTCTCTGGGCAACCTGTTCCAGTGTCTCACCACCCTCATAGTAAAGAGTTTCTTCCCAACTTTTCCCTCTCCTTTCTGTCAGCCCAGACTGGTGGCTCCCTGGTATCAGTAACTTCCTCAGCTGCTATCAAAAGATCAAGAAATGCATCCCACAAAGATCAAGAGGTGATGTACTGTGAACACTGTGCATAATCCAATCTGGGTGAGCAGCATCAAGGAGCTAGGAAGCTTGGAGCCCAGTGTAGGTGGCTACAAGAGTCCAAGAGCCAGCCTGCAAACACCCAGCTGTGCTGCAAGTCAGCACTCTGTTGGACATGCTGCTGGGGAGCACTGGGAGTGCACTTGCTCTGCTGCCCAAGTGAAAAGTCAAAGAACAAGCAGTGAAGAAAACCAGCATGAAAATAAGACTGTGGGAGCAGCTGAATTTTCCAGCCAGCACTGCCACCAACAGAGAGCTCCAGCCCAAGAGGTGTGAACAGGCTGTTGTCCTGCAATGTCTCTGGGTGCTCTCAGCTACTCAGGAGGGTGACAGCTTTTGCCACTGGCGTGAAACAGATTTCTTGCCTCCTTAGGTAGAAGTGTGCCTTCCACCTCCTTCAGTGTAAACAAACAAGAGCCCTGCAATCTCACAGGCACCTTTTTTCTGTGAGGAGAGCTTCTGAACCCAATCCAAATGCCTTCTCCTCAAAAACCCCCAGACTGCTATGGACAGGAAAGTGTCTCATTGCGAGAGAAAATAGCTGCTGAAGGTTTATGCTTATTCCCCTTTGGTCCCTTCCTGCCTAGGATGTACAGCTTCTTCTTTACTTGATTTTATTTCTGATGGCTACTTCTGTTTTTCTGCAAAGTCTGCCTGGAAAGCACCAAGGGTAGCAGCCCAATGTTGTGGGAAATCTGTGGGCATGCTGGGGGGAAAACAGTTCCTAGAATCATAGGATACCAGGCTGGAAAAGACATCTGGGATCATCTGGTCCAACCTTCCTTGGGGAAAGCACAGTCTAGATAAGACGGCCCAGCAGCCTGTCCAGTTGATGGGACTTGCCATTTGAGTGCATAAGCCTCCAGCCCTGCTTTACATTACCTGTGTTGCTCAAAACATGGCAGAATGTGATGTTGAAAGGGTAAGACGTGCTGATCAAGCAGTGCACTGCTATTCAAAGAGGCATATTCCACCCTGTGGTTCCTCCCTTTGCTCCAGAAGCAGGCACATAAATCACGGCGCTGGTCACGTTATCACCACACGCCGCAGTCGGGCATTCAAGACATTCAAATCCACTGAAGTCATCGGCAGCCTTTGAGTTAACACCTCCAAGAAGGTCCAAGAAGTGTTTTGCAGCACTTGGCTTTCTGGTTTTGCAGCATAGTTTGGCCTTTTGCAAATGGGGGTCGTCAGAGAGCAGGCTGAGCCGAAGGTATAAAATTAGCATATTTAAGTGTGCTTGAACTGCTTCTACGTTCATTTGAACACCGGTGCCCCTCTGCCAGGGCTCAGGCTTCACCTCCTGCCACTGATAAAGTCCCTGGTGTTCATTCTTAATACAACAGAATGTTGCTGTTATGTAATATTTATAGCAAGCCTGCCCAAATCCCCTGAATTACCCAAACTATGCAAAAATTCAAGCTATGCATCAAGGACCAAGCACAACAGCTTTCAGTTGTGGGAAAGGGTGAGAAGTTTAACTCTGAGTTTCCTGGATTTAACAAGCTTAATCCCAGCCCAGAACATTTGTTTTAACACATTTCTCTGCCTTCAGGGGGGGGAAATAAAGGAGCATTTGTCTCTGTTGCATCTGCACACAAAACCAACTGCAGTGTCTCCAACCAGCAGAAATAAAACACTGCAAAGATTCACTCCTGAACTGTGTCCCTCTTGCCTGGACACATCAGATTTGTGTAGCAGATGCATGAGCTTCAGATGTCTTAGTCTTTCCCTACTGTTTCCTGAGTCCCTGACACATGCTAATTCAGTTTTCTAGTCACGAAGCACTGGATCAGAGAAAACAGCTTTAAAGTTGCCATAAGGTCACAAAAGGAGCCTGGCTGGAGCCTCAGGAGATCCAGTCCTCTGCACACAAGGACAATCCAGGCCCTTCCTGGTAGTCTGTCTTCTGTTTTATTCTTGAAGACCTCAGTGTGGCAATTGCCTCTTCTCCCTGTGTGTGTCACAACAGAGGGACTTGCTCCCAGCAGGAGCTCCTCATAGTCTCTGAGCTAAATCTTCCTTGCTGCAATCTTATTTGATTCCCTCTTATCTGATTTATAGTGGTTATAGAGACAACTCCTTCCTTTTCTCTTTTCATCTTCACTTGAAGGCTGTTATTGGACTAGATGACCTCAAAGGTCTTTTCCAACTTCAATGATTCTATTTTGTCATCTACTTAATCTTTTATTTTCCAGGATAAGCAAATGCAGGCCTCTAAATTCACAGCTCATGTTTTCTACATCTCTGACCAGTCCTGTTGGGCTTCTTTAAACTATCTCCAAGTGTTCCAGATATTGTATGCTGAAAGTCTTCACTTCCCTCAGACAGGACAGCCCTGCTAAAGCCCTCTGGTGTTACCCATCCTACATGCTCACGTCACAGTAAGGAGGCAGATGGCATGGAGCGGCATGCATTTGCTTTTTGCAGACACAGGCTGACAAGGCAAAGCTTTTCCTGCTGCCAGTGCAGCTGACCTAAGGAGCAGATTACAGTAGCAGAAATGGAACACAGGAGGTTGCATCAGAACATGCAAGAAACCCCCCAAAAAACTTCTTCCCTTTGACAGAGCACCGAAACAGGCTGCCCAGAGCGGTCGTGGAGCCTCTTTCTCTGGAGAGATTCCAGACCCACAAGAACCAGGCAGCAGATTGCTTTTGCCTGGGGGAAACTGGTGAAATTTTACACTGAAGGGCAGAGAACTTTGCTGGACCTTTTGATGCTCTCCTTCTGTAATGTCACAGAATCTTGTTAGCACAAAGACAATAGGGCAGGCTTGTTTAAATAACCCGTTGCTGCTCGTCTCTCATTCAGACCGCAGCACCAAACAAACGACTGCTGTGTCTGGTTTTGCATCAATCCTCCTTTGTTCCAGGCTGCCACTGAGGTTTTCCAGATTAGCTCCCAAGTACATTAACTAATTCCTGCTGATTGGACCACACTGCACAGGGCACCCACCCAGAAAAATGATTACATACCTGACAGGGACTGAGTCTGCTTCTTGTTGAAGCAAGTACCCCAACCAAGATGCAGACATGGGAGTATTAGCATTGAGATGTATAGAAGGGACTGGAAATTGTGCCAGCACAGACTGCCCTTCACTGACAGGAGCATGGTGACCAAGCATGTCTCCAGAGTCAAGGTCTTCTCACATCTACTTCAACATTTCATCTGAATCAAGTCAAAAAGTGATTATCTGAGCTAGGCTGAGCCCAGTTGGTGTTTCAGGAGGGGACAGCCCTCAGAATCATAAAGGTTGGAAAAGACCTCTAAGATCATCAAGTCCAACCATCAACCTAACACCACCAGACCCACTAAACCATGTCCCAAAGTGCCATGCCTACATATTTTTTGAACACCTTTAGGGATGAGCCCTCCTCCCTCTTCCTCCTCTTCCTTCTCTCCATTCTCACCTTGCTCTGACCTCTCAGAGAGGTATGAGAATCCAAACCAGCAAAGCACAACAGAAAAATAACCCCAACAGAGTAGGGTTTTGGTGGCTTAGTGACCTCAGCAGCCAGGGCCTTCCACATCTTTTTGCCACCCCACTATAGGCTAGAAGTTGACCAAGGCCCATGGATACCATCATAAAACATGTGAAGATTAATCACCTGCTCTGTCTACAGCTACCTGAAGGGAGCTTGTAGCCAGGTGGGGGTTGGTCTCTTCTCCCAGGCAACCAGCACCAGAACAAGAGGACACAGTCTCAAGCTGTGCCAGGGGAGGTTTAAGTTGGATGTTAGGAAGAAATTCTTCATAGAAATAGAGATTGGCCATTGGGATGTGCTGCCTGGGGAGGTGGTGGAGTCACCATCACTGGAGGTGTTTAGAAAGAGATTTGATGGGGTGCTTGGTGCCATGGTTTAGTTGATTAGATGGTGTTGGGTGAGAGGTTGGACTTGATGATCTGAAAGGTCTTTTCCAACCTGGTTAATTCTACTCCACTCTACTCTACTCTACTCTACTCTACTCTACTCTACTCTACTCTACTCTACTCCACTCTACTCTGCTCTATTCTATTCTATTCTATTCTATTCTATTCTATTCTATTCTATTCTATTCTATTCTCTCTTTGCTTACCCATTTGGTCATCCTCTCCTGGCAAGTGCAACTGTGTTTACCTTAGTGGATGGGCTTTGGGGAGAGAGATTCAGAGCAGAAGTCCAACTTTGCCATCCTCAATCAGCTTTTGGAGAAATATGTCCCATGGAGGCACAAGGAGTACCAGGCTGAGTACTCCCCAGCAGTAGTAGGTGAGGTGTGGTGGTGGTGGTAGGTGTTAGGTATTGGGTAATAGGTTGGACTTGTTGATCTCTGAGGTCTTTTCCAACCTGTTGATTCTATGAGCACTCCTCAGGCCATCCCAGTGTTATTATCAAAGGCTGGGGGGTGAGGGGGGAGACAATTTGCCTCAAAATCCTGAAATACAGAGAGTTCCTCTAAAAACTGCTTGCCAAACAACAGCAAAAAATACCACAAGAGAAGGTGCAGATTTAAAATTGCATTTCCACCAGCAGTGCTTATTCATTACAGTGACAATCTGAAAGCCTTGAGTTGTGATAAAGCAATGGCTCTAGAAATTAGACCTGGTCATCACTTTGTTTCTGGCCTACCTTCAGATACTGGAAGGCCACAATGAGGTCACCTCGGAGCCTTCTCTTCTCCAGGCTGAACAGCCCCAACTCCTTCAGTCTGTCCTCATAGGAGAGGTGCTCCAGCCCTCTGCTCATCCTCGTTCCCTGTGATATGAACATCACACTACTGTGTTACTTTACTGTGCTCTCAGATCTTCCATCCCTGGTGCAAAAACAGGGGTCCCTTGGGAGTTCAGCTGCATTCTGCTCTGTCTTCTTTGTTGTGTTGGTTTCTTTCTCCTTTAAGAGAACCAAGACAGCAGCAAAAGAGAAAGACAATTCAGCAGGCTGCTGCTGATATCAGCAGAAATATGGTTCAAAAATGTGAGGCTGGGCAGCAAAACTACTCCTCTCCTTGCATTCCAGAGAACAAGTTAATTTTCCTCTGCTCCTCAGTGTATAATCCAGCAGCAATGAGCAGAATGGATGCTGTGAGCAGCCAGGCTGATACAGATGATGCAGATCCTGAACCCTTCTCCCCTTACTGGGTCACAGCTGCACTGAATCTTGGCTGAGGTTCTGGCAGAGTCAGATTAGTTCTTTCATTGCACATTTCTTTTCCATGTTTCTTGAATTACTGGATTCAAACCACCATAATAGTGAGTAAAGGAAATCTTTTTACCCCACTCTTTTGACTTTGCAGGATGGAAGTGGAAGCAGGAAAGTTTAAACTCTTGCCAGCTTGCAAAACACATCTCAGGAGAGACCAGAGTTCTTCCATTCCTAATAGTGCACTTAGAAGGGGGAAGTTTTCAGGTCTTGAGCTTACACAGGGGCTGATATTGTCCTGTAGGATAACACCCTGTTCAGGAGGTACCACCCTCTTCAAAGGCAGTCCCTCAAACACTGGCATCACAGAGCTGTTGCTATTGCACCTCCGTGAAGCTCTAGGGCCCCAGGTTGATCTGGAATGAGCAAAAAGTACCTTTAGTGCTTTCTGAACTGGTAAAACCCAACTTAGGCTTATATGCCAGTGAAGCTCATCGTGCCAGTTTGGGCCCTGGCAGAATATGTCCACCATAGTTCCTCTTGCAGCCTTGCTTTCTGCTCTGTGCATCCACCACAGGGAAAATGCTTCCTGCCAGATTCCAAGCAGGCACTGTGAAAAAGCATTTTGTTCCATACCAAGAGCTCAGGCTGGCAACTAGCAATGGCTTTCTTTTTTTCAGCAGTGTGCTATGGGAATGCTCAGCTAACAGAAGTGTGTCCTCAGGACCTGCTGACATGTCTGGAAAGGGGGAGCAGCGTGGCTCTTCTTCTCAGGAGTCAGTGATACATCACCCTGCACCCAGATAGCAGTGCAGTCAAGTTTTGTGCTGATGTGAAACTTCTTTTCTAGGGGCTGGCACTCAGTCATGCCTAAGGAAAATGTCACAGAATCACAGCATCATTTTGGTTGGAAAAGACCTTTAAGATCCTCAAGTCCAGCTGTTACCTACCTACCAAGCCTGCTGCTAAACCATGTCCCTCAGCACCACATCTCTGCAGCTTCTAAATGCCTCCAGGGATGGGTCACAATCTTTCCTCCTGCAGCAAGCGAGTGCTTACCCAAGTACTGGATTCCGCCTCTCTTGCACATAAAGCAGCTTGAAAACCATCAAATTTAAAGAAGAGAGAGAAGAAACAAAATGCTTCTTGAAAACATCTTTTCAGAACTTGCAGCATGGAGCAGAGCAGAGCCTTGAGAAAAGCACACACACAGTTCATTGTTCAGGGGAACTGTTTCTGTTCCTCTTAGTGCTCGCTCTGAGGCATCTGTCCTTTAGTTTATACCTGCATCTGTCTTAGAAACGTGATCCTAACAAACCCTCTTCCCTCCTACACACTCTGGATGAAATCCTATTCTTTCCAAAATCAATGGCAAAACATCCCTCAGTGCAGCCAACAGGTTTCTTCCTGTAATTATACGTGCAGTTCATCCCCTGTCTCTGGTGTAAGGTTCTCCCCGCGTGACGCTGGCATCCTCCTTCCATCTGGCTCCTCGCAGATTAAATTCCCTCCTTGTTTGCACAACTGTATGGCCAATGGTTTCCAGAACCCCGGCCCTAGATCACAGACTTGCACACAATTTGTCAAAACTTAGTTAAAACACTCAGTGTCCCCACTGGCCTAAGGATGATGAATGGGATGTCTGTTGCTCATATTTCTTGCCTTAGGAAGCTCTAGAAACTCCGTTGGTGTGAACTGCAATCCCCCGTCGGAGGCTAACCAAGAGAAACTCGTCTGGGAAGTGATATTTCTGTGCCTTTGCTGATGTAGTCAATTAAAGCAATAACTTAATATCCATGGGCTGGCACTGTTTCAAAACACCCCTCGAGTCTTTTCCCAGGCACACACAGTAAGGAACCTGGATGGGAGACTGACATGAACCTCACAGATGTTTTTCCTGCGTATCTGGCAGAGCCACGTTTAATCATTGCTGATTAAAACTGTAAGCTACCCAGCTATTATCTCTTACTGCACCCCCAAGCCTAACAGGACGTGGTTTTGACACGTCCCTGCTGCAGTGTCGTGCAGACACTGAGTAGCTTTAGTTTTTGCTCAGTGGGAACAGCTCTGAATGCAGAGAGAACAAAGAGTCCTTCGGCCGCTGCCCTGTGCCCGCTTAGGAGCAGCTCTGCAAGCTGCTGCAAGAGTGACACTTGAGTGATACCCCAGCAGTGAATAACATTTGCTTTATCTCCATCACAGCCCTGCTCTAAGGATGTTATGAAGCTTAAAAAAAAAAGAATAAATAAAATAATAAATCATTCTTCCAACGTGATTTGTGGGATTCAGACTGGAATCTGTGCCACCAGCTCTCTAGCTTCATTCCTTCATGCTTCATCTGCCCAATTATCAAATCCCCTGGTGTACAAAGACACGATTCAGCTGTTCTGGGGGCTTAACTGTGCCCTCAGACACAGGGATGTGCAGTGCTCTGCATCTTGTAACATCAAAATGCACAGCAGCCAGTTCTCACCGGGTACACCGAGCGGCAGCCGCATCTGAGTCCCGAAGCAAACAAGTAAACACGGCCCAAAAGATGGCTTAAGGAGACAAACACACACTCAGCAGCAGTGAACTGCTGACCTTGTCAAACCAGGAACATGCACCAAAGCGGGCCTGGAACACAAACACTGGGAAAGCAGATGCTCTGATTTACTTGCACTGTCCTCCAAGAGCAGAGCCTGGGTGTTCACAAGTAAAGTAACCTTCTAGCCAGCTTCTGAATATAGAATAGAAACTATATATGAATAGAAACTATATATGAATAGAAACTATATATGAATAGAAACTATGAAACTATGAAACTATGAACTGCTGACCTTGTCAAACCAGGAACATGCACCAAAGCGGGCCTGGAACACAAACACTGGGAAAGCAGATGCTCTGATTTACTTGCACTGCCTTCCAAGAGCATAGCCTGGGTGTTCACAAGTAAAGTAACCTTCTAGCCAGCTTCTGAATATAGAATAGAAACGATATATGAATAGAAACTATATATGAATAGAAACTATGAAACTATGAAACTATGAACTGCTGACCTTGTCAAACCAGGAACATGCACCAAAGCAGGCCTGGAACACAAACACTGGGAAAGCAGATGCTCTGATTTACTTGCACTGTCCTCCAAGAGCAGAGTCTGGGTGTTCACAACTAAAGTAACCTTCTAGCCAGCTTCTGAAGATCTGATGTTGCCTCTCATTTGGATAACCAGCTCTTCCCCTTCCTCTGAAAGATTTAGAATCACAGAATCATTTCAGTTGGAAAAGACCTCCAAGATCACTGAGTCCAACTGCTGACCCAGAACCGCCATGCCCACTAAACCATGTCCCCAAGTGCACAAACCCCTTTCCAGGGGTTTACAGTGCACTGCATGATTTTTCTATGCAAAACAAGAGAATCACAGGATCACAGAAGCAGTTTGGTTGGAAGAGACCTTTCAGATCATCAAGTCCAACCATTAACCCAGCACCCAGGGAGGATGGTCAGAGGGCTGGAGCACCTCTCCTATAAGGACAGACTGAAGGAGTTGGGGCTGTTCAGTCTGGAGAAGAGAAGGCTCCCAGGTGACCTCATTTTGGCCTTCCAGTATCTGAAGGGGGCTACAAGAAGGCTGGGGAGGGACTTCTCAGGACATCAGGTAGTGATAGTACTAGGGGGAATGGGATGAAGCTGGAGGTGGGAAGATTCAGGCTGGACATGAGGAGGAAGTTCTTCACCATGAGAGTGGTGAAGCCCTGGAATGGGTTGTCCAGGGAGGTGGTTAGGGCCCTGTCCCTGGAGGTGTTTAAGCCCAGGCTGGATGAGGCTCTGGCCAGCCTGATCTAGTGTGGGGTGTCCCTGCCCATGGCAGGGGGGTTGGCACTAGATGATCCTTGTGGTCCCTTCCAACCCTGACTGATACTATGATACTGTGATACTGTGATACTGTGATACTGCCAGGTCACCACTAAACCATGTCCTGCAGCATCACATCTACACAGCTTTTAAATCCCTTCAGGGATGGGGAGTCCACCACTGCCCTGGGCAGCCTGTTCCTGGGCTTGCCAACCCTTTTTGGGGAAAACTTCCAGACATCTGCAGCGTGTTGAGCTGGGGAGGACACAAGCAGACCAGGTCTTTAAGAGCAGCCTTCACTTCTCCTGACAGGCTGAGCTGTCAGAATTCGTTACGCGCACAGGTCAAATCAAAATGCAGATCTCTGCAGGAATAAATAGGCAGCCAAGGTGCTGCTTTGCTGGGATCACTACTCAAAAATATGCCAAAGATGAGTTTGTGGAAAAGCTCCTGTTGAAAAAACATGAAATAAAAGGAAAATACTGGACATGAGGCACTGAAGCCTTCCTAAAAGTGTCGCATGAAAGACTTCATCATTTCCGAAGCACTGAGTTTTCCCTTGGAGCATGGTGAGAGGTTGCTGGGCTCCTGAGAGGACAAATAAAATGGAGATGTTCATTTTTCATTCTCAGTAAAACCTTGATGAAGCACCTTTGTCAAAATCCATTTGGCAAAGTGGATGGCATGTCTTGAGTTACTGCATTCCGTGTTCCTGGACACGGAGAACATCATCCTTCAAGATGCTCCCAAAATAATAGTTGCAGTGCAACAAGAATATTGAATTTTGCTTTATTACAATCCACCAGGTAATAAAACTGTCAGTGTTGCATTTGGACAGCTTGACTGAGTGGAACAAACACCTGTAAAGGTCAGTGTTTTTCACACTGACTTTTTAAAGAGGCTTACTGACCATTTGCTGGCTTTGCCACAGCTCTCTGTCCTCGTTGTCACAAATATCCTTGCCTTGAGAGAGCTGCAGGTTCATCAATACTAGCATGCATTTTCTGTCTGGATGAATGGGGCTGAATAGGTCAAGGGGCCCAGGCAAAGAGCAATGACTTGGGTCACTTCAGAGTGGTGCTAATGATGGAGCTGTACCTGTATTTGATGAACACAAGGTGGGTGAGTAGGACAGAGAGGTGATTCCTCTTGATAAAGGAGCGAAAACACAGCCAGAAAAAAAATCATCTAATACTCTCAAGATGTGCAGATAGAAAGGAACTCCTTCTGTATCCCCTTGTAGCCCTGCCACTACATATGTATATGGATAAAAATGTATCTATAGGTGTGTGGCCGTTTGAAAAGATGTTGTCCTCCTTGCATTTCTCTGGTAAAAAGAAGACAAAAGAGCTTCTCGCCCTCAAGCAGCCCTTACAAGCCCCCGGGGCTGCAGCCCAGCTTACAGCTTAGGGTATTCTACAGCTGGCTGAAAGCTTTAGTGAGCCATGTGGCCGTGGTCTCCCTTCTGGGTTTGTTCTCTCCTTCACTCAAGGCTCAGACACAGGCAGTCCCAGGGACCCACAGCTCTTTGTGCAGGTCTCACCTCAGAACTGCTCGCAGGTCACTGCTAGCAGCAGGCTGTCGAGTGGTGGAGTCAGATGGTCTGATCCGGGTCCCTGGCTGGGAGGCAAAAGCACCGTGAATAGAAGAATGGGAATGTGCTCCTTGGCAATTAGGTATTTGTATGAAAAATAACCTCGTTTGTGGGAATGCTCATGAATGGCAAATAAAAGGAGGTATGAACACAATCACACCGACCAGCTGCTCGGAGCTGGAACAAACGCTGGCGAATACTCATTTGCAGCATTCTTCTAGCTCTGGATTTTCTTTTCTCCCCTCAAATATGGTCTCTACTTGAGTGGCTTAGCAAAATAAAGGCAGATGGCAATGGATTATCTCTAACACTTCATTAATTGCAGTGCAGCCATTACAGTGTTCCTAATGCACTCACCCGAGCTCTGCCTGACGATTTCCTCCTAACTGCGTCGCATGCCACTTAGTGAGCAGGGACCTAATAAGGAATGGTGACTTATTAATTAAGAATGCCTGTGTTTGCCACAAAAACATAGAAATAAATGACAAGATTTCCTGGCTGAATTGCATTGTGCATTCAGGAGACCTTTTTCAGTGTGGAATAAGCAGCCACAAATTCTTGCAAAGGCATGGCTGCCTTGCACTGCCTCGCAGTTGTGGCACAGGCAGTGAGCAGAATGAAGCCAGATTTTGAAGCCTAATTCACTCTGATGTCACTCAGCTTTCCAAATTAGGAGCCTAATTTCCCTTCTCAAAATTAGCTTAAGCACATACAGCCAAACTGAGAGATGATTCAAAGCCTAAAGATGCAGATAACACAGAGTGAAATTAGCAATGCCACCAAGTGCTTAGCTCTAATGACCTGAGAGGCTATCTGGAAATCTCTTGGGTATACTTCCTTCTGTGTGTAAAAGTGTGATACATCACATCCTGGAATAGAAGCAATAGCAGGTTACTTAAGTAACCCCACTACCCTCACACCTGATAAATGACAGCACACCTCTCATTTCATTAATTCTCTCTTAGATAAGAGGTAGGTTGAAATACAGATGTGAAGAAAACACCTGTTGAAATAGTCTGAATAATCTCCTTTGAAAAGAGCAGAGCTCATGTGTAGAAAGAGAAAGGACTTTTTTGTTGCTGGAGCATGTCCAGAGTAGGGTAAAAATCCAGGTGAAAGGTCTAGAGAAAAGTCTTGTGAGGAGCAGCTAAGGGAACTGAGGTTGATTAGTGTAGAGAAAAGGAGGTTGAGGGGAGAGCTCATTGCTCTCTACAACTCCCTGAAAGGAGGTTGGAGTGAGGTAGGGATTGATCTCTCCTCCCTAGTATCAGGTGATAGCACAAGAGGAAATGGCCTGAAATTGTGCCAGAGGGGGTTTAGACTGGATGTTCTTATACTAGGCAAGTGGGCCAGTACTCTCAGCTACTACCCCACAGGTGTTTCAGTGTAAGATTGAAGAGCTTCTCAGTAAGTGGCAGTGGGAAAGTTGCCCCTCATCATCATGCCTCCTCCTGATCCAGGAAAGATTAGCTTATGTATGCGATATTCTAGCCATTGCCCCAAACTGTTGTCCCCCTTTATAACCACTTTTGAATCTCTTTTAAAACTTGATTTCTTTGTTTTTCTGTTGTAGAGAGTTCCACTGAGCAGGCTGACTGTTTCACCACTCCTCAACTTGCTCTTTCCCTCCCCCCAGAGCTGATGATTGTATTTTAGATGGGGCTGCACATTTGGTTACAGCCAAGGGGGGTGGGGGTGGTGGTTTTAAATTACAAGAGAGGAGATTCAGAATAGAGAGAAGGAAGAAATGTTTTACACTGAGGGTGCTGACAGGCTGGCCCAGGTTTCCCAGAGAGGTGGGAGATGCCCCATCCCTGGAACCATCCCAGGTCAGGTTGTTTGGGGCTCTGAGCATCCTGCTCTAGTTGAAGATGTCCCTGACTGCAGTGGGAGTGCATTAGAACATCTTTAGAGGTCCCTTCCAACTGAAACCATTCTAGGCTTCTTTGATAAATTCATTTGCCATTACTCCTCTGGATAACTGAGCTCTGAATCCCCCCTCAGCCCTCTGGTTTTTCGAAGTCGCCTTGACTCAGCAATCCTTCTTCCTTCCCCAGTCATCTATACATACATACAACAGACACTAAGTAGCTAAACAAGCTGATGCATCATATCCTCATCTTAACCACTTTCTTCATCACTGCTTCCTCACCTGCTCTTCATCTCAAAACAGGAGGCTACAGAAGACTACAGCCAGCCTTGCTGGGGACCACACTGAGTCACCAGCACCTCCTAGGCACCTCAAGGCAAGGCAGGTAATAGTGAGCAACACAGGCTGCATGCAAGGGAAGGTGCTACCTGTTATCAAAATGAGCTACTTACCAGCATCATCACGTCTGCAGGTGTAAACAAATGAGCCACACTCCTACAGATCCCTCCAGATGCTTTGGAGTGCGGGATTGAGATTGATAATACTCTGTGTTGTCCACATCCATCTGATTTGATAAAATGCCAGGAAGCAGTGTAATGGAAACTGTATTTGAATCTCTGCTCTGACTCTATTTCAGTCATTATCAGGCATTTCATAACAGCAGGAACTGCAGCATCATTTTCCTCACAGCACTGAAACTTTGCTGGTATTTTGTAAGGCCAGTGGTTTCTGTTCAAGTATGAAGCAGCTCATGTTTCCCTCTTACCTAATGCTGACCTTAAGCTGCATCCTGCACTGCTGAACAGTAGAGTGTTTTCTATGGGACCTGCTAAATCTATCTTTAATCTTTCACACAGAATCAAGCTCCTGGGAATCACAGCAGATGGCTTTACATAGAAATCCAACTGCCTGAGGAACAGCCCTCATTTTCCAGCACAAACAGGCATTCAGAGATCTGTGAGCTGTGGTTTTGACCAAGTTTGTCAAAGCTAAAGACATATCTCTCTAGAAAAGTCACTAATGAAGTTATTGCTGCACTACTGTTATGAAGGATAGGGGAAAAAATGTTCCACAACAACAAAATGCTCTGGTAGATTTCACCCCACAGACAAACACTCATGGAATGTGTTCAGGGTACATCAAAGCTCAGCTAATTCCCCATTACCTTTAAGCTTTCCCCATAGTTTCTGCTCACATCCTGTCTTTTCTTTTCCCCAGATGCATGAACATCAGAGGATTGCTGCACACAAGAGCTGCAGACTCCCTCCAAGATGAGTTGGTTCTCCCAGGAGTTTCAATCCAGCTTTTCACACTAGAGTTAGAATCATACAATTGTTTCAGTTGGAAAAGCCCTTTAAGATTATCCAGACCAAGCATTATCCAACTCTAACAAGTCAGGTGCTGAACCATGTCCCTCAGCACCACATTTCTGCATCTTTTAAACACTTCCAGGGATGAGGATTCACCCACCTCCCTGGGGAGCCTGTTTCAATGTTTCAGGGAAGATGTTCCTGCTAATATCGAATCTGAGCCTCCCCTGGTGCAACTTGAGGCCATTTCCTCTCACCCTATCCTCCAGATGCATCTGATGTTAATTCCAGCAACTGGACTGTTTGGGTTTGTGACGGATGGTCTGCATTGGATAGAGAGAAGCTGTTGCTGGTCTGGGTAGTGTTTTGTACTGAGCTTTAGATCAGAGCAAGCATTTGACTCACACTCAGCTTACTCCTGCTTTCTTTGGCAGAGCAGCCTTAATTTTCCTCTGAATAACTACAGTTCAGCTTAGGCACCTTAAAACAACGAGGTGAGGAGGCTGGCATGGCCCCTGCTGTAAGGAGTGAATTTGGGGTAGCCAACACTGGACTCTTACTGCTGCCTTCTTTGCTGTCTGACAGCTGGGTCCTCTCAGCATGCTTGGGGACCGAGTTGTGAAATACTTACTGGGTGTCAAGCTGCCTGGCAGTGCTGGCTGAGGGCATGAACCCACTGGGGACACCTGAACCCAGAATCTATTCAAAATATCAAACAGCCCATACTAACAGAATGAGTTTCTTTCAATATCAGAATAGAATAGGATAGAATAGAATAGAATAGAATAGAATAGAATAGAATAGAATAGAATAGAAGTAGGATAGGATAGGATAGGATAGGATAGGATAGGATAGGATAGGATAGGATAGGATAGGATAGAAGAGAAGAGAAGAGAAGAGAATAGAAGTAGGATAGGATAGAATAGAATAGAATAGAATAGAATAGAATAGAATAGAATAGAATAGAATAGAAGTAGGATAGGATAGGAGTAGGATAGGATAGAATAGAATAGTTTCATAGTTTCATAGTTTCATAGAATAGAATAGAATAGAATAGAATAGAATAGGATAGAATAGGATAGGAGTGGGATAGGATAGGATAGGATAGGATAGGATAGGATAGGATAGGATAGAATAGGATGGGATAGAATAGAATAGAATAGAATAGAATAGAATAGAATAGAATAGAATAGAATAGGAATTAACCAGGTTGGAATCTTTCCTAAACAAGCTGGGGATGTCCCTGCTGACTGCAGAGGGTGCTGGACTGGATGACCTTTGGAAGTCTCTTCCAACCCAGACCATTCTATGACTCTATGATTAAAATGCACTGTTTCTTTTCCTTTTTTTTACACAGCCAAGTCCCAAATAAGAAATCCATTAAAACTACACTTTTATGTTGGTTTTTTTTTTCTACAAAACCAAGTCCCAGATGAGATCTCCACCAAAACAAACTGGCTTTTGCAAAAACCAAGTCCCAAATAAGAAATCCATTAAAATCAATCTTTTCTGTTTTTCACAAGCAGTGAAGTCTTGAGACTTTTCACTTGGGTCTTCAGGGTAAAAGCTTTTTGTTATAAAAAAACCACTTAAATCCATTTTCTCTTTGCTCTTTGAGGAAGAATGAAACTCTCCTCGTGCCTTCCTTCTGCAAATATCAGAGAGATCCAACTTGGGTTTTGTTTTGTGGGTTGTTTGTTTGTTTTTCATTTGCATAAATAATAGAATCATAATCATAGAATCACAGAATCAACCAGGTTGGAAAAGACCTCAGAGATCAGCAAGTCCAACCTACTATCTAATACTTAACACCTGCTGACAACTAAACCATGGCTCCAAGTGCCACATCCAATCCTTTTTTGAACACCTCCAGGGACACTGACTCCACCACCTCCCTGGGCAGCACATTCCAATGGCCAATTACTCTTTCTGGGAAGAACTTTCTCCTTACTTTGAGCCTAAACCTCCACTGGTGCAGCTTGAGACTGTGTCCTCTTGTTCTGGTGCTGGTTGCCTGGGAGAAGAGACCAACCCCCACCTGTCCACAACCTCCCATCAGGTAGTTGCAGAGAGCAATAAGGTCTCCTATAGACTTCAGTGTCAATGTTTTGATCTCAAATAGAGCAACAAGTTGCCCTTGGGAATCTCTTTTCCTCACTTAGTTTCATAGTTTCATAGTTTCAGTTAGGGTTGGAAGGGACCACAAGGATCATCTAGTTCCAACCCCCCTACCATGGGCAGGGACACTTTACCCTAGATCAGGCTAGAGATGCTTCAAGCAGACACAGTAGGAAAGGTGCCGCCAGTGCCTTTCACCACCGCAGCAGTTGCGCTGCTGTTGCATTTGATTAGGCTGCTTTACTCATCTTCTGCAAGGCCAAAACAACCAAACCACCAAAGCACCACAACACTCAGCCCTGCCACAGTTGTTTTCAGTGCGCTGTTCCCGTATCCTAGCCTGGAGCCTCCCAATAACACCGGGTCCCGCAAAGCGATCAGCTGTTGATAAACACAACGGCGATGTATTATAACCACCCAGAGACACAAGGAGCTGCTACTTCCTGCAAATGTAGAGAGATTTTCAATGAAGCCAAGAGGAAACGTGGGCACCAGTCCCAGTTTTCCAAGGCTGTATGGAGAAGGCTCCATTTATCACCTCTGTGACAGAAGTTTGGGAACTCCTGTCATCGATGCTGAAGCAAAACACATTTGAACGGCATGCCAATAAATCTTTTGCCAAGGAGAGGGTGGAAGGGGCTTACAGTTGTTAATCTGGCTGGGTGGGGTGGGGGATAGAATTTACTCACCATTTTAATTCGTTACTAGGGACAAAATTAATCCAGATTATTGCAGCCATAGAATACAAGAGGGAGCCTCAGTTTCCAAGGTTATGAAAAATGCAGAATGTACACCAAATAACACGGTGGCCCAGGAGAAATAGGTCCTAATAAGAGGTGATGTGCTTGCTTTTCTTCCTCTGATACACTGCATTAAAAGTGTGAACCCCCCCAACTGTCTGCTGATTACTTAACAGAAAACTGAATGCCTTTTTTGGTTTGCTTTGCTTTGGGGTTTTTTGCTGCTGTTGTTCCAAATCGTTCATGCTGTGTTTTGTCAAGAAGCAGGCCAAACAAACGGGGCACTGAAGCACAATCTGGAAATGAGCTAATCAAAGCTATTCTGGGCAAAGGACAGGGAAGCACTGCAGACTTGCAAGCCTGTGAGGTCAACATCTGTCAGCAGTTCACTCTGTTCTGAGGAATGGAGGTCACACATCAGCATCTTGCCTGCCTGTAACTGTGTCAATGAAGGGCATATGTGATGGGATCTCTCAGGCAACCACAACCTGGCTGTTTAGTCCTTGCTGTATTAGTTTATGCTCCATTTATGACTTTCAGTGGATGTGATTTTGGGGACGTGGTTTAGCACCAGACATGGCAGTTAGATAATGGCTAGACTCAATGGTTTTAAATGACTTTTCCAACCAAAACAACTTCATGATTCTATGATTCTAATGCAACTTTCTGTAGTGGAAGGCATTACCAGAGAATCACAAGGACTTAATCAAGAGAAGTTTTTATAACACTTGAATTCTAATTAAAAGTTACAGTAAGCCAATGTCTCAAATTGTGAGAGATGCAAAATCCTTTCCCAGCACCACCTTAACCAAATTTCTGTCATGTAGATCCCTTCCAACCCAAGCAACTCTCTGATTCTGTGGAAGTGTCCACCCCAGGCAAAGCAACACAACACCCTGGGACTGAACAGGATGTCATGAATGAGCAAGGACTGCTCATCCCTGAGGAGAAGATGAGTTGCTGGAAGACATGAAATGCCTTCTGGAGCATCCAGATCTACTGAAAGGTGTGCAGAGGTACTCTTGGATTGTGCTCTTTGCTCTCCATGGACACGTGTACAGCTTTGCTGGCCATGGCAGGGATCCCAGAAGTACTGAAAGGAGAGATTTCCTCATTGGAGCTGACAGCTTCTTGGGCCCAGTTTCTCCTGTCTCTTTAAGCACAGGGCAGAGTTTCATCACAGTTAAGTTCATGAGATCTGGGGGAATTAGGCAATGCAGAAAGCATTCTATAAATAAGGCCTTGTTAGTTCCTAATTCATGAGATCTTCAGGAGGGGAATATGTCAGAATGGCTCAGGGAAGAGAGAACCTCTCATAAATAAACATGGTATTATGCATATTAATTACTTGATTGGTATTTTAGTTCTATTAAGACACCATGTGAGAGAACAATGACTCTTGAAGGGACAATGAAACAGGAGGTAGATTGTTCCCAGCCTTAACAGACTATGTTTAACATACCTTTGATAGCAGAACATGCTTGGAAAATGTAGTGAGCAGTTCTGCTGACTTCTTAGTGCTTCTGCCATGGAGATCATGGAGAATTTCCTGTTGTGTTGCAGAGAGATTAGGCTGGACAAAACAGTCCTGACTGAAGCTTCAATTACACACTGGCAGCATGAAAGGCTATGGTAGAATTTCACCAGTACAGCATGGAGTAGGTTTGGTCTTCGGCAGGAACGAAATCGAACGTGCAGCATCCAGAAGACTTTGAGAAGCCTAATTCTGGAGAATTAAAGGTTTGGGTTCCCACCCCCTCCAAGTGCTCAATAAGCACCTTCTTGAATAGATTGGCATGAGGTGGAGTTCATTGATCTGCTCGAAACTACAGGCAATTACACTTTGAGGTGCATCTTGCAGGAAGGAAAACCCAGAGGAAAAACTGTCGCATCTAAATGTTTATTGCAATTGGTATCCAAGGGGATGGTAATGACTTCAAAAGTGTAAATGCTCACTTGGAGACAGCACTTGAGTTTTTCAGTTGAATTTTAATGCATGCTTGGTTTATGAGAGGCATTTCCCTCCCAGTTCACCCAATCTAAATGCTGATGTAAGAGGCTCTGGCAGAATTTTCACGTTCAGACCATGGTGTGGATTCATGTGTTGGCCAACAGGCCAAAAGAGACCCCAAAGGATAGAGCCCTTTTTAATTTGGAGGAACACAGTAGCACCACCAACAGTTAGGCTCCACCTCTATGTTGAAAGATTGATGTAGGATGTAGAATAGAATAAAATTAACCAGGTTGGAAGAGACCTTTGAGATCATCGAGTCCAACTTATCGCCCAACACCATCTAATCAACTCAACCATGGCACCAAGCACCCCATCCAGTCTCTTCCTAAACACCTCCAGCGATGGTGGTCATAGAATCATAGAATCAATAAGGTTGGAAAAGACCTCAGAGATCATCAAGTCCAACCTATCACCCAGCACCTTGTGACTAACTAAACCATGGCTTCAAGTGCCACGTCCAATTCCCTCTTGAACATCTCCAGGGATGGTGACTCCACCACCTCCCTGGGCAGCACATTCCAAGGGCCAATCTCTCTTTCTATGAAGAACTTCTTCCTAACATCCAGCCTGAACCTCCCCTGGTGCAGCTTGAGATTGTGTCCTCTTGTTCTGGTGCTGGTTGCCTGGGAGAAGAGACCAACCCCCAGCTGGCTACACCCTCCTTTCAGGTAGTTGTAGACAGCAATAAGGTCTCCCCTGAGCCTCCTCTTCTCCAGGCTAAGCAACCCCAGCTCCCTCAGCCTCTCCTCACAGGGCTGTGCTCCAAACCCCTCCCCAGCTTTGTTGCCCTTCTCTGGACATGTTCCAGCAAGTCAACATCTTTCCTAAACTGAGGGTATTTGATCACTAGGAGGTATACTCTCCAGCTCCCCTGTTTCAAGAGCACAAACCAGCCCCTTCATCTCTTGGAGCTTCTTAATCCAGTTGTTCTCCTTTAGCTCTGCCCAGGATCACAAGTGCCCACTCACTCATTTCTTGATGCTGGTAGCAGGGTTGGAAGGGACCTCCCCAGTTAAGTCTGGGGAGTGAAGTCTCATTGAGGAGACTTCAAGATGGAATACAACATCTGGGTGTACATCCAGGTCAGTTGACCTCTTTTAGTGTGTTGTTGAGGAGGGGGTGAATTGCCCAGCAGTACTTCTGGTCAGATCAATTTATCAAATGGTCAGATGAAGCACACCCTTATTCTCAGTTTTGGGAAGAAGAGATTTCTGAAGGGGAGCCCAGTGTGCAAGGAGAGTGGATAGCTATGGGCTGATTACACTTCCCTTGCTCTGACCCTTGTTTAAGCCTGTGCAGAGAAGTTGCACAAATATTGTTTAACGATGATGGAAAGTGTCAGATTCCCCATGTGTGCTGCACAGATGGTCCACAGTAACCCCAATTGTGTATTTACTGTGCACAGAGAGACCACTTGTACCACACATATGCAGGAGATTTGAAGCCTCCCAGAAACATCAGCCTCATCCACCACATGGTGAAAAGTTGATCCTCACCCAGCCAGAAACCTGTGACGAAGAATGATCCCAGTTTGGTTCTTTGTTATCCATAAATCCCAGGCAAATGTACACATTCCTCACATGCCACCAAGCAGCTTTTCCAGAGAGCCCAGGGGGCATGTGGGGAAATCCAGACGCTGGATAGCCCTTACCATTGCTGTCTTTAGGAGAGCAACCCCTCAAAGGGCTCACTGGGCTAAGCTACCATGACGGCAGACACTTGGTGTAGCAGAGCTGCAGATGCCTGTGCCACTGCCAGCAAAATGCTTGGAGGGTTGATTTAATCCTAGCAAAGAACAAACTGGAAAGCCCTGCAGGAATCCTATACAAGACTGAAATTTCACCTCCTGCTTGTCCCAGAAGAGTCATATCTTTAGAGAGATCTGCCATGACCATTGAATGTGAAGCTCTTCTCTGTTAGCTGATCGATTCTTAGTGCCTCAGTCTGGCTGCTTTGCTAATATTTTGCATCAGTTCTGAGAAACAAAATCAAGGCCCTATATTTTACATGCAGTGCTACTATTTTAACTTCATAGTTCAAAAGGAGGACTCATCTTGTTCCAGAATGAGAGTTTCTCCTCATCTCTCAGCTGGCTGACACTGAAGTTTCTGTTTTATACAGTTCTGTGCAGTTTGGGGGATAAATATACAACAGAGAAATCAACATGAGGCTCCTGGGTGCACCAGAATTGTTCCTGTCTAATTTACACCCAGATCAGGTATTTTGGGCTTCCAGGTGTTGTCTGACAATATAATGTATGACTCTAAGATATTACAATCATTAAGCTTGGAAAAGACCTCTAAGATCATCACGTCCAGCCTTCTACCCGACACCTCCATGACCAGTAGACCATGTCCCAAAGTGCCATATCTACTTGGGATTATTGAACACCTCCAGGGATAGTGACTCCATCACCTCCCTGGGCAACCTGTTCCAATGCCTGGCCACTCTTTCAGTAAAGAAATTCTTCCTAATACTCAAATGTAAACCTCCTCTGGCCCAACCTGAGGCCATTAACTCTTGCCCTGTCGTTAGCTACTTGGGAGAAGAGGCCAGCACCAGCTCTCTGAAATTCTATATGATGCTTGGAACAACTTCCAGAAGACTAGAGCTTTAAAACCAGTTGTTTGGGTTGGGTTGGGGTTTTTTTTTTGGTCTTTGTTTTGTTTTTTAATTGAAGCAATGCAAGCTTGGTTATCCTAAACTCAGTCATACACTTCGGTGCATTTTTGCCCATGTGTGTAACTAGGGTTAGAAATAAGAGCTAAAGGAATACTCACTGCCCAGCTAATGGGTTGAGCCATGCCTCCTGCACCTGGAAAGCCTGAATCTGATAAGTTCTCCTGGTATGAGAGCACTTCAGGAGCCTGTTTTAACTTCTCCAATAGAGAGTAAGACATGGTGTGGGAAGAAACCCGTTAAAGCTAAGTAAGGTTTAGTGCAAAGTCCTTGAAGACTTACTGAAATAAGGTGAGAACGCTCTCATTCAGTCAGGGAAGAGGGCTTTGGTTTGCCTGAAGAAGAGGGCAGAGAAATTAGACTTCTCACTTTATTCTGTGGGTGGTTCTTAGAGCTACCTCTGTATTTGCTGCCACATTAATTAAAATGGCCCTGATTGAAAAAGAGAGGCCACTGTTACGGCACACCTTGTTCTTGGCTGTGAAAACAGGGAACAAAGTGCTCTTGCTTTGGCTCAAAATGTCTTTTTTTTTTCCCCCCACTTATTTGATTTGAAAGTGCCTAAGTAAATAAATAACTAAATGTCTAAAGAAATAAGTAAAGGTGGGTGCCTAGATAAATAAACAATAGTAAAACCAAACCAAACCACACAAACCTTCAATGAAAGCAGAAAAAAAGCCCAAACTCAATTCTCTAACTGAAAAAATGAAATGGGGAAAAAAAACCCAACCTAACTTGATAGATTTACACATGGAACTATAAAGAATCATAGAATTGTTAGGGTTGGAAGGGACCTCAAGGATCATCCAGTACCAACCCCCCCTGCCGTGGGCAGGGACCCCTCACACTAGATCAGGTCGCCCAGAGCCACATCCAGCCTGGCCTTCAAAACCTCCAGGGCTGAGGCTTCCACCACCTCCCTGGGCAACCTGTGCCAGTGTCTCACCAGCCTCAAGGTGCAGAACTTCTTTTCTAACATCCAGTCTGAATCTACCCACTTCTAGTTTGGCTCCATTCCCCCTAGTCCTATCACTACCTGACATCCTGACAGGATGTGCTTGTGACAGCAGCAGCCTTGATGGGAGCAGTCAAAATGGGTCTCCATGCTTCCATCTTTCTTTAAGGCTTCTCTTCAGGGTTTCTGGTGTGATTTACAGGAGGAAGTTGAAATTCCCCTTGTAGAACCCAAAGGTAAGGGAAAGATTTTTACTTTCTTATCTTTTCTTTTTTGGAGCCAGAGCAGCTGAAAACTCTGTGTTGAGGAGAGATTGAGGAGTTGGTAGCCATGGGAACCAAGCTGATGCTGGTGTCTTTGTCTAAAGGAATCAACCACTCCAAACTCCCAGAAACATCTTTATAAGAGCAACAGGAGTAGAACTGGCAAGAGGAAGAACACCTATTGATGTCCTGCCAGCAGAAACTGGGAATGTCAGGGTTCTGAAGGGTTGTGACCATGATTTAACAACAAATCCATAGCATATACAAGAAGATTTCAGCTGAAAAGCCTCTGAAAAGCTACAGAAGCCACTGTGCAGCAGCTGTTGGGAAGATGGGTCTGAACGTAGGAGGGAGTGACTCAGTGCTCCATTAAGTGAGATGTGCAGGCATGAGTGTCACCTGCCTGTGCACAGGATGGAGCTGGTGTCCCAGCTCTGACAATGGGGTCAGCAGCTTTTAACCTTTGTAGGAGGCAGTCAGCTGCGCAGCATTTCTTTTGCCCACGTGATAGCGACAGAGAAGGTCTCAAGAATCCTACTCAGCTTCAGAAGTGTCAGCCTCCTGAAAGCATGAATACAGCAGCACCACAGAAATGTCTGTGCAGCTCTGTGGAGAAGGACTTGGGGCTGCTGTGGGAAAAAAAGCAGCTGGGCATGAACCAACAACATGAGCTCTCAGCCCAGAAGCCAGCCATGTCCTGGGCTGCCTCAGAAGACAGGAGAGCAGCAGGTGAAGGGAGAGGATTCTGCCCCCCTGCTCTGCTCTGCTGAGATCCCACCTGCAGTGCTGGGGAAGCCTCAGCAGAGAGACACGGACCTGTTGGAGCAGGACCAGGGGAGGACACAGCAATGATGGGAGGGCTGGAACCCTTCTGCTGTGAGGCCAGGCTGAGAGAGTTGGGGTGGTTCAGTCTGGAGAAAGGGTTCCAGGGAGACCTTCTGGTGGCCTTTCAGTACTTACTGGGGCTGATCAGAAAGCTGGGGACAGACCTTTTAGCAGGACTTGTGACAAGGGATTCAGACCAGGTATAAGCAAGAAACATTTTACACTGAGGGAGGTGAGAGACTGGCCCAGGCTGCTCAGAGAGGTGGGAGATGCCCCATCCCTGGAACCATCCCAAGTCAGGTTGTTTGGGGCTCTGAGCAACCTGCTCTAGTTGAAGATATCTCTGTTTGGTGTTGGATTACCAGATTAGGTGACCTTTAAAGGTTCCTTCTAACCCAAGTCATTCTGTGATTTTACGAAGATGGAAGATGGTTTCATAACTGATTTGGGAGGAGAGCATCTCTGGGCAGATGGGATTCAGCCAAGGAGCCTGTTCATGGAGGCTGATCTCAGAGCACTGTCCTGACACACCTTCCCACGTGCAGAGCAGAAGACACACACCAGCATCTCACCCTACATGTGAAAATTTAGTTTAACACTAGACCCCACCAGTGCCCAAAGCAACTCCTGCCCTGGCAGCAAGCCCCGCTTAGGATGTACAATAAGGAGAGCCTAAAGCCAAAGTTCCCTGCTAAAAGCCTGACCAGTGAAGGCTGAACCTCAGATCCTGCAGATCAAAGGGACTATCTGAGCTGCAGAGCTCTGCTGACTCCTGGCCAGCACGCTCAGGGCGGTGCAGAGCTCAGCTTTTTGTGCTCCTCTTCCCCAGTGCCCTGCGTGAGAAATTCCCCTGCTTTGCTCCCAGCCCACACCTTATGTAATATTGAAATGCAGCAATGGGATACCTGGAGGAAAAAGATCTACATTTATACATCCATAAAGCAGATTAAACCCTCAGGAGCTGCTAGCAGTACTCTTCCAGGCACTCATCCAGCCAGACATCTGATGGGAACCTGGGTTTACTGCTGATCAATAGCAAACACTCTGGAAAGTGACCTTGAGAGCTATTGTCTTGCTGTTGTCCAGATCTTGAAACAGTGGCAGCTCCTGATGGGTTTATTTAGGGTTGGTTTTTTAGTTTTAATGTGCCAGTAATTTCTGGAAAAGGATTATCTGGAAGGAGCAATGAAGATATATGTAATGATAGCATTTGTCAGAGGCAGAGATCCAAAAAGGGGGAGTTTCTAGCAGGGGGAAAAAAAAACCTGCTTCAAATCCAGGAGCCTGAGCCAAGCTGTTTAAACCACATCCACAGCTCCTCTGTGAGCTTGTTCAACATTGGCTGTATGAGCAAAGCATGAAACTTCCCTTAATCACAGAATCACCAAGGTTGGAAGAGACCTCAAAGATCATCAAGTCCAACCTGTCACCATGGACCTCCTGACTAAACCATGGCTCCAAATGCCACGTCCAATCCCCTCTTGAACACCTCCAGGCATGGTGACTCCCCCACCTCCCTGGGCAGCCCAAGTGGTGAGTATTCCTCCTTGCAGACAAACTGCAAGGTTCATTCATTCATATTGGAAATCCTGTCTTGGAAATGCTCAAAAGAGGGAGGAAAGTGTTGCTGTTATCCATAAAGAAAGGTTTCTCTCCTTTATAAGCTTAACTTTATGATGGGTATATAAATTCTACTCAGTATTCCAAGCACTCCTCCCATACTGCCTGGTATTTTAAGGATATATCAATTTCTTAGTACCAGATAAATATTATGGGGTTGGGCTTTTTCCCCCTCTCCGTTTCTATATGTATTTGGCCGTTTTGGCTCAGCTCCAGACACAAAGCAATTAGATTTTGTACTATTTGTACCATTATTAATGCTAAAACCTTGGGAGCAGTACCTGGGAAAGAACACTGAGACTCTTTTTCAGCAATAAATGCTTTATGGCATAGGGTTTTGTACATTTCCATATCCCCTTACCCATATCTTTATTGCTGAGAAAGCCAGGATTCATTAACAGGAATACCTTTTGTTAGGCCACACCTTGAGTCCTGTGTCCAGTTCTGGGCTCCTTAGTTTAGGAAGGAGGTTGACTTGCTGGAAGGTGTCCAGAGAAGGGCAACAAAGCTGAGGAGGGGTTTAGAGCACAGCCCTGTGAGGAGAGGCTGAGGGAGCTGGGGTTGCTTAGCCTGGAGAAGTGGAGGCTCAGGGGAGACCTTATTGCTCTCTACAACTGCCTGAAGGGAGATTGTAGCCAGGAGGGGGTTGGTCTGTTCTCCCAAGCAACCAGCACCAGAACAAGAGGACACAGTCTCAAGCTGCACCAGGGGAGGTTTAGGTTGGAGGTTAGGAAGAAGTTCTTCATAGAAAGAGAGATTGGCCATTGGGATGTGCTGCCCAGGGAGGTGGTGGAGTCACCATCATTGGAGGTGTTTAGGAAGAGACTGGATGGGGTGCTTGGTGCCATGTTTTCGTTGATCAGATGGTGCTGGGTGATAGGTTGGACTTGATGATCTGAAAGGTCTTTTCCAACCTTATTAATTCTATTCTATTCTATTCTAGTCTAGTCTAGTCTAGTCTAGTCTAGTCTAGTCTAGTCTACTCTATTCTACTCTGTTCTACTCTATTCTATTCTATTCTATTCTATTCTATGGTAAAGAATTCTTTATGTGAGCAGGGAATTGCAATCATCTTCATCCTCAGGTGTTAGTATGAGATTTCACTGTTTTTTTTTCCTTCTTTTAACATATTCTTCATTTTATCTGAGAGCTTCCATAAAAGTCAGCAGATGAATGTGTCAGTTTGCATTAAAAATAATTAATGCCTCAGCTAGAAAAAAAGTATATCTCTATATATTTGAAAACTTGAAAAACAAAATCTGCTTCAATTCAGCATTTTGCAAAATAGATGTTGCTCAAAATGATCTCTTTTATGTCCTGGATGTAAAAGGGATGTAATAAACCACTAAGCCAGCTCAAAGCACAAATTCGGGAGACTAATTATTCATCTGCTTAATTGCAAGTGCAGGAGGTGTGCAATTCTGGTATCTGCAAGTGAGGTCACACACAAGTCTGAGCAAAAGCGTGGCTTGAAGTATTTTGCTGGATCAAGGCTTGAAGAAAATCGTCGTTGCAACAGAGAAATTAACATCTCACTGATAGAGCTGGCATGCAGTGAATTCAGCCCAGATAATACCACCTACAGAAATCCTTTGTGGTGCCTTGTACAACACCAGGCACACAGCAATGTCTTCTCCTCTCTCCTTTTGAAATGCAATGAAGAACTTTCTCGCCCTCCTTTTGTGCTGTAAATATCAGGCACAAGCCCAAAGCTTACATCCATCCAGGCTTGTGTTTTGTTCTTTAAGAGCTGAGGTCGGTATTTCAAGTTTTATACTCTTAGAGGATTGAGGTGAAAAGAGAAAATCAGCAAAACCAAAAAACCAAGAAGGGAAAGAAAAATAATCTTGCTTGGAGCTGGGAGAGGGAAGATCATCAGAAAAAGAGGAACGACAGGAGACCTTAGCAATACCTAGGGAGCGATGAGGAGAGAGAAACTACAGGTGAGATATTGCCAGATAAAAGCTGCAAAGAGTCTTAAAAGTGAGTGTAAGGAAGGCTGAATTTTATGAGGAAGATATATGGGGACTCTGGTGAGTGAACCTGAGTGTTGGGGGAGGCTTATTGGA
Source organism: Colaptes auratus (assembly GCA_015227895.2). Lineage (NCBI taxonomy): Eukaryota > Metazoa > Chordata > Aves > Piciformes > Picidae > Colaptes > Colaptes auratus. Next base: position 8,689,955 of record JAAWVA010000034.1, read on the forward strand.
AACGATGTGCATTGTAGAGCCCACAGAGGGCCAGTTAAGAGGAGTCATAGGAAGTGGTTAATGCCAGTTATGAGACCAGCAGTGCTGGGTGCTATTTTACCACCCACCTACCAAAAAGGGTTGCTGTTTGGAATCTTCCAGAACAAGCAAAAGATTTAGTGGGAGCCTCAATGTGAGGAGAATAAAGTGAAAAAGATGAAAGCTAACCTTGAGCTTCAACTATCCCAGGGAAAACTGGTGGCAGAGCAACGCAGAATCATAGGATCACAGAATGGTTTGGGTGGGAATAGACCTTTGAAGGTCATCTAGTCCAAACCCCCTGCAGTCAGCAGGGACATCTGCAACTAGAGCAGGTCAAGGTTCCCTCCTCCAACACAGGAGGGAAGGCCTTTTAGGAAGAAGTAAGAGAAGCTACATTTTAGAGCTGCTTCATTTTGAGAAGTAACAGGAGGTCCAAGAGAAAGGAATGGGGAAACAGGTAGAGAGACAACACCCACAGAGGGGGAAAAAATAGAGGGTTTGGATTTGAGAGTCAGAAGCAGTGAGGCAAGAAAGAGAATGAGAATAAGCACAGGCAAGAAGCAGTGAGCAGTACAGGATGGGGATCCAGAGTTGCCCAGGGAGCCATGGAAGCCCCCAGAGAAGTTTCATCCTGGAAAATGTGTTGAAGGCTCACAGCTGAGAGAAAAGGAAGCACATTTTTGATGGAGTGGGGGTGCTGTCAGAACCTCAGTTCTCACTCTGCAGAACGAGGCCAGGAGTGGAGGAAAAGGAAGAGAGGTGGTGAGATTTGCGAAAGGAGGAGATAAGGGAAATAAGGGCAGCATATTCCATCAGGATCAGAAGTTACTCAGAAGGTGCAACACAGAAGAATGAGGAAGAAACTGAGAGGTCTGAAATGTGAGGCCACCGATATACAACCTGAAAGGACCAGGAACGCTCTCCAGGACCTTTCCTCCTGAGAGTGAAACCCTCTGCAGGATATGGCTGTGTTGATCTGAAATGATGCCTTTGTGTTCCCCATCTCCAGTGGCAGCCGGTGGGTGTTTAATGGGATGCGCTGCAGTTCAGCTGCAGGTATGAAGCAAATGATGCATTCCTTCGCTGGAGGCCCTCATTATGCTCTGTAAACAATCAGAATGGAGATTTATTCTCCACTCCCTGATTTCCTGCTCCTGGGGAAAAGCACGAGGGGCACATTAGAAAGCAAGAGCTAAGACACTGATGATCTGTTTCTCCAAGCCAAATTGGTGTAGGTTTCTCCAGGCCTCCTAGCAACGGCTTTATTATTACGGAGTTATTTCCCCCCAAATACTTCTAAAGCAAGGATCACATTAATGTTTCAGATAAGAAGAAAGTCTATTCATTAACTCCCAGAGCTGCTGTATTGAAACAAGAGCTTCCAATGAAAGATGCCAGTATGGTTTGGTTTTGATAGGCTGATTTTTCTTGGTTTCTTTTTTAACACTATTTAACAGTGGGTGGTTAATGATGATCAATATATGACACAGCCCATAAAGGAGAAAGAATCATTCTTGTGAGTGTCTGTTTTTCTGCATTATTAGCATATTCCATTCGTTATCTTGGGGTCTAGCTGTAGATGTGACTCACCATACCTGCATGCATCACTTCTGTTTACTTACAAACCAGCTGCACTTCGTATCACGTCGGAAGCAAACATACAGAGGAAGAATTTATGTAGCCCCACAGTCATTGCAGTTTCTGTTGTTTACAGCATCACAGAATTCAGGGCTCTTGTAATTTCTCAGGAGAATTATGGTAGGTTATGAGAAGTGAATTAATCCCACAAATGATTCTATATCAGGGAGTGATAGGACTAGGGGGAATGGAATGAAGCTGGAGGTAGGGAGATTCAGGCTGGACGTGAGGAAGAAGTTCTTCACTGTGAGAGTGCTGAAGCCCTGGAATGGGTTGTCCAGGGAGGTGGTTGAGGCCCCATCCCTGGAGGTGTTTAAGCCCAGGCTGGATGAGGCTCTGGCCAGCCTGATCTAGTGTGGGGTGTCCCTGCCCATGGCAGGGGGGTTGGAACTAGCTGATCCTTGTGGTCCCTTCCAACCCTGACCAATTCTATGATTCTATGTGTAATTTTTCAGCAGTTGTTGTGTTACTTGGGCTTGCACCTCCTAATGACCATTTTTTTTCAATCTCCAAGTAGAAAATCTTTTAAGCAGTCTCGTTTTGAATAGTACCTGAAGTGCCTACAAGTCAGTGAGACTTGAGCTCTCATGGCAGTCCCTGGAAAAATATTCCTCTGAGCTCTGACGGGCAATAAAAGATGAGCACACTCGCTGCTGTTACACAGATCATTACTTACCATTTCATGAAGATACAGCAAGAAGCACTTCCCTCATTCCCTGATTTTCCTGCCATGGCACAACTGCAGTTTTTCAGGAGGGGGAGGAGGTGCCTCAAATTGAATGAAAAGGCAAAGGTTGGAGCATGTTGATCCCTTCCTCCTTCGTTTTGTGGGTACACAACCATCCCTTGCTGCTATGATGCCTCGATCCTGCGAGGCACACAGTGCAATGGTACAAGCCTGGCACCTGCAAAGCTCACAAATGAAGTTTCCAAAGTGCTGAGGATTTTGAAAGGCCTGAGATCTCTTTTTGTCAAAGGATAGCTGTCTTACAGGGAGACTTTCATTACCTGAGGACCTGAATGTGCTTCTGCATTATGGCAAATACATATTGGAGCCCTGCAAACGAGTGATGATTTATTATGGAGTCAGGAGGATTAGCAACAGAGTTTTGTCACTTTCTTCTATGAATAAAACATATTAATATCAGCTTTGTAAAACTGGGAAGGGTAGAGCACAATATACTAAGGCATATAATAAATAATAGTCAGAAACCTTAATAGGCAAGAATATTTGTTCATCTCTCTCCTTGAAATCAGCAGCTCTGTGCTGCCTCCTCAACTGTTTGCCATGCCTCTGAAGAAAGTTTCCTTCAGTAAAGAACTGAACCTATTGAAAAATGAAGGTACCTCTTGAATAACTTCTTGAACTTAACCCTGCAGCACTAACAGCAAACAAGTAATTCCCCAAAGGCTAACAGTGTTCTGTCTGCATTTTTTAACAGATGATGAATATTTGCATATACCCAAGTCAAAAATGGGGGGATTGCTGGGGTGGTGGCTGAAGTCTAGCACTGAAAGCATGAATAAACATAAGTTAAGCTTGAGGCACCCCCTTCTGCACTCAGGTTGTAGTTTGTATCTGCAATAAGCACTGTAAAATGAGGAATTATGACTGTCAGTGAAGTTTCCTATGTAGTTTGTGACAATGTTCACTTGCTGGAGTGTGTCCAGAGAAGGGCAATGAAGTTGGTGAGGGGTTTGGAACACAAGCCCTATGAGGAGAGTCTGAGGGAGCTGGGGTTGCTTAGCCTGGAGAAGAGGAGACTCAGGGGTGACCTTAGTGCTCTCTACAACTACCTGAAGGGAGGTTGTAGACAGGTGGATGTTGGTCTGTTCTCCCAGGCAGCCACACCAGAACAAGAGGACACAGTCTTAAGCTGCTCCAGGGGAGGTTTAGGCTGGATGTTAGGAAGAAGTTCTATACAGAGAGAGTGATTGCCCATTGGAATGTGCTGCCCAGGGAGGTGGTGGAGTCACCATCATTGGAGGTGTTCAGGAGGAGACTTGATAGGGTGCTTGGGGCCATGGTTTAGTTGTTTAGGTGGATTGGATTGATTGATAGTTGGACGTGATGATCTTGAAGGTCTCTTCCATCCTGGTCTATTCTATTCTATTCTATTCTATTCTATTCTATTCTATTCTATCCTATCCTATTCTATTCTATCCTATCCTATCCTATCCTATCCTATCCTATCCTATCCAATCCTATCCTATCCTATCCTATCCAATCCTATCCTATCCTATCCTATCCTAATGTGCCATTAAATCTTGCACAGAGGTTTTGCCACAGCTGTGAATTGTATCAGGCTCCTTTCAACGGGGTGTAAAGCACAAGACCCAATCGTTCTTCACATGGCCCAGCAGCTCCCAACATTTAATTCACGTAAAACCTCCTTGTTCCTAGTGAAAAATGGTTGATGAGTGAAGTGGGCTATATCCCTCTATATGGTGACTTTGACCAAGCATTTCCTGCTCAAACAGCTGGAAGTTACTTTAGGAGGAATTCCAGAATTCCCAGAAAAGAAAAGAAAAATGAAATAGCTTTATTGAAGGAATAAATAATTGCTTGATAGCCAAAACTTCCTTCTAAGTCTTCTAATTGTTTTGCAGCCAAGGCTTTCTGTTGTGTTACTATACATAGCCTTGCAGAAGATTTCTTTCCTCACAAACCCTCCTTTTATAGTTATTTTACACCTCCTTTTAAAGGAAATATGTCTGCAAGGCATTGCCATTCCCCACAAAACATCTACAGCACACCTCTTTGGTGTCCAATCAATACTTGCATTGCTTCACATAACAACCTACTCGGCAATTTATTGCCTAGAGTTAATCCAGCCCGGATCTCCCTGCTATTTGCACACTTTATCATATCATTTTGCAGAGGCTCTGTGACACAGGAAATAACAAATATTTATTCAGTTCCAGAAAAGAAAGGATGGTTTCAAAGGTAACATCTCTGTTCCCAGCTGTGGAAACAACGAACATTTGGAGGCTGTTTAGCACATGCAGCTGCTCTGGAAGGGATGCTGAGCACGGTCCCTGTCCCGCTGCATCCAGCCTTGGCTCCATCCCTTCCTAAAAACTTCGTGTATGGCTTTCCTGCTGTAATTAAGCGCAGAAAGGAGGCAGTTGGTGCTCCACTTCTGTGATATAACAGTGAAATCCTTTTGGCCCATCCTTTTCTTTTCTGTGGATAGACAGTGTGTCTCTTCTGTGATTTATGACATTTAATCATGCTGACTCACACACTTCCCTGCTGTTATGTATGTTGAAAAAGAGTGCCGACTGACTTGAAGTTTCATCTGACAACTCCTCTATGTAAAAATGCTGTTCGAGGGTGATAACAAGACCACCAGGTGGGAGCCGATGCTCTCCTTCAGCCATGGACCTATCCTGGAAGCCTCTCATCTCCTTCTCTTCCTGTTTTCTGCTGTGAAATATTTCCACTTGGAAAGCACTTCTCTGATTTTTAAAGACTGGTTCCCTGCTAGATTATACCTGCTCCTGCTTTCAGGGAAAAGAATGGGCCGTGTGTGAATAAAGAAGACAGCAAAAGCGCAGCCCACCTTACAGCTCACTGCCCCCAGCACCGTTTCTAGTCCACGGCTAATTAACAAAGAAAAGCAGAAAGCCTGAACGAAAATGCAGTCACCAGCTTCACTGGAGTCACTGAAAGAGCCCCACAAGTTCATTCAAATGTCTTCCCTTGCATAACTCATCTCTGGCTGAAACAACGGCATTGTTCCTATGGGGGTTAAACATAATATTTGTTTTACAGCCTGACTTCATCACCATCCAAATGGCTCCTACACTCCCCAGAGCCACCAGCCCCCACTCCAGCTGCGTATTTTAAATAACCCCTTTTTAAACTTGCAAACTAGAGGGTCTCACAGTCAATGGGATTTCAACACGTACTTGTTTAACAAAAGCACCACTGCTTCAAAGGGTGCTGGAGGCATTATTGACTGTCTATAGGAATTCAGACTAAGTTTACAAACACTCTCTCCACAGTTGTTTGTTTGTGTTTTTCCCTCTGGTCTATTTCGCTGTGATTCGTTTAATCTTCATTTTGTTCCCTCCTCCTGCTTCCTTTTGAACCATTTGTATGTCTAGATGCTGTCTTTTAAAACTTCTATTCCCTTTGCTCTTCATTAGCCTACCCCTCCTTGCTTTTTCTCCTTTTTTTTGAATGGTTATTGATTTCTCTCTTCTCTGTTTGCCCTCACCCCCTTTCCTTCCTTTCAGGCTAACAACTCTAGACTGTATTCACAGGCTGGATTTTTTAAAGAATAACATGCCAAAGTCAGACTACAGCTATTACTTATGCCTGATGTCAGTTATTCACTTCTTGTCACTTCCAATGCACACATCCCCAGAGAGTCTCCACTGACACTCTGGCCCAAAGTGTAAAACCTCTACCACTACACTTCAAAAAATAACAAAACCTCTTCATGTATGAGCTGTCAAAAGCAGCTCCTGGGTTAGGCAGCAGAGAGAGGGACACAGGCACTACCCACACATACCATGAAAGTGTGAGCCATGTAACTACAAGCAGCAAGAGCTGATCACTCTAGGGGGATGGTGAGCCCTTTCTGAGCAGCTCTAGTGCAGGAACATGGGTTCATAAATATATTTGGGGTGGGTTTTTATCTGCTCTTGCCAGGGTGTTTAGTGCAGGGTTGACTTGCTGGAACAAGTCCAGAGGAGGGCAACAATGCTGGGGAGGGGTTTGGAGCACAGCCCTATGAGGAGAGGCTGTGGGAGCTGGGGTTGCTTAGCCTGGAGAAGAAGAGGCTCAGGGAAGACCTTATTGCTCTGTACAACTACCTGAAGGGAGGTTGTAGACAGGTGGGGGTTGGTCTCTTTTCCCAGGCAACCAGCACCAGAACAAGAGGACACAGTCTCAAGCTGCTCCAGGGGAGGTCTAGGCTTGATGTTAGGAAGAAGTTCTTCATAGAAAGAGTGATTGCTCACTGGAATGTGCTGCCCAGGGAGGTGGTGGAGTCACCATCACTGGAGGTGTTTAGGAGGAGACTGATGGGGTGCCTGATGCCATGGTTTACTTGATTAGACAATGTTGGATGATAGGTTTGACTCAATGATCTCGAAGGTCTCTTCCAACCTGGTTAATTCTATTCTATGCTATTCTATGTTTGGGGGAAGCAGTGCCTAGAACACAGCTGCAGCTCCAGTGGAGGAACGCCCCTGGTGAGTACAAGGGTGGCATTGCACACTTGGTGTTAGGCAATGAGTAAGGCTACATTGTGCTGCCTGCTGAGCTGTTCCCAGCAGAGAAACCAAGCCAGAAAGCAAAAGCAAGATATGGGATCATTTCATACTCTTCAGAACTGCTTTAAATAACCTCCCTCTGATAGCCTTACTGACATGAAGGCAACTCACCCTGCACCCTGGTAGGATCCTGGGCCAGCTGGGGCACTGAGAGGTTGTGAGAGCCTTGCTGCCAGCACTCAGCCAAAGGGGAAGTGAAACCTCTCAAGCAACTTAAAACTGTCAGCCTTCTGGACACTTCTTCATGTAGACTTGGGAAAAAAGTGGGAAAGAGCTGCTTTGAGGCAGCAATTCTTGCAGATGAAGTTCTTGAGAAAGTGGTACCTGTTCCTTCTAGCAGAGTGCTGTAACGAAAAGGAGGGAAAAAATGCATGTAGCTATGAAGGTGTTAACCTTATAGCTCAGCCTTTGATTAAGACTTTAGCTTCTCACATTAGTGTGTTTCCTCAGCTGCAAAGTACTTCAGTATCACTGGGCCAGTTCTCAGAAAGTGGTTCAAACACCACAGATACCATGAGCTACACATTGTGATTAATTCATCTTTACTTTCACATATCACAGTTGTTTAAATGAGAAGTTATTCATTTCTACATATAGCTCACTTCACACTCATCTTTTAGTATCCTTCTCCTTAAACTGTTCCCAAGATCCTTGTAAAGCTGACCCTCTTCTGTGAGAACAGAAAAAGTGCACACAACTGTAGCAAGGGCTACAGCAAGCTTGCTCTCAGGAAAACAAACACCACTGTCTGGATTAATACTTCACCAGCACAAACCATTTTTAGTTCTTGAGAGCTAGGTGCATTGTTCTGTCCCTTCCCCTATGTGTTTCTGAGCTAGTTCTGCACCTCACACAGCAACTGGATTAAAAATAGATCTGCTTTAATAACAGTGAGACCCTGAAATCAGAACTCACAGCTTCTGATTAGATTCTGACAACCACTCCATATCTCAGCTGGCTTGAATGCTACTCAGTCACACCAGGCAATATTGACCCATCTCTCTTGATCTTGGATTTCCTAGCTCCTGGTAATTAAAGGAGAAAGCCATACAACAGGCAATGAAGGACTTCCATAGTGACTCTCCTCTACTGTTTACTGCGTGCTACAGGAACTGCTGGATCTTTCTCATCTCCCTTTCCAATGCAGCCTTCCCTGATAGCATCACTCCCCACGCTGGCTTGATTAGCTGAAGAGAAGAAACTCCTGCCTTGGTATTCCAGAGCTGTAGCAGCCTGCAGGCAGATGGGAACACAGAAGTAGGGTGAAGGCTTTTTCAAGGGAGGAACTCTGCCTCACAGTTTAGTGTCATCACATTCTCTATCTGTTCCTGACTCTGTCCTCTGTGCCATTCCCTACTGGGGTCAGGAGTGTGCTCTTACATTCCTCTGTACAATAAGCAGAAATGTGATGCTCTGTGGTTTTAGTCCCTGTAATGAGAACAAGGCAGCTCTCCTCACACAGGAGACACACTATATTGTGTTCCTGGCAGCTAATTAGAACTCTCTGTTGAAATGGCATTACTTTATTACAGCTCATTAACATAAAATGTCAAAATTAGCATGATAGATGCTGTTGGGTTTTTTAATAGGAAAAAAAATGGGCTCACTTTTGTCAGTGAAATGTACAAAATGACAGCACTTCAAATACCTGTAGTTTAACTGTTGTTAAGGAGGTATGGTCACAGGTTTTGCCATATCAGAGGGACTTTTCCTTTTTAAAAATGCCAGTGACTATCAATTTTGTCTTCTGTGTGTGTTATGCAGATTAAACAAAATCCAAACAGCATCAGATGCCAAAGGGGGGCCTGAAATTATAGTGTCAAGCTCACATTTCACTCTGTATTCTAAAAGCACAGGGAACATATTAACTAATTTACTCTCCTCCTCTGTGAACTACTATTATTATCATATTACACACTGTTAAACCCAGGCAAGGAATTAAAGTGAATTCCCCCTGGCCAGCCAGTAAGTAGAATGCTGGTGCTGGGATGAGGACACAGGGATGAAATATAGTTTATAGTTTCATAGTTTCAGTTAGGGTTGGAAGGGACCACAAGGATCATCTAGTTCCAACCCCCCTGCCATGGGCAGGGACACTCTACCCTAGATCAGGCTGGCCAGAGCCTCATCCAGCCTGGGCTTGAACACCTCCAGGGACGGGGCCTCAACCACCTCCCTGGACAACCCATTCCAGGCCTTCACCACCCTCATGGTGAAGAACTTCCTCCTCATGTCCAGCCTGAATCTCCCCACCTCCAGCTTCATCCCATTCCCCCTAGTCCTATCACTCCCTGATAGCCTGAAAAGTCCCTCCCCAGCCTTCTTGTAGGCCCCCTTCAGATACTGGAAGGCCACAATGAGGTCACCTGGGAGCCTTCTCTTCTCCAGACTGAGCAGCCCCAACTCCTTCAGTCTGTCCTCATAGGAGAGGTGCTCCAGCCCTCTGCTCATCCTCGCATCAGGATATCACATACACTTCTCACTCGTGGATTGAGCTGAGCACATGGACAATAAATGCCCTGTGGTTAGTGGCAAGGTGTTTTGCAATGATGAGTACACACATGGAAAGCAAGCAGGATGCTCAGAGATGTAACTAAAAGTTTCTTACTACTTACAAGAGGTTCAGGGCTAACCTAAGTGTACAATCACTATATAATGTTGCTGTGATTTTTGTTTACTGGAGTAATGAAGGTAATCACTCTTGGCACGCATTTATGTGCAAGGTATGAATGTTTGTAAACTGGATAACAAGCACATTGCTCATCAGAGGGGCTGCAGGAGGCTTTAGTGAATCCAAGCCAGAGTTCCCAAGGTACCTGAGCCCTCACAATATTATGATGTTGGCAACGTATAAAACTGATGTGAGGGTAACATTCCCCTGGCAGCATACTAAATATGCTGCAAGACACATAACCAATGGATATAATTTGCAAATGTGGATGGAGAATCAGTCTTGACAGCTTTGTTTACAAAGGCAGGCAGCTATTTGCTGAGAGCAGATATGACATGCTATTCATCTTGCTGCTGCTAAGCCAAAGGGATTGCCACCATGATAACAAACTGTTAGATTTGATTGTTGGAATGCTTATGCAATGCTGGTAATAAAGGGTGTTTAAAAGCATATCTCGTTTGTTCTTGGGCAATCAGATGGTATTTCTTATAATTTTCCTGGGGCACTTAAAAGGAGAAACCTAATTAAAGAACTGCTATCTGTCTGGCTCAGCTTTAATGGGGCTGTGTTCTCTTAGTGGGTGTATGTAGGGAAAAGGAGCAGACACATCTTTATTTCCCTGCTTGCATGGGTTGAGGCAGGATGTCAAATGATGTAGTTGCAGCCTCCACCCTTCAGTTCCTCTGTTTCAGCTGGGGTTAGCTCCACACAACTTCTGAAACACACACAACCCTAACAATCTCCTCAGTAAAGCCCAAGGTGATAGCAGAGAAAAAGACAGGAACAAAACTAAAGCCTTCTGCTGGATCCGAAATAAAACCAAGTTCAAGTTGACAAGAATGAAGTGGCAGAGGGAAGACATCAGTGAGTCCGTGTAGGTAGTGCTGAGACATTCAGGGAGCTAAGAAAGGGGGGTTCTGCCCCTTGTAGGTAGAACTGAGACATTCAGGGAGCTAAGAAAGGGGGGTTCTGCCCCTTGTAGGTAGCGCTGAGACATTCAGGGAGCTAAGAAAGGGGGGTTCTGCCCCTTGTAGGTAGTGCTGAGACATTCAGGGAGCTAAGAAAGGGGGGTTCTGCCCCTTGTAGGTAGAACTGAGACATTCAGGGAGCTAAGAAAGGGGGGTTCTGCCCCTTGTAGGTAGTGCTGAGACACTCAGGGAGCTAAGAAAGGGGGGTTCTGCCCCTTGTAGGTAGAACTGAGACACTCAGGGAGCTAAGAAAGGGGGGTTCTGCCCCTTGTAGGTAGAACTGAGACACTCAGAGAGCTAAGAAAGGGGGGTTCTGCCTTGCCTTGAGCACCAGGAGCAAGATGAATGCATTTGTCATCAGCCCCTTGCTTCAAACAGTATTGAAAACACTGCACTCCTAAATACCTGCAGCTTTGCAGCTCCCACCAGCACGCTGCTCACACATTTTCTGCCGAGCTTGTTATTAAAATAATTAAAAAGGAAAATAAATTAACATACTGCCCAGTGCACAAATATGGGACCAGAGTGAACTGCAGCACCCTGGTTGCACATGCCTCACTCGTGGATTTAACCAAGGAGGAGTACACTAAAATACTCGGTGGTGTAGCTGCTGCACGTTACAGCTTGGCCCCTTACTGAAGGCTGATGCTGACCTCCCTTCACACCTCCTGGTCAGCAGACTGGAAGGACTCATGAGTAAATACATCCTGCAGAGGTAGGGGCAGGGAGGAAAGCTTCTCCATTCAGTGCTTGAGTTGCTGTGGCTAATTCAGCCTGAGTGCTGTGGTAATTCAGGCAGCAGCCTGCATTTTGAATTGAGTATTGATCATTACATGGAAGTTTACACAAGCAGGACAAATCCAAACCCCAAACATTCTGCAGCCAGGCTCCTTAGAGCGAGACAGAGGGAGATGAGCTGCTTTACTCTCAGCTGTTCTTGCTCACAGTTACAGGTGATGTTGTGAATAGCACGTACTGTGCCCAAATACAGCTGAAACTCTTTGAATTCAAGCAGACCTTGGGTTTAGAAGCAGCTGTGAGATGGAGGCTCACAGTTAATGGCAGCTTCAAGTTGCATGAACACTAACAACACGTGTTTAAGGTGGACAGAGCTTCACCCTCATGTTGTGCTGCACTGTAACAGGACCTTGGGAACCTGTGTTAATGAACACAATTTTAAGTAGTGTCAGCTGATTCTGAGTACTCCTACAGATCAGAGCAAGACAAACTTTATTCTACTTCTTGTATGGATATGGATTTAGGAAGAGCTACGATCAATAAGGGGGGTTTAAAACTTTTGTGTCCCAAAAACCTTTTGAAAGCTGGGAAATATTTTAATGGACTGACAAGATCAATGCATTTCATAACAACCTGCTCCTAGCAAAGCACAGGAAAGAAATGTCTGGAATGGGGTAATTTGATGTTCATTTCCAGAGGTTCTTGGCTCACTTCCAGACAACACAATTTCTTATGCATGCTTTATTCTACTCCTATTGAGCACTCTTATTGAATTAGATAATCTTAATCACGTGTTTGCCTTGCCTTAGATGTTATTTATAAATCAGGGGTTATGGTGTCTCAAAATGTAAAGAGTTGTGTTCAAGGATAATCACTTAATGTGCCCTTAAACTTCATCCTGGGGCCAGGGTGCTGGTTTCATGAAAGGGGTTTGGAACATCAAGAAGTCCCTGGGTGTTCCTGATCAGCTCAGGTCTGCAGCTTGTCTTGCAGCTGGGGGATCTCTAGCCACTGCTTCAGCGTGTTGGTTATTCATCTAAGGCAGAGGCTAGGCTGTCACTGGTCTTGATGGTGAGGAAAAAAAAGATCATATTTGAGTAGCTAAATGAAAAAGGTGAGACATTAATTGGATTGTTCCATACTTCTTCCCAGAGGCAACAGCTGGCCAGTGTGGCACAATTTAATAGAGTGATCCAGCATGTGAGAATAACGTACCAGTTAGTAGTATAAGGAACAACTCCATAGAAAGGGCCAAACAGGAAAGTTATCCACATGCCCAGGCTTTAACAGCTGCTTGCATATTCATCTGGAATTAAAATACTGCTTTTTTTGACCAGGAATAAGAAAATCTTCTGGCCCAAACTGGTCATCTGATTTTTCACATAGAAGGAGGTGAGCTGCATTTGCCTGCTCCTCCCTCTTCCACAGACTTCTAGGCTAAAGAAGGAAGGGCAAAATGCACCTCCTGTCAAAAGTGGCCACACAAGGTGGGGTGCCTGTGCACTGACCACGGCACAAAGCAGCACCCCACCATGTGCCAGGAGCTGATGGTTGGCTTCTATCCACAAGGAATAATGCAGAGACCAGCTCTTGGCAGTACCAAGGATATATGATGCAGCTTATCTCTCTAGCACATGGACTTTACTTAAGGCTGTCTGATGGATAGGCAGGCTCCTACACATTTATTACCTTGCTTTATATCTTCAGTCTTCCCCCCCACCCCCCCATAACACTCAGGAGAACATCAATTCCACTTTATTTTTTAAATTTAAAAATGAAAACAAAAATTTATCTGCAAGCCCTACCATGGCTCCAAGAGTTAAGTTTCAAATCACCCATTTTTCTTTCCCATTCCCAGGAATGCTTGCAGGAAGCAGAATGTCCACGTTAATAACGTGGAAGAGCCCGAGCACTGCAGGTTCTCCTCCTTCCTCACACACCTATGCCTTGCAACAGGCACCTTCTGCACAGATAACTTCTAGGTAATAACTAGAGGAGCTGATAAAGCACCTGTTTCTCAAGAGCACGCCAAAGCAACTTGGTCTAGCACTAACCTCAAGGAGCTGGCTTCGCACCAAAACACCTTCTGCCACCCTGCCCCTAACAGTCTGGGAAGCAGAGCTGTGGGCAAAGTGAGGACTCCCAGATGGGATCTTTGAACTGCTGAGGTTTAATGAATTAGGAGAATGAGCTTTCAAGGGAGGCTGCTTTGGCAAGGAGCTTCTCAGTTTGTGCCTGGTCTGACAACTCTAGCATAGGCTACTATAGTTAGTGCTTTCTTAAAGGGTCACTTATAGATACATGGTCCTCTAGGCTGAATTATTTTGTGCATCTCATCTCTATACAAATGACTGAAGTCTAACTATTCATCAGAGAAGACTTTGTACAAGTTCTTTTGCATATACATCAATTTCTGCTGAGACATGAGTGAAGAGAAATTCTCTCCACTCTACTGTTTTAACTGGTGTGACATGATTACGTGTGTACAGGTCTTGGGAGGAAGGAGCAGCTGAGGGATCTGGGGTTGTTCAGCCTGGAGAACAGGAGGTTGAGGGGAGACCTCATTGCTCTCTACAGCTCCCTGAAAGGAGGTTGGAGCCAGGTGGGGGGCAGTCTTCTCCTAAAGGAACAAGAGGGCATGGGTTCAAGTTGCAGTAGGTGAAGCTTACTTGGACATTAGGAAAAATGTCTTCCCCAAAAAGGTTGTCAAGCCCTGGAACAGGCTACCCAAAGCAGTGGTGGAGTTGCTATCCCTGGAGGAGTTTAAAAGCTGTACAGGTGTGGTGCTGAGGGGCAAGGGTCAGTGGTGACCGGGCAGTGCTTGGTTAATGGTTGGACTTGATGATCCAAAAGGTCTCTTTCAACCAAAACGATTGAGTGCCTGAACTAAAGGACGGGAGTCAGTAAGATGGAGATTTATAGGATGAGCAATGGAGTACTGTGGCAAAACCTGCACTTTGGGAAGGTACCTCAGTGATCAGCAAACAACTGGATTTGTAGATCACTAGGCACATGAGGAGCAACCTTTGGAAGAAAATCTGTGTACCACCACAGGCAACGCGATAAAGGTGTATCTGAAATTGATTCCTTGACGGTGCTTGGTGGCTGCCAAGTGCAGAATACAACGAAACTAATCTTCACGATCCCTTCTACCCTCTGCAATTAAAAAAAAAACCAAACACCTTAATTTAACAGGAATCACCAGCCAGCTCCTGAGGCACGGCCAGGCAGCTGTAGGCTGAGCGTAGCGCTGGATGCCCAGCAGCGTTTGGCACTGGCGGAGGTGTGGGGGGTTTCATCACAGACCCAAATTAACTCCAGTGAAGCTGCCCCGCGTCTGCCAGGGCCGGAGGCACAACCCTGGGGTGGGAACAGCGTCCAGCATTGCCCCCCCCCGCCACCCGCCGCTCTCCCTCCCCTCCTTCTCTGGGCGCCTCTCGGCCGAACAAAGACGGCAGCAGCGGATCCCCTTTGTGCAGCGCGGGAAAGGGCGAGGGGCGAGCCCGCCCGCCCGGGGCTCCCCGCCCCACCAGCCGGGCCCGTTGGCGCTGGGCGGACCCCGCAGCTCCGGCCCCCGCGCCCGGCTCGGCTCGGCAGCGTGTCGGGAGGAAGCGCCGGCTGCGCGGAGGGCGGGCGGGCAGGCAGATGCCAGGCGCTCGGCTCCCCCCGCCCCTCCGTCTCCTCCCCTCCGCCGCCGATCCTCCGCCCCCTCCTCGTCCTCCTCTTCGCGGCGGTGGCGGCTGCTTTCTCGGCCCCGGCTCTTCCCCGCGGCTTCTCCTCGCTCCTCTCCGGGAGGCTCCAGCGCCGCGCTGGCGAGGACGGTAAGGGCGGCAGCTAGGTGCTGGGCCGGGCCGGCCGCTGCTCCGGTGCATGGCGGGCCCCGGCGTTCAACGCGGCGCCGTCCCGCAGCCGATCTCCAGCTTTCTGCCGGCGGCCCCTGGCAGGAGCCCCCACAGCCGGCCCCGGTGGGCACCTGGCGAGCGGCCGGCGGCGTGGGCGCGGGTGCGGGGCTGGCGGTGCCCCGGGAACGGGTGGGGGGCTCGCCCCCGCCGGCGCTGCGGCAGGAGCCGCCCTGCCTAGTTCTGCCCTGCCCTGCGCCGAGGGTCGGTGGGGCGGGCGGCTCCCTCCGGTGATAGAAAGCGGCTGCCATGGGGTGGACACCGCGGGTGGGTGCCTGGGGCTGGTCGGGCTTAGTGCTCCTGCCTTTGGGGGCGGCGGTTCCACAGCTCCCAGCCTGCGAGCAGGTCGGCAGCGGGCGGGCAGAGCGGTTTGGCTCCTATGAAATTCCTGGCTAATGTCAGGGGAAAACATATGGCCCAGGAGAAAGCGGCTGGAAGTGATAGCTGCTGGACTAACTGCTCCGAGTCGTTGCCCCCGAGCCGGTGTGAAGTGTGAGCTTGCTCCCCGGGGTGCCCTGTCGGGGAGGACGCGGGGCCGAGCACATGGTCGCCTCCCCGGGGACCGCCCTCGCCCGGCTCCGTGTCCGCTCCGCATCTGTCACAGCAGCGGCTGGGATCGGGCCTGCCCGCGCTTGCTTTAGGGGCACAGTGCGCCTCTGACCTAAAGCAAACTTCAGGTGGGGGGCGGGAGGAGGCTTATCCAAGACGAAGTTTAATTAAAAATGCATTTCCCCCCTTTCTTTTTCCCTTACTCGGACAAGGCATCTCTGCAAAGAAGGGAGAGCAAAGGACTTATTCATGGCTTAGGGTCCGATACGCATATGGCAGTTCACAGGGCAGAGAAGAAGGTTAAAACTTTCAAGGACCGGGCACTGGCAAATTAAAGTCTCCATTGAATCGGAGCATTAAGTTTTCGAAGCTTAATGGTCATTTGCAATGTTGATCCTTGCTTGTCTTTAAAGTCTGCAGTTACTGTCTCCAGATATTTGGGGATGAAACATCTCCTTTGTGTTTAAAATAACAATGCTCTTGTGTTTTGCAAGCAGCAAGGCAACTTTTTTTCTTTAATGTAGGCCTTTTTATCACTTAGCTTGTACTTGCTGTGTTGGTAAATCTGCCACTGATTTGTTGGGTGTGTTTGCAAAGGTCACTTGAGTTCAAATGCTTTTGATTCTGTAAAATGCCTGTATGGTTTTGATGTGATGCTGGGGTGAGGTTTGCCGTGTATCATTTATTTCACATTCATGCTTCTGAGCCATAAGAGCCATGCTTTCTAAAGCAGCTTGTCCCTGGTTCTGCCCACAAAGCCCAGCTGGCTGATGGTGGTGTGCAGGAGGTGCACAGCCTGGCTTGTGTCTGATGTTAAGTGTCCTACTTAGTTAAAAACGTTGAGAGCTCTAAAAGGGTCAGTGTAATCCATACCACACATGCGCTCAACTGACCTAGAATTAACAAGATAAAACACTTTAAAGTCGTTCTGGAGTTAAAGGTGGCACATTAGTTCCTCATGTGTGACTAACAGAGTTAATTGTCTTTTTATGTGTCCAGTGCCATGCTCCAGAGTTCAGAGGGTGGCTGAACCCAAAGTCTTGCATTGAGAGGGAATGGTTTGAAGCTTGAGGAGGGTAAAATTAGACTAGAGATTAGGACAAAATTCTTTACAGTGAGGGTGCTAAGACACTGAAACAGGTTGCTAAGAGAAGTTGTGGAGGAGTTCAAAGCCAGGTTGGATGCGGCTTTGAACAAGCTGGTCTAGTGGGAAGTGTCCCTGTCCATGGCAGGGGGGGGTGGAACTAGGTGACCTTTAAGGTCCCTTCCAACCCAAACCATTCTGTGACTCTATGAACTGAACCTGCTAGACCAGTCGTGGGAACAGAAGGCACCAGCAGCATGAATGTGCTCCTTGGGGAGATGTACTTGTTGATGACAGTGGCCAAATGGAGGTGGGTGCAGAGACTACCAGCAGTCCTTCAGAGACAGCAGGCAGCCCTTGATATGATGTGGGGCAACTGGAGCTGACTGAGCTGTATGCCCTGCCAGGCTTCCCTTGTAGGTGCTTTGGAAATGTGCGGTGTCAGTTTCCCTTCTGCGGGTTGCAGCCTCTGAGCAGGAGGTAGCAGGCAGGTGCTTGTGCACCACAGTGTAGGTAGAGGTATAGCAGGAATGTGGTGGTTAGTGTGATTTACTGCCTCGATGGAGCTGATAGCCTACATAGCACGTTCTTGCTGTTGCACAGAAGGCCTGGACCGCCCTCATGCCAGTGCAGCCATGTGAAGAAAATGGTATCACAAACTCAAGTTGAGAGAAATGGTGTTCTGCAGATTCATGTGGAGGTCATTCACTGTCACTTTGCCACAGCAGCTCTTTCTGTCCTACTGTAGCACCTGACCATCAGCACCATTCTTCCTTCCACCTCAAGGGCTTGTGGTGAGCACACTGGAGATGTCAGATCTCAAATTGTTGCTGCAGGCACTTAATACGGGTTCAGTCTTCCAGTGAATGTGAGATGGTTTTGTGTTAAAGGTTAGTGTTATCCTCCAAAATCTGGAGGGTTAATATTGATTTAGTGAGGCAAAACTGAGTCAACTTGCGAGGTGTAGCCCTGCAAACGTGTTCTGGTTGCTCAGAGCTCAAGAGCACCTTTGAGGTACTAGAAGGAATGTGTTCCTCAAGTGTGCTTTTGTAGGTGTGTTTTCCAGTGGAGACAGTTAATTGGAAATCAGTCTATGAAATATCAGAGGGTCAATTTTATCCATTAATTGGAGGGGAATGCAGGGTAAATGAGGGTTTGTGTTTGAACTCTGGGTAAGGAATGTCTCTGGTCTCTCCATGGCTGACACTGGGTCTTGCTTTCCACTGCTAGAATCCGGCTCTATGCCACGAAGCCTTAAGCACATGTGTTGATTAACCACAAGTTCATTATTTTAAATTAAACTGAGGCATAAGTGTATGTCAGCTACAAAGTGGTTTTATTTCAGTAATACTATGTTTTAGCAGAACAAGGAGAGCTAGTTTGTGAAGTCCACAGGGCTGAAGAGATGTGGAGTTAGAGGCTTTAAAAAAAAAGGTGGTGTGCCTTGAGGAGAAGGTACAACAGCTGCTTGGAGACTGCATGTTAAGGAGGAGGAAAAACTTGCCAAGTGGGGCTTTGGACCTTGCTGCAAGAATAAGATACTGCAAGTTACCGGAAAACCTGTAAGGAATGAAGTGAAGGAGGGGATTGATCATCAGAGGAGGAACTGCAGGGGTAGCACATGAATTGCCAAAAACAATGCATGAAGAAATTTAAGATGAAGAGGGGGAAAAAAAATCCAAAGGAGAAGAGAACTTGGCTATGATGTTGTGAGGACCAGAGTGTAGTTGAAAAATGTGTCTAATACTTCCAAAATCAGCAATTGTAACCAGTTGTAGATAGAGATGAGGGTTTGAAGGTGGGAGAAAGGGTGCCAAAGAGAAATGGCCAGAATAAATGTCTTATGACTGCTTCCAGATCTAAGACAGGCTGTGGAATCAAAGGGTCTGAAGGAGTTTGCACAGGACAGTGGAGCCAGGTTTAAAAAAACAAAAAGGATTGGTTGTTATCCATCAAAGTGAATGTAATGGTTGTGATAGCAATATAGGGAAAGTAGTATACTTGCATTTAGTTTAAAGGGAGAAGAGAATAAATTCTTCATGCATTTTCCTCTGGTCTCAATAGTATTCAAGGATTTAGAGCAAATTTGGAATGGAAAAAGTAATTAAGTATACAAAGATAAGTGGAAAACAGGATAAAATGCATCATGGCTTTGCCACAATTAGGTCATGGAAGACTAAAGTCGCATTATTACTGGTTAAGTACTGAATATCCTAGACAAAAGGAGCAGAAGGGTTCAGTTTGATATACACCATGGCAGGCATGACACTGAAAATGACTAAACTGGAAGTATGGGGCTTGGCTTAAGAACGGTGAGGTGTCTCTTGAAGGAGAAATTGTAACTGTCAGCATGTGAATAAAGGAATCACTGCTCTGAGTTGGCAATAGTGGAGGGCTGGTTTTCTCAGTGCCCTGTACAGGCTCACTCTGCTGAGGATGATTGCTGATGAGGCAAAGATAGGAAACTCAGTCAGCAGCAAGTGGGGTTGGATTATTGCACAGGAAGGACTGAATGCCTGTGATGACTGAAGCAACAGGAATGAGAGGAAGTTAAATAGCTCTAAAAGTGAAGTTATCTACTGAGTGATTATTAACAACACATCTGCTATCAGCTGGCAAGTCATCCTTTAAAACAGGCCTGGAGGAAAAGGCCTGAATGGCATAGTCTGACTGATGGTGAGCATGAAATAAAAGCTCTCAGTGAGAGCTCTTCAGCAGAGACGGGCAAGCTATTCTGCAAAGCATTTGGGAGACTTCATGTCAAGCACTGCACAGAGGTCTGGTCACTTGGGTACAGAAAGTACTGAGTGGAATGTGTACAGGGACAGGGACATGCAGGCTGCAGAGAGGATGGGGTGTGATGGAGTTAGATGAGAGACCAAAGCTTAACCTGTGCTGGGCTTTGTGGCTTAGTAATGGCAAAGAAGGGAGATAGCAGCTGCTTATAAATTCCCTGGGGCAAATTCTTGGGGAGGAGGAAGGGTCATAAACTGAAAGCTCATCTGTAGTTTTGGATTTAAAAACTTGGCATCCAGGAGGGGTGATTTGTTGGCTTGTTGAATGTGTGTACATGGGGAATTCAAAATGAGTTTCCTGACTGTCAGATTTTGGATGCCCTTTCAGCTGTACCTCTTTCAAGTTGTAGTTTGTGGTGTTTGCATGTGGCTGTTAGGGAAATGGGCAGCTCAGGTGACTCAAGCTGCCATAACTTTTTCAACTTTTATGCTTCAGTCTTCACTGCTAGTCAAGAGAAATAGAAATACTTCAGCAAAAGAGGTGTAATGAGCAGAAAAACTTATTTTTGGGTGGTATGTGTTGTCCAGTCACTTGATGGTGGATGCAATATATAACAATTGAAAAACCTCATTTATGGCATTAGTAGCTGCCTGCTTCTTCTTCTTAGTGCATAGTGGAATCAAGTATAACCCATAAAATATTAAAGATAACCACAAATTAATATATGTTGGACAGAAAATGCATAAATGGACATGCAGGCTGGAGGTCAGGATGGGTGACTGGAACCCATAAATAAGTAAAAGGATAATGCTCTCCTTTTGTGTGTGCTTGTATTTGTCTGCCTGATTTCATGCTCTCTGATCTTAGAAGTGCTTGTCACACTGGCTGCATCCTCATGTTCCAGGGCTCAATGGAGTTGTTTTGCAGGTGTAGTACCTGGCCTGGTGTATGTGGTTTGAAGGCCACACTGTGCTGACTTCATGGAATCATACACTGGTCTGGTATGGAAGGGACCACCGAAGGCCATCTGTCCAACCCCCTTTGCTGTAAGCAGGGGCATCCTCAACCAGATGAGGTTGCCCAGGGCCCTGTTGAAGCTCAGACTTGATTTGGTTGTTCCTGTAGTATCCGGCTCTGTCCATTTACAAGCTCGCCTGTAGCTGGCCGCTGTGTGCCCACTCAAACTTCTGGAAGTGTCGAGGTGACTCTTCAGAAAGGAAGAAGAGTGTGTCATCTGTGTGAATGTATCTTGAGAAGAATCCTTAAAAAAACAATGAGGTGCTTGGAGAGTGTTTTCCATCAAAGCAAGATCAGTGTCTTCATGTTGCCTGATGCCTCTTTGTTTTGAATTTATAAAGCAGGTGTCTTTCTTCCTTAGAAGTAATCCAGTTGCAAACTCCTTTCCAGCACAGTTTATTAAAAATCTTGAAGTATTAAATTTTAGGTGTTTACTTTGACTGTATGTTTCTCCTTCAGAGGGGAGCTGTGTAATCAGCTCAGTGTCTCAGCATCCCCCACAGGAAATAAACGGAAAGAGATTGTGTTGAGCCATCAAAAGAGTAATTGAACAATCCCAGGGAAAATTGAATTTATTGTCTTGGTAGCTTTTAGCATGTGTTACTAGGCTAGCTTATTGTGATTTTTCATTTGCTCTTATTGCCCCTTTCTATGATTGTTGGGTGTATCACTTAAAAACAGATGAGACCAGGGCTCTGCTCTGCATTTGTGCAGCGGCTTTCGCTGGGCGGCCTTCAAGTTCCAGATATTGATGGATGAGGTGGAAAAGTGATTTCAGATTGACAACGGAGAGATTCAGCCCGTATTCAAACAAGTGCCTTGCAAATCAGGGAGCAGAGCACTTGTTCTCCTGATGCTTTGCTGTGTTCTTTAGAAAGAAAATCTCTCAAATAATTTCCTGTTACAATTTGAGGTCTTGGAAAAGTCTGCCTTAAGAAATGGGAGGAAATGTTTTAATACTGTATTGGGCAGGGAAGATAACAGCAGCAGCCAGTATTGTCTGCAGCTGAAGCAAATGGAAAGGAATAGCCTTCTTGTTAATAGGGCAAGGAGCTGTCTGTTTGTGGTGAGCATGGTCAGACTGGGAAGCAGAGAAATGGGCTGAAGCAAGGAGCTAGTGGTTAAAGAGATGGAGGTAGAACCTGGAACGTGCATACCTGAAAGCAAAGGTGATTGAGAAAGTGAGAGTTGTGGAAAGCTTGAATGAACAAACTGGTGAAGAGGGAAATGAAGGAGAAATGCTTACATATTACCCCTGAACTCAGTGTGCACATTAACTGGTGTCCAAATTGGATTGGAAAGCTCATGTTTTATTCATGGCTGTGATGTAACTGTGGGATATCTATTAGCTCCTTGGGGTTGAACTGTTTGGAAAAGCACATTTTGCATGAAGAGGGGTTACAGCGGGGGAAAGAACAAAGCAGAACCTCACAGTAAACTGCAGGAGAACCTTTTAGATGTGAGAATCTGTAAATTGCATGGTGTCTTGCATAATTTCAAAAGAAAGCACAAGAAAAGAATTGTGGACAAGAGGAGGAGGAGGAGAGAAAGGATGTTCTACGCCTTTCCCAGTGGTTTAACTTTCAGATATCCACATGGGTTTGTGCACATAGGAGCTGAAGGAGTGTCCCTGTGCTGTGTAAGGACCTTTGGTAACAGTCTTCCTCCACTGTCCAGTGCCTCTCCATGGTATTAGACAGGTCTGTTTTAAATAACTACCCAAATTCATGAGTGGACCCCGACCTTTGGATTTGTGATGACCTTTGTATGTTGTCCTTCTCTATTTGACAAGTGCACGGCACCATTTGGGGAAGGCCAGGGGCCCACTAGCAACCAAACAGTTTCTTGGGTCTCTTTATGGATATATTCAGCTTCAGCTGGGATGGAGGAGAATCAGTTAATAGTTGGGTGAAGCACTTTTGAGATGGTGATGATAATATGCATTTTATTTGTACTTCATATATCTCTCTCTCTAAAAACCAATGTTGCTGGTGTCATCTACTTGACAGACTTATTTCTCCTGTCCACCTCCACTGGCTTCTTAAAAAATACCTTAATTAAGAACATTTTGTTATTTCCCATGTGTGCACATCAAGACTACAGGACTACACTTAGAGAAAATTAGAATTTAATAGTAAGCTTTGTAAATTAGTCATGTAAGTACAAGTAGCTAAAATGTGACAGATTTCACTTGCAGGTTGTTTTTAATGGCAAGATTGTTGTTATCTGTGATGTTTTGCCTTTCTGAGCTGTGATGTTATTGAAGTGTGTGGCTGTGGAGTTCTCCCAGTGGGTTTGAGGGAGCTGGGGTTGTTCAGTCTGGAGGAGAGGAGGCTGAGGGGAAACCTCATTGTGCTCTACAACTACCTGAAGGGAGGTTGTAGCCAGAAGGGGGTTGGTCTCTTCTCCCAGGCAACCAGCACCAGAACAAGAGGACACAGTCTCAAACTGTGCCAGGGGAAGTTTAGGCTTGAGGTGTGGAGAAAGTTCTTCACTGAGAGAGTTGTTAGCCATTGGAATGTGGTGCACAGAGAGGTGGTGGAGTCACCATCCCTGGAGGTGTTCAAGAGGGGATTGGATGTGGCACTTGGTGCCATGGGTTAGTAGTCATGAGGTGTTGGGTGACAGGCTGGACTTGATGATCTTTGAGGTCTTTTCCAACCATATTGATTCTATGAAACATTTCTTCACTGAAAGGCTTCTCAAATATTGGAATGGTCTGCTCAGGGCAGTGGTAGTCACCAGCCCTGGGGGTGTTCAAACAGCCTGTGGACCTGGTGCTTAGGGCCATGGTTTAGTGTTGACCCTTCAGTGCTGGGTCAAAAGTTGGACTGGATGATCTTGAAAGTCTCTTTCAGCCAGGTATATTCTGTGTGGTTGTGTGGTTTGGGATATTGAATAAGAATTGCAGGGAGGGACAATCTTGAATGGCTTTAAATGGTAGGCAGTGTCAGTGGGGCTTGGTTTGCTTTTGCTCTGTTTGGATTGGATGCTTTTTCACTGAAGATGATTTGTTGGACTTCTTGACACAGTATGCAGGAACTTACTGATAAATCAAGTAATGCCATTCATTAATGTTGCCAATCAAAAACTCGAATCCCAGTTCCACAACATGTGAGATTTTGATGATGTTTTTGTATAAATCCTCGGGAAATGTTTGCAGATGTGATGTTCTGCTCGCTCAAGAGTGCCTGAAAGGCCTTCACACACACTGTGGTGAAGGATTTCAGATGGTTTGATTAGCTTTTACTTTATTTATTATTACTGTGCTGTCCACATGTTGCAACATGTGCTGTGCAGGCTCATGGGGTTGCTCCTTTTGTAGTACTGGGTCCTATTTCAGTACCTGAAATTATTTATTGGGCTGAGTTTCAGAAGCTCTAACTGAAGAGAAACCTCAAGATCTTTGTGCATTGAAAGCCACACATTTCAGGTAGTTTTTCCCTCCCTTTTTTCCTATTTGCTGAACTGTGAGAAAAAGGAAGAAATTGACTCCAGTGAAGCACAGCATATCGGAATGCACAGTGTAAGCACTTCAATTTGGAGAGAAAATGTTGTTTTTCTCTAATCCTCACTGTAGGAATTTGAGGTGTTCAGTTGTGATTGTAATAGACAAATTTGCTTATTTAGGAAAAAAAAAGTTTCTGTGTTTTTTTTTCCCCTTCCCCCCCCCCCCCCCCGATGGCCTGCTTATTATAGCAAATTTGTGCTATCACAGTTTCTATTTTAGGAATGAGATATCTCCTTTTTTCCTGTTTAATTTGAAAGATGATCACTGTCATCTCTTTCTTCCTTCCCCCTCCATCCCCCTTAAAACAAAACAAACCCTTCAGCCCTGAAACAAAAGTGTCTTTGTTTTAACATTTGTTTTATGAAATTGCTTAAATCCTTTGGGAAAAGCTTTCCTCTCACAGGAAGAGGGGGGGGGGGGGAACCAACTACCAACAACCCACCCTCCTAAAGCCAAATCCAGCAAGTCTGCTACCAGACATCACAATGTTTTGCTATCTGAATAGAAGCAGATTGCATAAAAGAAGCCATTTCTCATCTTAATGAATGAAAAGTGCAATTGCAGAAGAGCACACAAATAGACATATGGTTTTCACTCAGCACATGTAAGATGGGGAACATTCAGGGTACGGATTTGCTATATACCTTTCATAGGGCTTCTTTGGGCTGTTGCTGCTGGGAGTGGAATTTTAAATGGGATCTTTCAAGACTCTGAAAGATGAGGGGAAAAACAACTGCTCTCTGCAGATCTGATTTTTAACTGTTGAAAACATTTAGTCCTAAAAATCTCTTGGTTTGCGTCTTTGGGCTGTTCTGATGCTGTGGCTCCAGTTGTGAAGCCTGGCGCACTAGGCGGATTGTGAATTACCCTCCTCTGATCTAGGAACCTTTCACCTGACAGCAGATATGACCTAAATGAGTGAATGAACCATAAAGACCAAGAACTGCTTGAAATACCTCACCCTGTTAATTTGTCTGCATGGGTTTTATGCAGAAAGCCTATTAAAGAACAGGAGTGCTGATGAGGTAGAACGAAATTATTGCAGCAGCCTTTCCCCCAGATGTACTGAAAATGCAAAATTGAGTCAGTGGCCTACTGTTCTCCATGGTTTGTGTTATTATGTGGGCTGGAGTGATCAAGGATGAAGGAAAATTTTCCCAAGGAAATGCTGAATGTGAATGAAAACCTGGAGGCCTCCCTTGATGCCAGAATGTAAGGATTTATCTTCTGCAGAGTGGGAAATCAGACACTGAACTGAAGCAGGGGTATAGGACTGTCCTAGAGGAAAGCTTTTTAAGTGTTATACGGAGAATTGGGAGTTGTGGCTTCCCTGGGATCCAGTGGTGCCTTGCATGGTATCTCCTGATGCTTTGGGCAGCTCTGGGTCTTTGTTTGGTTGACAATGCCTCTGTACCTTGCATTGTTGCTGTGCCCAAGGCCCGTGAACGTTTATAGCAAGCACTGGGCTTTGATATGTTCACAACCTGTGCAGTCTCTGGCACTTTGAGCTGTGACATGGCTGTGTCCTCACACCTGGCTTGTCCATAGCATGAGGGTGAACCCATTTGTATCTCTGTGGCTTTACTTTTATACCCTAACCTTGTAGGTACACTTTCCTTGGCCTTCTGGTGCCCAGGAGGGGACTGTGCACTCCGCCATGCCTTCACTGTGCACTCCGCCATGCCTTCTGGAGTAGTGTCCTTACCACCCATAGAGAGGCATGCACAGAGATGATTATATGGAATGTTCACCTAATAGCTAAAACATTTTTAAAGTGCTCTTCATGAAGACTAGAGCAAAGAATTACAGGCTTTGGAGAGATAGAAGCTGAATTAAGTTGTGCTTTGCTGGCTAAGCGGTATTAAAGTTTTCATTACTTGGCCTAAAGTGGAATAGGCAGAAGCTGTAGGGAGAGGCCCTGTCCTCCAGCTATGTTTGGTTTAATAAAAGAAAGGATTTCTCTTTCTAAACTCTCATTACCTAAGAATTACTGTGGAGGTATCAAATGATGCCGTTGAAATTGTTGCAATCAACTGGTTTGATTTCCATATTGCTTCTGAATGGCTGTTACTGAAAAGGCTTTTTATAAGGTGCTCTGCCCCACTGTGAAATCAGAACCTTGCACTCTTCTTCCTCCTACAAATGCTTTACTGCATGGTGTGGGCTGCACTGAACAGCCAGAGAGAAGAGAGGGATGTTTGCCTCCTGTGCTCTCGTTAATACTAATCTAATGCTGCTAATGACTGGGCTTGCTTTACTGCTGAATGATGGCATAGTTTGATCAGAGGAGACTGAGCTGTAGAGTGGAAGAGCTGCCACCCTACAGGCCTATGCTTGCTCTCTCAGAACCTTTGGTGTCCCCTTTCTGCTGCAGGGCCAAAACATTTTCCCTGGAACCTCTTTCCTGTGGGTGTTACAGCCGAGGTGGGACAAAGTGGAGACTGAAGGGACAGACATCAGAAAACTCTTGGCAGTGTTTGCACCTAATAGTTGTGCTGTGGCTTAGGAGTGGACGTGGTTAGTCTTACAGTGCTGCAGCCTGGTAGCATGTCACCCACTGCTGTGGGTTAAGTTTGAGGAAATAGAGGTAGATTTAGACTCAGTGGGTAGAAGGTAGAATGTTTTTGTACTGAGGCTGCTGAAACCCTGGCCCAGGCTGCCCAGAGAGATGCCCCATCCCTGGAAACATTCCAGGTTGTCAGTTGGTTGGGGTTCTGAGCAATCTACTCTAGCTAAAGATGTCCCTGCTGACTGCAAGGTGAGCTTTACAGGTCCCTTTCAACCCAAACCTTTCTGTGAATTGCAGTGTGAAACAGACAGGAAGGCAAGGAGACTTTGTCTTACGGCAGTTGTCATACAGATACTGTCTAATGCAAAGTTAGCTGCTGTGATGTTCCAGTCTTTCTGCTGTCTTTTCCCATGCCTAGAACTTCCACTAATTTGAAGCTGAATTTCTAATGAGAAACAAAACCTGTTCCTTAATCAGTGTGATTTGCTTTCATGGAGCACTTCATTCAACTTAGTGCAAATTATGAAAGCTGTCTGAAAATGAAGTCAGCTGTCCTTAATGCTGAACCAGACTGAAGAGTGCTAGCAAGCCCTGTGAAGTCCTCCTTCAAAGAAGTCTAATTTAGTACCATAATATACTGAGCTGAAAGGAGCAATAAAATAGTTCTCCATTCAGTCCTGGAGCTGCAGCACTGGATTTACTCCTCTTTCCTTAATGTCTTTCTCCTCTTCTTTTAGGCAATATATAGAATGCTGAACTTCATCCTGGCCTGCACCAGGAATAGTGTGGCCAGCAGGAGCAGGGAAGGCATTGTGCCCCTGTACTCAGCACTGCTTAGGCCACACCTTGAGTCCTGTGTCCAGTTCTGGGCCCCTCAGTTTAAGAAGAACATTGAGACTCTTGAACGTGTCCAGAGAAGGACAACGAGGCTGGGGAGAGGCTTCAAGCACAGCCCTGTGAGGAGAGGCTGAGGGAGCTGGGGTTGCTTAGCTTGGAGAAGAGGAGGCTCAGGGGAGACCTTCTTGCTGTCTACCTGGAGGGTGGTTGTAGCCAGGTGGGGGTGGTTGTAGCCAGGTGCTCTTCTCCCAGGCAACCAGCACCAGAACAAGAGGACACAGTCTCAAACTGCACCAGGGGAAGTTTAGGCTGGAGGTGAGGAGAAAGTTCTTCACAGAGGGAGTTGTTAGCCTTTGGAATGTGCTGCCCGGGGAGGTGGTGGAGTCACCATCCCTGGAGGTGTCCAAGAGGGGATTGGATGTGGCACTTGGTGCCATGGTTTAGTAGTCATGAGGTCTTGACTTGAGGTTGGACTTAATGATCCTTGAGGTCTTTTCCAACCTTATTGATTCTATGATTCTAAAATCCACGCTATGTGTTCTGAGAATAACTGATATATTAGAGCTGAGAAAATACCCTTTTCTTCTTCTGTGGAACAGTCATGTGGATATCACTTTTTGTTGTTGTTTTCCTTTGAAGCTGTTTTGCAGAGTTACAGAGAGCTCTGCAGACCTTCCCAGACAGGGATTTTTCTGCAGTCAGTGTCAGAGCTCACCTGGAACGATTGCGGTCTTTGACTGAGATATGCCTCACTTCAGTTCTGTTTATCTTGTTCATCAAGTCAAACAGCTCTTGCAATTGTTATCCATGATCAGCTGCCTCATTGACATGACAGTTAATAAAAATATAAATGAGAATGTAAGAAATTCTGTGGTTGCCACCCTATAAACTTCACTGGCACCTCTAGGGAGTATTCTCTGAGGATAAGAGGCTGGCGAGGAGGCTATGGAAGAGGGAATTACAGTGCTGGAGTATGGCTGGGTTAGTCCTGGCTACTGTGCTTTGTACTTCTGAAGGTTGCTGAGAAAGAAGCAAGTTTGCCATTGGGTTGCTGTCCAGCATCTCTTTCTGGGTTTAATACTGGCTTTGATCACAGCTTCTCAGCCTTTGGCTGCTTAAAATGTAGGAGAACTCCCTTCCCTTACTGAGAAACTGCAGAGCATACCTCCTTAATTGTTCTCAGTTACATGATGGCTTTTGTCTTAACCAGATCTTTCCTGACTTGGGAAGAAAAGGGTTGTGTCCTTCATGAGAGGAATATTTCACATGGATAAAACATACAATAAAAATGTAACATACATTTTATTTCAGATGATTTGAAAGCACATTTCAAACCCAATTAAAGTTATCTCAAGCTATATATCATTGGTCTTCAGCCTGAATACGTATGAAATGCAAAAGGGTGGGAAATGCAGATGTCTGGTTTATTGTGTTTGCTTATAAAATGCTACCAACTAGTCACAAGGGGGAAAGATTGACATTAAGTACTGCCTTGCTGGCTCTGTTGTTACTTTTCTGTTGCTCTAAGTGTTTTGTTTTTTTTTTTAATTTAGAATTCTCTTCTAGCAATCCCTAGTAGGTGTGTTTAAACAAGCCATTAATGCTCCAGTTCTGATGGCTGCAGTACTTTCACCTTTATGCTAATGTATGCAGATGAACAGGTCAGGACTCGACCTATATAATAAAAATGCCTTAATTTACTCCTGTGTACATTCCAGGGTGTGGGTGTTTAAATAAGAGGGGGGGAAAAAGGAGATGAGCTGGTGCCTGGTGCAGTAACTGTAGCTGGAGACTGGTGCCTGTGAAAGGAGTGCAGTTGTCATAATAGCCACCATCTGATGATGCTTTTCCTGTTCCCTGCTCTAAAAAAAGCTCATGGAGACACATCTGCAGCAAGGCAGAGGCAGTGCCCACCCTAGCCAGGCTTTCCACCGTCATCCATGTGGTCTTGATAGCAGGATGTGTGTTGGGCTTGTCCTTGCAGCAGGGTGTGCCCCTGGGAAGTGCCGCAGCTCCTTGCTGTACCCCAGGTCCAGGCTTCCTGTGGTAGCCCACGGTACATGGCCTGGCCTGGGTCTTGGAGTTAGACCACAGGGTCTACCTAGCCATCCCTTGTGGATCCTTTGGTGTCCCCTACTTAATGGTTCTGTGAGGGGTGCTCAGTGGAGAGCCACAGCTGACTTCAAGAGCTGATGTGCCAGGAGCCCAGCCGTGCAGAGCACTCACAGGTTGTAGTTAAGGTTTTCTATTGTAGGTAGAGAGAAAGTAGCAATCACATAAACCACTGTGAGACTGCACAACACAAGGTTCCCAGGAAAATGTGCATGCCTGAGACCAGGAAAAGGAGTTGGACAAGGTCTGTCAATTACACCACTGACTGGGACCTGCAGTGCTCCTCAGCATTCAAGAAGCATTATGTAGATGGAGTCATCTTGGAGACAAAGGCCTGAATCCTCCTCCTCATCCCTTGACGTTTTTGTCCTAACATGATGGTGTCCACATGTACACACCCAGAAATAATGCTCTTTGTTTAAAAGTCCTAAATATTTCTGTAGGGATCTGATCTAATCTTCTAGATGAACTTTCCCTTTCTGCAGCTGGTTTGGCATGGATCTGGGGAAACAGTTACTGTACATGATCTGAGTCCAAAGGAGAAGTATTGCTCCTCTGAGGACTGTTAACTATGGTAGGAACGTAGTCCTTAGTGGTGGGGCTGGGCTCAAATTCATGTCCTGCCCTGGGCTTCTGAGAAGTTGTCTATGAACCCTGGGCTGTGGTGTTGCTCCCCCAGGTCTTGTGAAAGGTGCTGAACAAACTGACAAGGCAGTGTGAGGTGGGCACCCAGTGAAATACATTGCCTAGGTCTCTCTCTTGGGTATCTCTCTTAAATTCCATCAAATGCTTTTACTTTTCACTTGCTCTCTGTCCTCCAGGATGCTTTGTCTGGAAGTATTTACTTGTAGAAGTTCTTACTGATGGTATGAGTAACACCTATGAGAAAAGAGTTATACAGGGAAGAGGTTATTTTGAGGTATTTGGCTTATCTGGAGGGCTACCAAACGCTGGGAAGTGCAAAATAGATGTGGATTCTTTCTTCCCCCCCAAAAAAAAATCACACCACTTTTCAAACTAAACTCTTCTGCCTTCAAGTGTGGGGAATCCTTCTTCCAAAGTAGTGATTCCCAAATCAAATGTTCCTATTTGAGCTAAGAATAAAATGCTTTTTAAATGCAATCACTTCAGAGCCTGCCTTTGAGAACGAAGGAATTTAGTCTTCTTTTTAGAGACTTTATTCTCTTTATAGACTGTAATGACTTTGCTTTTCAAAGGCAAACCCGAG
The DNA here is from genome assembly GCA_015227895.2 of Colaptes auratus. Lineage (NCBI taxonomy): Eukaryota > Metazoa > Chordata > Aves > Piciformes > Picidae > Colaptes > Colaptes auratus. The sequence goes on from JAAWVA010000034.1 coordinate 8,720,762, forward strand.
GATTGCAATTGAAGACGCTCTGTTGCGGCTCTGACTCGATTTTATGCAGGATAAATCTGTTTAGCATTTAATACACTAAACTGTTTGAAAGGGTAAGTTCTATAATTACCATGAACTTTTAAATAACCATTACTGTTAGTGCTTGATTGTCAGCAGCAGCACAGTATAACAACACTCAGAAATTAGCAGATATGAAATAACTGTCTGAGCCTTTCCTCTTAGCAAGCTGAAAATCAAAGATGTGGCTTTGTAAGTAGGGAAATGGTTGCAGATAGTCAGATCTTTTGAAGATTTTGTTTGCTGTTCTTGTTTACCACTCTTCCCATATCTCAATTATGTAAAAGTCTTCAGTTTAGAAGCTGGAGTGCTGTTTTATATCTCCAAGTGTCTTTTAATATCAACTCAGTGCCAGTTTTTAGGAGCTTGTTATCTTGCCTGTGACAGTTTCGTCATAGCTCAAATATGGCAGCTGCAGTCTGATGGCTTTAAAATAGTAATGAACACCATAAAATCCTTTGTAGACTTAGTAAAACTATCCTGTGGCTTCATTTCTAACAAGCAAGAGTGCATATGGTGGATGGAGAAAGTAAGTTCTCCCTTGCTCTGTGATACCTGTTGGTGGACTGCAGGTGACTTCAGGCAGGAGAAGTACCCAGTGGTAGAATATGCAGTGACATTGAACAGTGCTGATGGCAATCAGCTTCTCATGTATGCTTGAAGGGAAAGAAAATAGCCTGCAAACATATCCACTTCCCAGTGTGAGATTGAGCTTTAATTACTGTTAGTGTTGGCTACAAGTAGGGTAGGAGTTGAACCCAGTTTATGGGTAAATCTTCCCAAGTTAACTTCTCCTCTGCTTAAAAAGAGAAGCAGCACCAAAAAGCGACAGGAAAATGTCTCTTGCTGCTTTGGTCTTTCAACTTTTATGACAGAATGGTTTAGGACTGAAATCAGTAGTTTCAGCCTCAATGGGAAATGGAGGCTTCTCCAAGCTGCTGCCCTAGAAGGTTATCTTGTTCTTGGTGGCTCTCCTTTGTTGTTGCACTCTATAATCGCAGGATTTAGGAGCCTCTCCCCATGCCCTTTTTAATAGTGACCCAGATTTTCCATGAAGCTAAGTGTGTCTGTGGACTCCTGAATGGCTGATGTTCATTTAGCTCCCAGGTGCACCAGCAGAGCTCCTGGTTAGATGCCAGGAATTCCTGAGGTCCTGAGCCCAGCTGGAAGTTTCCTGCTGCAGCACCTAATGTAATGTGTTGCGGTATAAAAGCACCAGAAAAGATTGAATGAGGCAGAAGGCAATGGTATTTAAAAATTAACTTTCACTAGCCATTTAGCAGCAGATAAATTATGCCAGCTTTTAAGGTTATTCCATTATTAGGGGAATACTGTTGTGTTTGAAGGAGTCCTCCTTGCTTTATGGAGATCTTTACCAAGGGCTTAGACCTCATCAGATAATGCAGGAATTTACAGAAAGGTAATGCAGAGTTCATGGAGGGGTGGTGTGGTAGAGCTGTGTCACTTTGAACTGGGTTTTGTGTGTTTCCAGCAAGAGATTTATTTTTTCCTGTTTTCCTGTTTTCTTTTTTTTTTTTTCCCTCCACACTGTCAAGTCCATTCCCAGGAATGCTGGGTTGGAGTGTACATGTGTCACATCCAGGTATCCTTCTGGCAAGTGATTATTGTTTGGTTTTGAGGAAGGCAGATACTCCACTCCCTAAGCCCAAAAGAAACATTTCTCAGACAAAACTTGATCTCTTTGTAAGCATTTTAAAACCCTGCCTGTGTATTGCAGGTGCATGCCCAGACCACATGCTGCCTGGTTACCACTACTTCTGTGGACAGAAGGATTAGAATAGAGTTTCAGCCTTAATCCTGGGTTTCCTGTGCAGATTCACATTGCAGTTTTATTCCTCTTTAGTTGCCTGTGTATTAAAGAGTGTGTTTCTATTTGTATTGCTCAAAAAACAACCCCAAACAAAAAAACCCAAGCCAACAAAAAACCAAACCCAACCAAACAAACCCCCCCAAAACCTAAACCAACAAACCAACCAAAACCACCACCAAAAGCACAAAAAACCCAACCAAAACCCAACTAAGCCAAAAACCCAAACCAAACAACCCCTCTCCACCCCCCAGACACTAACAACATTATTTTTGTTGTTGCTTTTTTAATTGTATTGATGAACTATGATGATGATGAACTATGTAAAGATTCAGACTGGATGTGAGGAGGAAGTTCTTTGCCGTGAGAGTGCTGAAGCCCTGGAATGGGTTGTCCAGGGAGGTGGTTGAGGCCCTGTCCCTGGAGGTGTTTAAGCCCAGGCTGGATGAGGCTCTGGCCAGCCTGATCTAGTGTGGGGTGTCCTTGCCCATGGCAGGGGGGTTGGAACTAGCTGATCCTTGTGGTCCCTTCCAACCCTGACTGATATGATTTCTGCCCTTCCCCCCCACCCCAACTCCTCACAGGGTGGTAATTAGTGATCTGCTATGCAAATTCTTGCAGCAAAAGCAATTGGTTGCCTGTTAATTAAAACTGATTGAAACAATCTGAGTCTAGAATTGCTAAGTATCTAAATCATTTGAGATCTGTGGTCTTATTTTTTTTGTTGGTTTTTCAATGAATGCCTTAGTCTGCTTTTTGTGTTCCTTTTAAATGCCACAGTAAATATGTGGGGTTTTTTCCTTAGGTGCAGAATGATACCCTACAATAAAAACCCTGCAGCTTTTGTCTGCCTCAGGGGCTTGAACTGACCTTCAATTTTTGGTGAGATGGGGGGGTGGTGGTAAAAAAGAATCATTTGATCACTTTTTTTGATAGTGGCCTCACCTTTTGAGTTTATATAATCCCTGTGTGCTTTGCACAGATTGAACTGCATCTAACATTTAATGCTGGCCAAAAGTCTGTAACTAGCTTTGTTCAGCAATATGTTGAATGGGTTTGAAAGTTGGTAAAAGACTGTTTCCTCCTTATACAGTTCCTCCTGTTTATCCTCAAAATTTAGGGAGCTATTTAAAACATAGCATCCTAGAATGGTTTGGGTTGGGAGGGATCTGTAAAGGTCATCTAGACCAGTGCCCCTGCAGTCAGCAAGGACATCTTCAACTAGAGCAGGTTGCTCAGAGCCCTGTTCAACCTGACTTGGAAGGTTTCCAGGGGTGGGGTATTTGCCATCTCTCTGGGTAACCTGAGCCAGTGTTTCACCATGCTCAGATACAAGGAATTTTATTTTGCAGTGGTCTAAATCTCTCCTCTATTACTTTGAAACCATTACCCCTTGTCCTGTTGCAACAGGCCCCGTTATAAAGCCTGTCCCCAATTTCCTCATCAGCCCCTTTAAGTACTGAAAGGCCACCAGAAGGTTTCCCTGGAGCCTTCCTTTCTCCAGGCCGAACACCCCAGCTCCCTCAGCCTGTCCTCATAGGAGAGGTGTCCCACACTGACGGAGCTATGAGCTTCCCCTATGCATGGGAGGGAAGGGAATTCTTCCATCTCTGATCCATCTATTTGTGATCTGCTGCTGCTGTTCAGAGGCTTAAAAATATACTGGATTCCATTTTAAAAAGAGGATGGAATATATTTTACTGTAGGAGCAGTGTTGTGGGTACTTTAGGCAAGAGAATAGCTGTTGTGTAAAAATGCCGACATGAAGTCTGCCGTTGGCAAGCCTTGGAGACAAATCAATTTGTTTCCTATACAATCCTGTGTTACCCTCTTTATTTATTTATTTCTTAGTTTTATTTCTCATAGAAGCTCAGCAATAAGCCTTGAGCACAGACTGAGTTCTTTATCCTGTGTGGTTTGTGTGTATTTTGTCGGTTTAAATCTGTTTAACAAAGTAGTGCAACAAATTTGGGATTACCGCCGTGGAAGTTAGGTTTGCTGAAGGAGGCTGGGAGAGGAAAAATGGGGGAATTCACTTTTTTTGCATTAGGTATGAGTAGCTGGCACAAAGATTAGCTGTGTCATGCATTTCTTTTCAGTTTCTGACCTCATGGGTGCAAGGAAGTTAGAATAGCATAGAATAGAATTAACCAGGTTGGAAGAGACCTTCGAGATCATCGAGTCCAACCTATCACCCAACACCATCTAATCAACTAAACCATGGCACCAAGCACCCCATCCAGTCTATTCCTAAACACCTCCAGGGATGGTGACTCCACCACCTCCCTGGGCAGCACATCCCAATGGCCAATCTCTTTTTCTGGGAAGAATTTTTTCCTAACATCCAGCACAGGTTTTGTGCATATTTGTATATTGGAAGTAATATATTCTCAGCTCATGGACTTCCCTCTTACCACTCAGAACTGTTTTAGGTGGCTATTGTTCCATGTGCCTGTTTGTACTTTAGTGTGGTTTAGTGCTTCTAGGGCCTTTCTTATTTATCTGGATCTGCCCTGACACTTAGAATACAGGAGGTGTTAATCATAGAATTGTCAGGGCTGGAAAGGACCTCAAGGATCAGCCAGTTCCAACCCCCCTGCTATGGGCAGGGACCCCTCACACTAATCAGGTTGCCCAGAGCCACATCCAGCCTGGCCTTAAAAACCTCCAGGGCTGAGACTTCCACCACCTCCCTGGGCAGCCTGTGCCAGTGTCTCACCACCCTCATGGAGAAGAACTTCTTCCTAAGATTGCAAAGATCTTCTACATTATGGCAAGAATCTGTTAAACCACTAAAGATGGTTTAACTTCCACCACCTTAAACCAGGTACTGCTCCCAAAACGTTCTGATACACAATGAAATAGGAATTTTAAACATCAGTAACATGGTGTCTGGATTGTAAAGTCCTGCTTTTAATCTTAGCTTATTTGGTTAGGCTGTGCTATGTAAAATCCATCCCTAGAAAATGCTCAAACTTTCTTTTTGTTGTTGTTGCTTTTTATTCTTTTCATTTGGGATCCAGTCTCTTTGAACCATGGAGACATGCACCTGTGCTCATTTTAATACTCTCTGTGTAGCTTTCATCAATTAGCACAGCAGGTAAGAAGAACATCAAATTATGAAATGCTTTTGACAAAGTAAATAAATGCAGCCTGGAGTTCAGGTCTCTGTTTTAATCAAACATCATCTGTATTCATGTTCTTACACAGAGCTGGGGTAAGGGAGGGGAGCACAATAGCTGCTTCTTTTTGGCATTTACCTTGTGAAATAGCTCTTTTTGAAGTGCTCTGGTGCAGGAGGAGTGTAATATGGGAGTGTTTGTTGGGGAAGGCTGTGTTGTGCCTGTGTGTGGGAATTGGGTTGTGTGTTTTGTTTCGTTTGTTGTGTTTGTTGGTTGTTTTTTTTTTTTCTAAGCTGGAGGAAAAACTAGGTCAAGAGATTTCATTCTTATTAATAACTTAAGGCTTTATTCCACAAAAAAAAATATTATCCTCCATGGCTAGAAAGCTTCCTGATTCGGGGAAGCACTGGTGGGGAGGGAACCTCCTGCCCTCAGACACAGATGGGAGCAATTCCCTTTCCATCAGGGTCTTAAACCCTCACCTTTCCCCTATGTGTTTTCAATGCCACCCTACAAGCTCACAGGGGTATGCTCTTCATGGAGCCATACTTGAGACCAGGGGCCCTTGATGTGCTCCACACCATGGTGCCAGCCTTCAGCACTGCTTCTGCTACCTCACCATAGGTTATCACATTCCATCTGAAACAGGGCTGGTGCTGCTGTAACAAATTCTGGAGTGAATTTCTTTTTGGCAAAACACCCCTGTCAGCAAAATGAATGAACATGGAAGGGTATCAATTCTTGTCTCAATTCATTGGGAGATACTAAGCTTGGACTCTTTCCCTTAACCTTCTCTCAGTTTCCTGTTCCTCTTCTTCATCAATCACTGCCCTGTGTTCATTATGCACCCAATGTTAGATATGTAGACTGGACAAATTGGGGAAAGTGCTGTTCATTGTGGAAACTGGAAGAATAGGAGAAGTTTGGGCTCTCTCAGCTGAGGTAATCTATGGTATTAAAGGTTTAAACAAACTTGGGGAAAATAGTTGTTACGCCGCCTTTAATTTTCTCTTAAGCTCCTGTGTCACCCTCGAACCAAAGCAGAGGTATTTAATATAGGGCAGTTAATCATGGAACAACTTACACAAGGGATGTAATGAATTTTTTCCATCAATTTACAAGTTCTGTAAATCAGGGTAAGAGGCTTCTCTAAAATATGCTGTCTGGAAGCTATGGCTGCTGTACTTGACAGAAAAAAATAGGTTAAGTAAGTTAGATGCCATCTGTGTTGGCATCTTGAAGTTGTTTCTGGAGTTGTTCCTTCAAACGTGAAGGTTTAGGGAATTACTCTGTATTTCCATGTCTAACACTGTATCAAGGAGCGCAAACTTGAGGGAGAAAAGGTCATTTTAGGTCAAAAAGTTTGTGTTCGAGAGTCTTGTATCGACACTTCCCTTTTCCCCTGTTCCTGCCCCAAACCCTGGGGGTGTGGGAGAGGTCAGAAGTGCTGCCGTCTGCTGCTGCGGGACCTGCCCTGCAGGACTCGGTGTTCGCAGAATCACGATCCCATGCTTCTGTGCTGGCAGAATGCATAACTTGGTGCTGACAAAAGACAAGACAGTGGTACTTATTGCTTTCAGGGGGTGTCTTCCAAAGGTATGGAACTGCAGGTCCTAACTTCCCAAAGGGAGATGTGCAGAAGCCTCAGACATTGTAGTCAGCCTGCGTGACTAATGTAATTGCCTCTTCTTTTCTGAATAACTACTGTAGAAGTGAAGCAGACTTTGAAGGCAGTCAGTTGACACCCACACAGGACGAAATTATACCATCCTGAATAAATTGCTGTGCGGAGTTAAGTGCTAAAGTGTTGTCAATACAAGGAAAGTTTGCTCCCAACAATTCTTCCCATGTTGGAAAATCACTTGAGATTTGCTGGATGAAAAAGTTAGTGTGCGTAGCCAGCGTTATTTGCATGTGAAATAAGCAACGATCATCAAGAGCATTAGAAAGCTAAAACTTAAGAGAAAGAGAGGGGGGAAAAAAATGTCAAGTCTATTTTAAGTGTGCCTACCAAATTCTGTTCACATCCCACATATTTTAGTGTGACTTTTATAGTCAGTGGCCAAATGGTGGCTTGTGCTGTATTGCTTTAAGTTCCAATGAAGTGATCGGTGCCTGTTCCGTGGCAGGCAAAGAAACATGTCCTGCTTAAATTGCTTGGCATGGAAGCCTTCAGCAGGGTCTGAGGAGGGAGGAATGCTTCTGAAAACTTATCCCCTCCCTCTTTTATTTAGCACAGAAACAGAGTAACTGGGAGCTTTAATATGTTGTTTGCACAGTATGAAAACGTAGCAGTAGAAATGATAGCACTGCAGTCAAGATTAAGGTAGAAATCTCTTCAGATGTTGGGCTTCATTTTAAAGTTTGTTCCTTTCATCTTGAGTGCTTTTGATACTTACTTTCTCTGTTACAAAGCACCTTCTTAGATGCCTCATATGTTTGAGCTTACAATCCAGAATGTTCAAATTCCATGTCTGAGTTTTAATGCTTGTTTGGGTGCTTGTCTTTGTAGATAGCGTGCAGAGAGTTTTCTGGCAGGAGCATCAGTGTATCTGAGGCAGCAAATGTTAGGTTAGAATAGAATAGAATAGAATAGAATAGAATAGAATAGAATAGAATAGAATAGAATAGAATAGAATAGAATTAACCAGGTTGGAAGAGACCTTTCTGAGGGAGAATGCCATATTCATATCTTACTAGCCTGGTGGACCCATCAAAATGTACAGCATTAGGGATATGTGAGTGCCTCCAGGGAAGGATACATGTTTTGATATACAAAGATGTTGCATCTGTTTTTGGAGATGTTTTTATGACCTTAATGACCAACATTACTTTCTTAGCTGTGGGGTTACAGAATCTGTCTGGTTGGAAGAGACCTCCAAGCTCATCCAGTCCAACCACTGGTGCAGCACTGCAGGGTCAACACCGAACCATGTCCCTAAGCACCAGGTCTCCAGGCTACTTGAACAGCCCCAGGGATGGTGACTCCAGCACTGTCCTGGGCAAGACCATTCCAATGTGTGAGACCCCTTTCAGTAAAGAAATATTTTCTAATATCCAGCTTGAACATCCCCTGGTGCAGCTTGAAACCATTTCACAGAATCACAGAGCTATCATTTGAGATTCCAAAGATTACCAGTTCAGGTGTTAGTGGTCCATCCCTATTATTTAAATAAGAATTACCAGGTAATTTCACAGTGAGTGACAGGGTAGGATGATCTCCCAATTACTGTTTGGCTTCAGGGTGGAAGAGAGACCTTGCTTTATGGTCTAATAACGTACAACTGACAAGTTGAAACCTCCATGCATCCTTTCTCTTCCTTTCCAACAGTTAGTTCACAACAGCAATCTACTGTATGAATTCTGTTCATATTTTTAAAGCTTTAAAAAAAAATTACTGTGTGTTCTCTCCTCCCTCCCTGGCCTCACTGCTGTTGAATGAAGATAAGAGTTGTCAAAGAAAAATTGCTTCTTTTTGCAGGTGGCAACTCCTGGCAAAGCCCTATCAGCTGTCTGGCTTTTTTTGCCCTGCATCTAGTGATGTGATGCAACTGCTTGATGTCCTGCTTGATGGTTTGGGTTTTTTGTCCTTTGAAAGCTGCAAGAGAAGTGTCAGGAGCTGATGTTTGACTTGTCAGAACAATGTGAGAATAGAGTCTTTTAAAGCTTCACTCCTGGTTTGACATCTGACAAAGAAGTGGCTCAAATCATGGTCAAGCTGATGGAGGTACTCTGCACCTACTGCCACTTTCATGCCTTTCCATAGCAACTTGATCCAAGATTGATAAGTGTTTATTAAAGCAGCAATAAGTGGCTAAGACCTCAGAAAGGAAGTGTAGAACCTTCTGATTCAAACCATTGATTTATACTGCTCTTAGCCTTAGTAGTTGGTTTGGCTGCTTGCCCCTTGCCTGTGTTTGCCAGCTTCCCATTACTTGGAGCAGAGCAGTTGCCTGGATTCACTTCCTCTGGGGTGTGGAAGTGCTGTAGCACTGCACTGAAATGCTGGGTAGTAGCAATTTTGTCTTTGCATTCTCATCTTTTAGCCAATAACCAGATGTTGATGGCTAGCTTTAAACCAAGAAAAGGAAACAGTCATAAGACCTTAGTTTGGGGGTTTGTTTGGTTTTTTTTCCCCTGCTGTACAGAATTGCCTCAAATGGCTCATGTCTAAGCTACAGTTACATCAGTACATGAAGCTGTTTCCTTCTCTGCTTCTCAAAATTGTGGTGTGATAGGACAAGGAGCAATGGATGGAAGCTGCAGCACAGGAGATTCTGCCTCAACACAAGGGGGAACTTCTTTACTGTAAGGGTCACAGAGCACCAGAACAGGCTCCCCACAGAGTCTCCTTCTCTGGAGACTTTCAAGGCCTGTCTGGATGCAGTCCTCTGTGACCTGAGCTAGATTGTATGGTCCTGCTCTGGCAGGGGGGTTGGACTTGATGATCTCTTTGGGTCGCTTCCAAGCCCTGACATCCTGTGTGTGATCCTGTGATGTTGTTATGCCTCTGGTGATGCTACCTTCACTTTAGTGCTGGCATATTGTGCCTAATTCCTGCTTTTGTAAACCTCTTCTGAGCTGTCCTAAGCATTGAGCCCATGGCCTAGCTTCTGGTTGTCCAGGGAGGAAGGTTTTTGGTAAGACCTTTCCATGTGTCACTGGGTGTGATGCAAGGACTCCTTTTGCAGCCTCATCTGAATCGAAGCCATTGATACTGTACTCACAGAATGCCAGGTTGGAAGGGGACCCCAAGGATCATCTGGTCCAACCTTTCTAGGTGATAGTGTGGTTGAAAGTCCCATCACTCTTCTTTTTCCTGCAAGTGTGATACTGTTTTACTGCTCCTCTCAATGGTGGTGAAGTGCTGCAGCAGACCCCAAATGGAGGCATTAAACTGCTGGTAGTTGTTTGCAGTGCGAGTGGCTGTCCTCAAGTGAATACAGATTAAACTAAATTCTTGCCACTTTGGGGTTTTAATAACTTGCTGATGAAAGTGTTTTAACCTGGAAACTTGCATGTAGGAGTGTGGGCTGGAGGGTCTTTCAGGCCAGAGGAAAATTTGCCTGCACAGGCTGTAACGTCCATCTGGATTTCAGCCGTGCCTAATGAAACGATAAATTGATGACTGTTCCCCTCAGCTGATTCCTTCTGCCACTTGTTTCTTCCTTCTTCTGAAGTGCATAACTTTTTTTTGTCCTCTGCATTTGCAAATGTTTTATTATTAATAATTTGTGCTTGTTCTACCTCAGGCTTATATTGTAAATTCAGCTCTTATTACTTTGGCTGGCGAGCACATGGAGGTCAGCTGAAACTCTCCAAAACTCTTGGCTGAGTATTCAGGAGCCATCTGGCCACTTACATACTTCCCAGTCTGCCCATAGATCTGATGGAAATGCTGTACTACCTCAAGTCATTCAGGTACTTTTGGAGAGCCACTCTTGCAGTTCCTTGGCGTTGTTCCCTGGCAGAATTGCTTGGGCAGGTTTTACCTCAGCATCTAACTGTGTCCTGAACACCCAAGAGCTGTCTTCATCTGGCCATTTAATGGGATGGGATGTCACTTTGATTGGTTTGAATGTGGATCATTGTCCTGTGGTCAGACCTGAGGGAGAATAACGCTCCTCACGTGGTGGTTGGGTACCAGGATAGAAGGCTTAGGACTCCCATGGCTCTTGCACAGCTTGTTTTACCTGGCCGTGGCAGGAGGAGAGGAAGATTAGAGGCTGCAGCGAGTTTGTTTCATGATTTGAATAAAAATCCAACTTCTCCCAACTGTGGCTGGGTTTGCAATGAAAACAGTCATGAATCCAAATCTGTTGAAGGCATTAAGTAACATTTGTCTAGCTTTGATGTAGCAATGACTTTTGAGAGTGTCTATGCATTCCAGAGTATCTTTCTTGAAAGGGTAATGGTGTCATCATTAAAACCAGAGGGAGGCGTGACTCTTGTCAGGTCTAAAATCTCTCTCATGTATAGTTCATGCTTTTAGTTCCATGCTTTGCTTAGAGTTAGAATAGAATAGAATAAACCAGGTTGGGAAAGACCTCCGAGATCATCAAGTCCAACCTATCACCCAAGCACCATCTAATCAACTCAACCATGGCACCAAGTGCCTCATCCAGGCTCTTCTTAAACACTTCCAGTGATGGTGACTCCACCACCTCCCTGTGCAGCACATTCCAATGGCCAATCTCTCTTTTGGGGAAGAATTTCTTCCTAACCTCCAGTCTAAACCTCCCCTGGTGCAGCTTGAGACTGTGTCCTCTTGTTCTGGTGCTGGTTGCCTGGGAGAAGAGACCAACCCCCACCTGGCTACAACCTCCCTTCAGGTAGTTGTAGACAGCTCTGCCCCTTCAGTGCTGCTAGCTTTTGGGCAGTTGGTTGTGAGAGCACAGACAGTAGTATAACTTGTGATTCCTTCTTTAGCTGCAGATAATTGTTCTCATTTATATTTTCATGACTGCCTTAAGAGTTTCCAAGTAGCAGGCAAAGATGGTAATAGCATATGGTTGCCTCTAATGTCTGTCCCAAAGTCAAACCAATCACTTAGCTTGCATTTCATGAGCTACAAAGTGGTTCTGCTTTCCTGGGGACTATGAAAAATGAATAAAGCTAAACTGCAGACTCAAAAATAAAGAACCACCAAAAAAGGACAGTTCAGAATTTGGTTTGTTTCAGGTGTTACACCCAGGCTGTCCTTCAGAGATCTGTGTGTTGTGGCTGTGGCTCTTCAAGATAGAGTACAGTGCATCCCTGGATCATCAGTAAAGACTCAGAGTGCACTGCTTTTTATACATGGAAATTTCCAGGGCTGTATCCAACTCTTAAACCATTTTCAAGACCTTCATGTCATGAGGTTCATTGCTATCCCTGAATCAGTGATTCTTAATTCCTTTAATAATGCCCTTTTTAGGAGCTTCATTGACTTTTTGACTGGTAGAGATCACTCGAAACTCTTACAAAGTGTCTCTTCTTTTGCCTTAATTTTGACTTCCCTATTTTATGATTCTCTGTAATGTTCATAGTCATAAGGCAATGTGGTATTTTGCTATTCCCTTTTACAGGGAAACCTTAAACTTAATTGTTCTGATTTAATTTCCTAGGCCTAGTTACTGAAAATAAATCATGGTACCAGGCCCCTTCTTAAGCCTATCTTCTCTGGTCACTAGAGTCATTAGTCTTGCTTTTCACCATAGAATGGCTGAGAGACCTGGGGTTGTTCAGCCTGGAGAAGAGAAGGCTCCAGGGAGACCCTGTGGCCTTTCAGTACTTAAAGGGGCTGATAAAGATGGGGACAGACTTATAAGCAGGGCCTGTCATGACAAGACAAGGAGTGATGGATTTAAACTAAAAGTGGGGAGATATAGACTGGATGGAAGGAAGGAATGTTTTACCCTAAGGGTGGTCAGACACTACTGGGTTGCCCAGAGAGGTGGGAGATGCCCCATCCCTAGCAACATTGCAAGTCAGGTTGGATGATGCTCTGAGCAGTCTAATCCAGCTGAAGATGCCACTGCTTGTTCCAGGGAGGTTGGACTGGATGAGCTTTCAAGGTCCCTTACAACCCAAACCATTCTGTATGCCTTATTTTCCTTACTGTTTCACAACCTTTCAATTCTTAGCTCAGCTGATGTCACCAAACCCAGGAACATTCACAGGTACACAGGCTTTGTTCTTTCAGGTCCCTTGGCCAGAGATGCATAGTCACAGAGACTGAAGATGATATGGGACTGTACATTACCACATAAACTCTGTTCATCAGTTTCCAGTTGCAGTTCGTAGTTGGTACCTCTGGAGCTGTGTGCTTTCAGCTGGGGACTACCTTGAATCATCTGCTGCTTTTCAGTGGTGTTGCTTTAAGGAATGGTTGCCCCTGACAGTTCTCTCCATCCTTCTCAGTAACTACTTAGCTGTGTGTCTTAGCAGACGTAAGTCTAATTGCCTTTCTGTTATGAATTTGCTGGGCATCTGACTGTTCTTCCTCAGGTGCACAAAGGGTGCAGGATGGAATCCCATCAGATCCATCCATGCTGCTGCTTTGTTCAAGCACTGTAATTTCCCTGCATTCTCTTGCCCTCCACAATGTCTTCCTCAAGAGAGAGACTCTCTCTTTTTACTCATCTTTGGAGTCCTGTTTTACTGGCTTGCTCACTGATGCTTCAGAGCTCTAATTATCTCCATCATAATATCTATACTTATTTTCATTTATTGTTTCACTTCACAAAAAGCTCATCCTGCAGAACCAGGTAGTACACTGGCCAGAAAACCTGCTTTTCTGTGCTCCTTTTATTTCCTCCCCCCTATTATACTTTCATGAATGTGCTTCATTCCAGCAAAGTGCTAGACTGCCATTAGAAAATTCCTGGAATAAATGCATATTTTATCATTTACCTATGTAAAGTTATAGTGAAGAAGGTTGGAAGGGCAGAAGCTGTGATTGTTCTGTAAGTCATCATTATGATTGCATTAAGGACTCTGTTTTGTTTTGCTGATAAATGGTGCAGCAGGGCAGGTGGATGGCAAAATGACAGCTTGTCTGTACCCACTGTGTGTATTTCCATGGACACAGAGTGCTTAATCCATAACTGATACAAGCCTTAAATGAAACCCTCAGTCTTGAAGGGTAGAAAAGAGGGAGAATGTGGGCAGAACCCTGATGAGGATAAAATAAAGCTCTGCTTTTTGTCTCTTAGCCTGCAGTGTGCCCAGGCAGCCAAGAAGGCCAATGGCATCCTGGCCTGCATCAGGAACAGTGTGGCCAGCAGGAGCAGGGAGGTCATTCTGCCCCTGTACACTGCACTAGTTAGGCCACACCTTGAGTACTGTGTCCAGTTCTGGGCTCCTCAGTTTAGGAAGGATGTTGACTTGCTGGAATGTGTCCAGAGAAGGGCAACCGAGTTGGTGAGGGGTTTGGAACACAAGCCCTATGTGGAAAGCTGAGGGAGCTGGGGTTGCTTAGCCTGGAGAAGAGGAGATTCAGGGGTGACCTTATTGCTCTCTACAACTACCTGAAGGGAGGTTGTAGACAGGCAGAGGTTGGTCTCTTCTCCCAGGCAGCCAGTACCAGAACAAGAGGACACAGTCTCAGGCTGCACCAGGGGAGGTTTAGGCTGGATGTTAGGAAGAAGTTCTAGAGAGAGAGAGAGAGTGTGATTGCCCATTGGAATCGGCTGCCCATGGAGGTGGTGGAGTCACCTTCATTGGAGGTGTTTAGGAGACTTGATGGGGTGCTTGGTGCCATGGTTAGTTGTTTAGGTGGGTTGGATTGGTTGATGGGTTGGATGTGATGATCTTGAAGGTCTCTTTCAACCTGGTGCATTGTATTGTATTATTGTATTGTATATATTTTCAAACACAGAATCACAGAATAGTTTGGATTTCCACCAGCCCAGGTTGCTCAAGGCCTCATCCAGCCTGGCCTTGAACACCTTCAGGGAGGGGGCGCCCACCACCTCCCTGGGCAACCTGTGCCAGTGTCTCACCACCCTCACTGGAAAGAATTTCTTCCTAATCTCCAGCCCAAATCTGCCCACCTCAAGCTTCAATCCACTCCCTCTTGTCCTGTAACAGCAAACCCTTGTAAATTGGTGAGATTTAGTTGTTAAAGGAGGCCTGTGTTTCGTCACATGGACTGAAACCTGATTGCTGTCCTGTTTCTAGAGGGAATAACTGATTAGAAAATTAAAATAATTTGAAAGTGCCCAGCAGTGTTTGCTTAAAAGAAGCTGCTGTGCCATCTGCTCATGCCAGGGTGCTGGAGCTCATACTGTCAATTAAAGCCCAACTCTGGAAATCTCACATACCTGAGTACTTCTCTTTTGAGAGTCTTCTGGTCAGTGCTGATCGTACCTCAGGTGGCTTGTTGAGAGAGAACATAAACCTGAGCAGGGATTTAGGCCACATCTTGCAAACTACTAAATTGTGTTTGGCTGTTTTGCATGTAAGGAAGCAGTGGTGAATCAGATTCATTTCAGGAAGGCAGTTGTGCTCTTACACTTCTCTTCCAAGGGTGGGGGCTAGGGATTTGTGTTTTGAATTGTTCTGAGCAGAAGGTAGGGTTCTGGAGTGCCTGTTTAACAAGGGCTGCTTTGTCAGCTGGGTGGAGGTTGTGCACAGGGAGTTAAGGTGGTTTGCAGGCTGGGTTTTTTGCTTGCAGTTGGCACAACATTCTGTGACTCCCCCCCACCTTGAGAAGATGTTGTCTTGCCGCTTGTGCTCTTTGCTCTGAGGCATTCCCAGAGCATGTCTCTGAGCACTTTCACTATGGGGAAAATAATGACCTTCTAGAAGCTCAGAATTGATACCTGTAGGTGATTCATTAAATTTCCTAGTCAGGAGATTGTGCTGTTAGGACTAGGAGTGTAAACACAAGAGAGCATCTGCAGCTGCCTGCCCGATCAGTGCCACTAACCAGCTCTTTGTAGCATTTCAGTCTCCAAAAGAAGACAGGCATTTCTGATCTCTCCAAGTTATGTTGTTTTAAAAGATTCAACCTGAAAGGATGCTTTTTTGCCTGTTCTAAAACTGTGGCTTTGATGCAGGATGATGAAGCTAAATGCTTTCCCTGTTGCTGTGTCTCCAGGCACTGCCGCAAGGAGCCTCTGGGGGTTCCAGGGTGAAGAGACCTGCTTCTGTCTAGAGACCTCTGCTAAAGGTGAAGACTTCCTAACAGGCCAGGCAGCCTTAGCAGGAGCTCAGAAATCTTAAATCAAGGTAAGGAGATTAATTTTTCAAGAGAATTGGAGCAGCTGATAAAATTTTCAAAGGATTTCTTAGTAAACACACAGAGAGATGCATCTCTGAGCTTTCTCCTTTTGCAAGTTCCTGCTTCTACCTGGTACAAATGTTGTCATAGCAAATGCTGGGGGAGGGGGGAAAACCATCACAGTGCAGGGTATCTTAGAACCAGAAGTAATTCCTTATAATACTAGTAGAGAAAGCAGCTCTTTGACAAGGGAACAGGCTGGCTTGGAGCTCTACAGCATGCCCTGGTTTTGGAACCACATCCCACTGTACTGCTGCATTCTGAGCTTGATTGGAGTGGTCACAAAAATATACAAACCCTTTCTGATGTCTTCAGCAATGGGAGAAGAATGAGGGTTGCATATCACAATCACAGCATGTTAGGAGTTGGAAGGGACCTCAAAAGATCATCCAGTGGCCATTGCCAGAGCAGGATCATCTAGAGCAGGTCACACAGGAGCACATCCAGGTGGGTTTTGAATGTCTCCAGTGAATTGAGACTCTAGAACCTTTCCTGGGCAGCCTGCTCCAGGGCTCTGTCACCCTCAGAGTGAAAAAAATTTACCTTATATTCACATGGAACCTCCTCTGCTCCAGCTTGCACCTATTGCCCCTTGTCCTGTCGCTGCACATCTCTGAGCAGAACCAGGCTCCAGCCTCCCCACGCTTGCCCTTCACGTTTGTAAACATCAGTGACATAGTTCTGTTTACCAGCACTATAATGATTTCTGAGCACGGTCATCCAGAACTGATTCTTGCTTGTAAAGGACAAATGCTGATGGAAAAAGAAGAAATGTGACCCCAAGGACTTTCTTGAACCTATCAGCCTTTCACTGCCAGGCACTTTGGGAGATTTGACTGTAGTATGGTGTTGTTAGCCAGCCAGGATTTTGACTGTAGTGATGATACATGCAGAATCTTTGCTTCATGCTGACAAGATTAATTGAACTTTGTGTAGAAAATTGGCTGAAGGAAAAGTGAGTAGTGGTGGAAACATTTTCTACAGATTTCTTTAAGATTAAACTCAGGTCCTTCTGAAGGTCTGCCAACTTCTGCATTGTTGAAAATAACCTTTGCAAGGTGTTAACTCCAGTGTTGCAAGGTTCCTTAAATATGCCTTGATTCATCTGAGAAGAGCTGTGGTTAATCCTTTATTGATCTATCTAATTTAGACTGGAGTTAGAGCTCTGAATGAGATAACCTTCCCTCATGATCTACTGTACACACCTGGGAGTAAGACCACCAAGCATGGTGAGGCCCACTCAGTCCTTTCTTACACCATTCCCTTTCTCTCTGCTCCTCACAGGAGCAGTGTGGCCAGCAGGAGCAGGGAAGTCATTGTGCCCTGTACTCAGCACTGGTTAGGCCACACCTTGAGTCTTGTGTCCAGTTCTAAGCCCCTCAGTTTAGGAAAGATGTTGACTTGCTGGAAGGTGTCCAGAGAAGGGCAACAAAGCTGGGGAGGGGTTTAGAGCACAGCCCTGTGAGGAGATGCTGAGGGAGCTGGGGTTGCTTAGCCTGGAGAAGGCTCAGGGGAGACCTTCTTGCTCTCCACGACTGCCTGAAGGGAGGTTGTAGCCAGGTCGGGGTTGGTCTCTTCTCTCAGGCAACCAGCACCAGAACAAGAGGACACAGTCTCAAGCTGTGCCAGGGGAGGTTTAGGCTGGATGTTAGGAAGAAATTCTTCCCCAAAAGAGAGATTGGCCATTGGAATGTGCTGCCCCGGGAGGTGGTGGAGTCACCATCACTGGAAGTGTTTAGGAAGAGACCAGTTGAGGCACTTGGTGCAATGGTTTAGTTGATTAGATGATGTTGGGTGATAGGTTGCACTCAATGATCTCAAAGATCTTTTCCAACCAGGTTTGTTCTATTCTATTCATTTTCATTGCATTTCAGCTGTGTTTCTCCAGACTACGAACAAGCTCATCTTGAACAAATGAGGATGCTGATCTAATGAAACCTTAGCAGAGCAGAAAAACCAATGATGGTTATACAGGGATTTCAAACTGGAGGTTGAAAAATACAATCCAGATATTTTTGGGTTTTTTTTGCAAGTCTCCTTAATCACAGAATGTTAGGGGCTTCAAGGGGCCTTATAAAGTCATCCTGCCCAACCTCTCCACCAGAGCAGTATCACCTAGGGTAGGTCACACAGGAATGCATCCAGGTGGGTTTTGAATGTCCCCAGAGGAAACTCCATAACCTCCTGGGCAGCCTGTTCCAGTGCTCTGCCACCCTCAAAGTGAAAAAGTTTTTCCTTATGTTCACATGGAACCTCCTCTGCTCCACCTTGCACCCATTGCCCCTTGTCCTATCGCTGGACATCACAGAGCAGAGCCTGGCTCCAGGCTCCTGACACTACCCTTCACATTTATAAACATGAATAAGGTCACCCCTCAGGCTGCTCTTCTCCAAGCTAAGGACACCCAGCTCCCTCAGCCTCTCCTCATAGGGGAGATGTTTCTCTTTATTACATTTGCCTTGGGAGTACATGAAACAATACAAGCTGAGACAACTATGCACTGAAAGGGGAGGGGAAAAAAAGAAAAGGAGTATTTCTTCTGAGTGTTACTTAAAAAGTGCAGTTTTACACAGAGAAAGTAAAGGCTTCTTAGAGGGTATCTGCATAACCCCATGGGGTGTGTGGGTATGTCTGAGTGGGGTGGTGGAGGGTGTATCTAAGGGGGGTGTGTCCAGGATTCCTGTGCAGCAATGTAGGGTGCTGTGAGGTTTTGGTGATGCACAGTGTCCAGGAGGACTGAACTGCAGCCTTGAACATTGTCACTGCTTCCAGCCAGTCAGTTTGTTCTGTGCTTTTCTGTCTCCTCTGCCTTTGTTGGAGGGATGTGTTGTTAACCAGAAACACATGAGAGGAGACAGCTAAATGTTCTGGTGAAAATCAAGGGCACTTTGTTGCTGTGAAGATTTTATGTATTTGCCCTAGATTCTCTTTTTTTTTTTACCCCCCCCACTGATGCAGCTGTAACTGTTGCTGTAAATGAGATGAATAATTGATCAAGGAGTTCTGGTTACCTCAAGTAATGTCATGCTTATTGCTTCGCTGCTCTTCCTTGTACTCCAGCGTTGCTCTTACGCTGCTCTCTGTGTGTGGTTTTCATTCCCTTGAAGTTTGCTTCCGCTCTCCCTCTCTTCCCCTTTCCCCTCAAGAGCATGTTGCTTCTGCTTCAGTGTATTCCACGATTTCCCTGAGAAGTGGGATCCTTTTTAATCGACAGCAGCAGATTTGCAAAGCCTCCCCAGCCCTGGGAACCGAGCGGTGCACACATCTGGTTTCACATAAGCATGAATTGCTGCCTTTACAGACGTGAACCGTGTAAGTCCTTGCCACAGAGCTAGCTAAAGCCTTCTGTAACTCGAGCCTGCATTTGAAAGAAAAGCAAAACTGTACAGCTTCTTTACCCATGCTAATGGAAAACATTTAATTTACTTCTTCAAGCCAACCAAAAGAATGACGCAATGCTGCCCGAGCACATTTGCAGAGCCTTTTCTTCCCTAGAAATCAGTACAGCTTGAAGAAGGTGGTGGTGGTGGTGGTGCTGTGGGAGCTGCCTGCTTGACTGCCCTCCAGCTGCTTTCAAATGTAAACTTCTGGACCACAAACCAAAGGAAAAACCAACCCTGATGATTCCGATTTATTCGGGCTTCGCTGTATCTCAGAGAGATTGTGCTGCTGGATTTTGTCCGTGGCTTTGCTCTGCTTTATTGCCATTATTGCTAGAGCAGAATTTGTTAAAATAGCAAGCTCAGTCTGCTCATGGATTTCATTTCTTTTCCTCATTTTTTTCCCCCTCAGTTATTTGTTTCTCAAATAGTTAAGTTTATTTCCCCCCCTCAAGTCGTTCAGTTCTTTCCTGCATTTCCGGAGTGACAGGATTTTCCCCTCGGTACTCCCAAAGCAGCTCTGTGTACATGCCATGTGTGCCTTTCAGTGGAGGCCTTCCCCCCCCCCCTCAAAAACAAACAGAAAAAAGGGCAAAACCAAAAACCAGGCCTTCATTGAATGGGAGTGTTAAGGGCTAGCAGAATAAGTTTCCGCTTGTGTAAGAGAAGCTCTGAACACGAAATGTTCTATTTTCTCCTGCTAGAGGAGGTAAAGTGCAGCAGTGTTGTTTAGACTCAGTCCAGAAAAGTTCTTAAAATATAGAACCATTAATTTTTTTCTGAAGGCATGAAACCAACAGGGCAGATTTTATTTCATAGTACACCAACTTTTATGGTTTTGTTCCTGTTCTGTTCCACTCTGCCCACACTAATAGCTTGGACTTCATTTAAATTCTTTACTACAAGAGGCTGTTGGTGTTTCTCTCTCTCTCTTCTTTAAGGGGATTTCATAGTATCATAGTATCAGTCAGGGTTGGAAGGGACCACAAGGATCAGCTAGTTCCAACCCCCCTGCCATGGGCAGGGACACCCCACACTAGAGCAGCCTGGCCAGAGCCTCATCCAGCCTGGGCTTAAACACCTCCAGGGATGGGGCCTCAACCACCTCCCTGCACAACCCATTCCAGGGCTTCACCACTCACATGGTGAAGAACTTCCTCCTCACATCCAGCCTGAATCTCCCCATCTCCAGCTTCATTCCATTCCCCCTAGTCCTATCACTACCTAATAGCCTGAGAAGTCCCTCCCCAGCCTTCTTGACCAGCTTAAATTTACTTTGTGAAATGCTTCTTCAAGATGGACAGAGTGCCTCAGCATGAGCATCACTTAATCACAGTGACAAATGTGGATCTCTGCTGTTCCCACAGTCATAAATTTCTGCCTGGCTGCTGTTTTGCAAACTTCCTGCTTGTGTTGCTGAATATCAAATTGCCAGAGGTACTGCCCCTCAGTACCTCTCAAAGGATGGGTGTCACAAGGAACAGCACACAAATCATCATCACAAGAGACCAGGCAGATTTTGCCCTCTGCCCTTTTTTTGTGTGTGTTTGGGTTTTGTTTTGCCTCTTGTTTTAATATTGGAAAAATATTACCAGTTGTGAGACTCTACCTGGAGCTCTGCCTCCAGTTCTGGTATCTCCAGTGTAAGAGGGAGATGGAGCTGCTGGAGAGGGTCCAGAGGAGGCCATGAAGATGATCAGAGGGCTGGAGAACCTCCCATATGGGGACAGGCTGAGAGTTGGGGATGTTCAGCCTGTAGAAGAGAAGGCTTTGAGGAGACCTTAGAGCAGCCTTCCAGTACCTGAAGGGAGCTACAAGAAAGCTGTGGGGGGACTTTTGATGAGGGCTTGTAGGGACAGCACAAGAGGGAATGGCAGTCCAGGCTGGAGGATGCCATTAAGACATTTAAAGCTACACTTAGAATAAAGCTTACATTTACTGCAGCATATTTGCATTGCATGGTTACAGTACTGGCACTGTAGTCCTGTGTAAATACTGTAATGAGGTTGCTGAGAAGAACTGCTTATAGCATTTAAACTGAGGTTCATGGAGCATGAGATAGCTGTGTTTAGGATGCTGCTGCTTTGAAGGGATTAAAAAAAGCTGCTCAAAAATAAATACAAATAACATTCACAGCCTGGCAAAAACAGTTTGCAAGTGATGAGAAGAAAGGCACTAATTAGAATGTAGAGGATAATCTGACTCAGAATGCCTCAGTGAAAGCCACTTTATGATCTGATGTTCCTATGTATGAATTGAAAAGCAGGGGAAAATACAGGGCATGACCTAAAAATGGTAGTCTGGAAGCTTCCTTACCTTATTTTTGTCTGGTCTGTGCCTTATTTTTGGTCTGGTCTGAAATTGAGTTTTTCCTCCTGAGTCAAACCTGCATAAACTGTTTTGGCAGTTGTTGTTGTCCCCATAGTTCCAGCTCTGCCAAACGTGGCTATTGCTACTTGATTTTAAGAATGACTCTTACTTGGAGTTTGAGTCCTGCTGGAAGCAGAATGGTGTCAGGAGGCTGCATGCAATCTTGCTGTTAAGAAACTTAAATAAGATAAGGCTAATCCTATTGTATACTTCCACTTCAGGAGTTAGTGTAGAAACTTCCCAGTGATGGCACAGCACCAGTGGCTACATATTCTGTGGGATCTCTCCCCCTGTGAATACTCAGTCGTGGATCATGGCTGTACTGTACTGTACCAGTTTCCAGTCTGCCAGGAAAAAAACCCCAAACCTGTTGTTTTCTCTGGGTGAAAGAAGGTGAGCAAAATTAAGTGTACCTGGAGTCTCTCTGGTGATAGCAAATTTAGCTTTCATTTATGCAGGAGCTTTTATTTCATTACTTCTTTTCATACCAGTAGAGATGAAGTGAAAATAAGGGTCCTTTCCAACCCAATGTAATCTCTGAATGCCTGTGAGCTTTTTCTCAGGTGATTTACAGTTGCAGAAGCAGAAACTCTGTGCACAGACTAAGATGGTTGGCTTTTATTTTTGGTCATTTTGGATCAGTACTGAAGAGTTGGTATTGTCTGTTTCAAAACCCAGATGGAAGAATTCTTCCACAGGTGACAGGATCATCTGCTCCTAATGTTTGTTTTTACCTTCATTTCTCTCCATTTGCAGATTAAACTACAAACCAACTTCAGAAGGAGGTTATCTTTTGAGTCATCTAAAGGACCCTTAGGTTTCTTTTAAGCTTGCAGCATAACTGGAAGATTTGAAGAGAATTAGGGTATTAGGCTATGTGTTGGTGAGCTTAGTTTGTTTTGAAAGGCACACTTTGCAGAGGCTCCTAAACTTTTCTAAGCCCTGATAGTTATCAGTGGGTTTTGACTGGCTGGGAAGAAGATCTAGATTAAGAGGAGAGACTTTTTGTTCTTAGATCAGCGCCTAATTTGCCATGTGGCCTTGGGCATGTCTCCTCGACTTCCTTGCACCAGTTTCTCATTGTATCCACTGAGGTCAGCACCACCATAAAGCTCTTTGTCATCTTTTGGGGGTTTGAAGCTGAGATAGAGTAGGTTTTGTCTAGGTCTTTGGAAGCACTTCTTCAGTACAAGGGTGGTGAGACTCTGCAATAGGTTGCCTGAAGAGGTTGTGGGTGGTGGATGCTCCCTCCCTGGAGGTGTTCAAGGCTAGGCTGGATGAGCAGTGAAGTCTGGTTGAGAGGTGTCCCTGCCCATGGCCGGGAGGTTGGAGTAGACGATCTCTAAGGGCCCTTCCAACCTAAGCAATTCTATGAAATACAGTCAGAACTGTTTATTCTGAGTGGACTTCACTCCATTTGCTATGCAGTTCCTCATATGGGGATCTGAAGTGCAGTGGAAACAGGTAGGTTAGTCCATGAAGAACTCCCAAGAAAATAAAGCCACCCCCTGCCACGTGTATCGAAGTGGATGTGAATAAAACAGAGTTTTATTTTAGGGGTGCCAGCCTGTACAAAGGCTGTGAGGGAGATCAAACTATTTGGTTAAAAATTGGAATGCTCCAACCATAATAGCTGAAATAAGAGGGAAAGAAAAAGATCTGTCCTGGAGTGAGTACGTGGCAGTCTCAGTTTGCCCAAGTCTTCAGCAGAAGATTTCCACTAGTGTTTTTCTGCCAAGTGAGTTAGATTCCTGAATTGCAGCTGGACTCTGAGCGTTGGACTGTGGCTGTCTTGTAACAAGGGCAGTGTGGTAAAGCAGAACACGGATAAAAGCGTGGTGCTGCTTCACCAGTCAGCCCAGCTGAGAGGTCTTTGTGTTCCTGTGTAAGTGAAGATGGAGTGTCCTGGAAGCTGTATTGTTTTGTGCTTACTTTGGCTTGTGCCAGGGACATGCTCTAGGAAGAGGCATAAACTTTTTTTTCCCCCCCTTTTTATTTTTCATTCTTCTTTCACAAATACATTTGATTTCCTGTCTAGAGCTGGAAAAGAGGCGCAGCAAGAGGGGTTTTGTTCAATACGGCAAAATCTAATTACAGCTTGATTTAAAGCCACATTTACACAATGGCCGAGGGGTGAGTTCACTTCCACAAAAACAAACTCGTTGGCTTCCTACTGCGCATCGGGGAAGGCGAGGATGCATGTCCTGGAGAGCGGCTGCCTCCCTCTGCTGGCATCAGCTCATCTTGCACAGTGCTGCAGCTCTGCTGCGTGGGACGAAACCGTGGCTGTGCTCCCGCAGCGTCCTGGGGCATGCGTTCATTCACTGCTGCAGGCTCATGGGCTGACGACGCTGCATTGCCTGCTACCGGCTTGGGGGGGTGTCCGGAGAAGGGCAGCGAAGTTGGTGAGGGGTTTGGAACACAAGCCCTACGAGGAGAGGCTGAGGGAGCTGGGATTGCTTAGCCTGGAGAGGAGGAGACTCAGGGGTGACCTTACTGCTCTCTACAACTACCTGAAGGGAAGTTCTAGACAGGTTGGTCTCTTCTCCCAGGCAACCAGTACCAGAACAAGAGGACACAGTCTCAGGCTGCGCCAGGGGAGGTTTAGGCTGGATGTTAGGAAGAAGTTCTATCCAGAGAGAGTGATTGCCCATTGGAGTGTTCTGCCTGTGGAGGTGGTGGAGTCACCATCACTGGAGGTGTTCAGGAGGAGCCTTGATGGGGTGCTTGGTGCCATGGTTTAGTTGTTTAGGTGGGTTGGATTGGTTGATGGGTTGGACACGATGCTCTTGAAGGTCTCTTCCAACCTGGTTTATTCTATTGTATTCTTTCTGTGAGCTCTGCAAAGATGTTCTTCGTATGAGGAAAGACTTGGGGAAGGAGGTATGAGGAAGGAAGGGAGTGAGCAGATCCCTGTGAGGATAAGTGGTGTCATGGAAAGGAAAGAGGGACACCAAAGCTTGCTCAGGAGAGAGAATTGCAGATGCACCAGTGGAGATGCAAAACCAGGCTGGGACAAAGTGTGGACAGGAAGGGGTTGGTCTCTTCTCCCAGGCAGTCAGCACCAGAACTAGAGAACAGTCTCAAACTGCACCAGAGGAAATTTAGGCTTGAGCTGAGGAGAAAGTTCTTCTCAGAGAGAGTTGTTAGCCATTGGAATGTGCTGCCCAGGGAGGTGGTGGAGTCACCCTCCCTGGAGGTGTTCAAGAGGGGATTGGACGTGGCACTTGGTGCCATGGTTTGGTCATGAGGTCTTGGGTGACAGGTTGGACTTGATGATCTTTGAGGTCTTTCCCAACCTTACTGATTCTATGATTCTGTGACATAAAGCAGTTGAGGGAGAGCAGGCTCTCTGAGCTGTCTGATGTCAACCTGAGTTTCTGCAATAAACAAGATGTCCTGAGAGACAGAGGTGTGTGGATTGCCATTACTTTTTCTCCTGACTGTTTTTCGTGTTGCAGTTTAAACTCTCAAAAACCACCCAAGAAACCCCACGACACAAGCAGCAGCAGTTTGATAAGCTCCCAGCTCTTGGGCAGCGTTGATACGCAGGAATGACTCAGGATCAGTTGCAGGCTTTGTTCTTTTGGAAGCTTTTCTTTCAGCTGTGACAATTGTCAAGTTTAAGAGATGCACAGATCTTCCACCCCCACCTCCTAATCATTAAACAAGCTAGGGATTCCTCCTCTCTTTAGTGGACACGTTCTCGGAGACAATGGCATTTTCAGCTGTGTTAGTTGCCGTTGCCCTGCCAAAATACTGGGTGTGTGGTTTTATTGCCTCCCTGAACCAGCCATAAAAGCTGCCAACAGTCAAATTCTGGACTTTATGGAATTTTGTAAAATAAGACTACCTGAAAAAGGGGGGGAAAAAAATCTCCAAGGAAGACCAACTTAAATTTATGAAGAAGGGTATTTCTAAAACATGGAATATGGGACAGAGATTCTCTGTTCTGAGCACATTGAATCATCTCTCCATTGTAAGGGTATTTAACTCCTGCAGAGAATCTAATTTCTAACACATTTTTTGGGGGGGGCCCTGTCTGAGGAGGAAAGTTTGCAGAATTCAAGTGGAGTAAACCCTCCTTTTGCTTCCACCAGCTACAGTTGCATGAGGGACTTGGTGTGCGAAATGGGGCCAGTAGGTCACCTGAATCAATTGACTGCTAATTTCGATCATTAAATGCCTCCTGTGGATGTTTCCCTGGTTAGTGCTGAGCAGCAGCAATATGGGGCACTGCGCTGCTCAGCAGGCACAAGCTGTGTGTTTTCTGCACTGAAAAGACCTCTTGGTGGGTGGAAGCTGCTCTCTTTACATGCAATGTGCTGAGCCTGAAGTAGACTTAAGTCTCCTTCTCTGGAGACATTCAAAACCCACCTGGATGAGTTCCTGTGTGACCTACTCTAGGTGATCCTGCCCTGGCAGGAGGGTTGGACTGGATGATCTTTCCAGGTCCCTTCCAGCCTCTACTGTGCTGTGATTCTGTGTGACTTCCCATTTAGTCCTAGGGAAGTTCTGCCACTGTGGGTGCCAGTTCTGGGGCTGTCTTTCATCTTGCCAGAAGTTGCATCATTCCCCTAAATGCAGCTTTCCAAGTAGCCCTTAGCCTTCCAAAAGGGTAGCTCATGCCATGGTGGTTATCATGGTAGGTGATCCAATTACCTGCCTTGTGATGAAATTCTGCTCAGGCCTGTTTCTTAGAGCGTGTGTTGAATGAAAAGGATCCCTGTTGAATTTTCCCCAAGGAACTGCTACTGAGCTTTCTGCTTTATTGAGATCCCAAGGGTACAAAGAATAAAAAGGCATTTTTCAGTGAACTCATTCATAGCTGATTTTATTTTTTCACCATTGTCCCTGAGTCCTGTGATGGCACCATGGCATGAGAAGAGCTTTTTACCCAGCAATTAAGCAGCTTCTTAATAGTAAGGTTCTTCAGTATTTACACTTCAGTCTATTATGCTAGATAAATGCACAATCTGTAACCTGAATCAGCCTTCCCTGATTTGTCTGTGCCAAGACTTTCAAGATGGTTTGGGCCAAGTGCATGGTGCTGCACCTGGGTCAGGTCACTCCCAAGCACAAATACAGGCTGGGCAAGGAGTTGCTTGAGAGCAGTCTGAAGGGGAAAGTCTTGGGGGTCTCAGTTGATGGAAAAACTCAACATGAGCTGGCAATGGTCACTTGCAGCCCAGAAGGCAGCCAATTGCTGGGCTGCATCCAAAGCAGTGAGAGCAGCAGCACAGGGAGGGGATTCTGCCCTTCTGCTCTGCTGAGACCTCGCCTGGAGTGCTGCCTTCAGTTCTGGTGCCCCCAGCATAAGGGGGACATGGAACTGCTGGAACAGGTCCAGAGGAAGCCACAAAGATGATCAGAGGGCTGGAGAACCTCCTCTGTGGGGACAGGCTGAAAGAGTTGGGGCTGTTCAGTCTGCAGAAGAGAAGGCTTTGGGGAGACCTTAGAATAGCCTTCTAGCACCTGCAGAGAGCCTACAAGAGAGCTGTGGAGGGACGTTTTACAAGGGGTTGTAGTAATAGGACAAAAGGGACTGGATCGAAGCTTGAGGAGGGCAGATTTAGACTGGAGATGAGGAAGAAATTCTTTATGGTGAGGGTGGTGAGACACTGCAACAGGTTGGCCAGAGAGGTCATGGATGTCCTCTCTCTGGAGGTGTTCAAGGCCAGGTTGGATGAAGCTTTGAGATTCCATGAATTGTAAGTTTTTTGCAGAAGGAGACATGTTTACATGTGGATCTGTTTGCATATGATTAACCCCCCCTGAACATCCAAGGATTCACTTGGTCTCTTTTATTGCTGCAGCCTGGTGCAGGCACCGTTTGTGCTTTATATTACACTAGGTGCTGTGAGCTTTCAGAGGAGGGAAGAATTTTCTCATGTGTCATATAAACAGTGCTTGGTCAGAAGAGCTCTGTGGTGGACTGCTTAAGTGAAGCAAGCCTGAGACACATGACCTCAGCCAGAACTGAGTCAGTTGTTTCAGTGTGATTTGAGTTATCTCTGGCCAGAATTGCTTGGCATTAAAATGTAATCATTCTGATACCCAAGCTCGAGGTGTTTGCATGAATTCTAAATGAAGCTTTCTCTTACCTGCAGATTGTTTCAGCAGGGTTCAGTCTTCTGTAGAGCTTTCTCTTTGTCATCTGTCTTCTTTCTGTGTTCTACTAATAAGAACAGGTTCCAAGAGATGAATAAACCTCTATACACCACACTTGCTTTGTGCCTGTTTCAAGTTACATCTTGATAACCTATTCCTACAAGAACATGTTCTTCTGCAGTGCTCAGTCACTTGAGTTTTCGCTGGTGATAGGCAGCCTGTAATGAAACTGTTGACTCACCTGAATGATATCTTTTGTTTTCTTTACTTTGTAAGTCAGATTGCAAGATAATTTTAAATTACAAGTATTAGATCACATTTTCTTGAGCGATTGCTTGTGGTTCTGCCAAGTTACTGCGCTCGCTCACCTATTGCAGTTGCAGCCAGCGGTTTAAATCTCAGCATTGAGGGGAAGCAGAAGGTGTTTGTAGAGTCCTGACTGATGAGAGCTTCACATCTTGCTGAGTCTCTTTCAGTTAATGGAGCTCCTCACGTTAAAGGTCACCGTATAAAGAACAAAGTGGATTCAGCTTGTAACCGAAAGCACAGGCGATCTTGGGGAAGGATGGAGGAGAACAAAGGATCCTTGGAGATGTAGCCTGGGTATGGATGTAATGGAGCCTTCCATTCTTTCATAGATTGCACACCAGCAGCCTTTAATTTTCTACTAGTGCAGGTACTGAAGTGACTCACCAGTTATCTAAAGCATCAGGTAACTATACCTATATTTAGCTTTGTTCTATCTTCTTATCCTTGTTTCTATCTTCATTTTCTCAGCTGTAAGCTACAGTGAGTTTCATTAATGTTTAGGAAAACAGAAGCCCAAAACAATGTGGGACATATTCCCATGTTCTCATGAGTACAGCTTCTGTAGGTCCTTCACAAGCTTTCTTCTGCTGGTTGGGGCATGTGGAGGGTAAGTCCTCTGCTGGCTTTCACAGTACCTTCAAACACAAAATACTTAACCCCAGCTGCCAGCAGGCTGCACTTTTCCCTTGGAGGTGAGACCATTTGTAAGGGGAGGTGTCTACTTGCTGTGGGGTCTGCTGTGGTGGAGGTGTGCCTGATGGCCATCACCTCCAGTGGTGCCTTCAGTTTGGTGGTTGTTCTCTGCCAGCACATGACCCTGGCCTTAGCTGCTTTCCTCCTCCCTTGAGGAAATGCTGTGTGCTGCAGCCTGCAGTTTTTAACCACCAGTCCAAGTGTCTGCTGTTTTAGCTGCCTGGATTGAAGTGCTGAATTGCAGGGCTTCAGACAAGAAATCAATGCTGTTTTTCCATCTGGCTGCCTTGAAGACTATGTAAATTAAATCTATTTATCTGCAATGTTACGTCCACATGGCAAGAAATACAGTTGGCAAGTACGAGCTGCTGCTTGTGCTGCTTCTGGGAAGGATCTGTCTGGATAATTTTGGTTTTAAAGTAGTTCCAGGTAAGTTCCCCTGAGATCTGTCATAGTGGGATGCAAATAATCTAGACTACAACAGCAGTTTCGCCCTTTTCCTCATAAGTTTTGGAGATCTGCCTCCAGCAGGCTTTGAAGGCTGCTGAGGTGAGCGAAGAGGTAGCACCAGCACCTGCAGGTGATCCTTTTGTTTTCTGGAGTTCTCTGGCTGTTGATAACTGATAGATCTTTGTTGTTGTTGCCTAGGGAGATAGTTGAGGCCCCATCCCTGGAGATACTCAAGGTCAGGCTTGACAAGGCTCTGAGCAACCTGGTCTAGTGGAGGATGTCCCTGCTGACTTTAAGGAGTCTCTAGTTGTACTCCAAATCCGTTCTTTCATTAGTTTTGAGAGCTGAAAAGATCTGTGTATAGAAAAGTTTGAGACTACTGCAAAACATGAAAGGTACAGAATCATAGAATCAATAGGTTGGAAAAGACCTCAAAGATCATCAAGTCCAACCTGTCACCTAAGACCTCATGACTACTAAACCATGGCACCAAGTATCACAGTATCACTAAGGTTGGAAGAGACCTCAAAGATCATCAAGTCCAACCTGTCACCACAGACCCCATGACTAGACCATGGCATCAAGTACCACATCCAATCCCCTCTTGGACACCTCCAGGGACAGTGACTCCACCACCTCCCTGGGCAGCACATTCCTATGGCTAACAAAACTCTCTGTGAAGAACTTTCTCCTCACCTCCAGCCTAAACCTCCCCTGGTGCAGTTTGAGACTGTGTCCTCTTGTCCTGGTGCTGGCTGCCTGGGAGAAGAGACCAACCCCCTCCTGGCTACAACCTCCCTTCAGGTAGTTGTAGAGAGCAATGAGGTCTCCCCTCAGCCTCCTCTTCTCCAGGCCAAGCAACCCCAGCTCCCTCAGCCTCTCCTCATAGGGCTTTTTAAATTTTTTTGCATTGCTTCTCCTTGGTCCTTTCAAATATGAATATTTATGCTGGTGGGTGAGGTATGTATGGGTGGGGGACTGCATGCAGCAGTCCAGCTCTGAGCATTGAAATGATGCTGGCTTTTAAGCTATGCAGTGCTTTTCCACAGTTGTGCATTTTCTGTTGTACAACATGAATAATGTGTACAGTGAAGTCAGTGTTCAACTCTTGTGCAGCTTGGAAATTTGCTGATGTTTCCCTTCTCCTGCAGCCCCTTTGCTGTGGTTGTGCTGCTTGTTTTGACTACAGGCTCTTGGAATTTGCTTTGAAAATATTGGTGTCTGTTTTATTTACCAATTAGCTTTTGGAGTAGCTGCTGCTTTAGATCCTAAGGCAGTATTGTGGAGAGCATGGAGAAACTTTCTCCTTCACATCTTTGAAGACTGCCTTATTGTAGAGTATGCATGGAGGGACATTTGAAAGAGGCTGAAAACTGGTTCTGACTTCACTTAATTTTGAGTGCCCACCTTTTGACCTCAATTTCCCATGTTTGCATCTGATTTTGATAGGGACACATGAGGGTTATTGTTATGCTCTTAAGGTTATATTGTTATGGGATTACTGATTTCCCTTTCAACCTCTGACATGGTTGGGACTTTGAGACTCATCACTGAGGCATCATCTGCTTAATGCGGTGGGAAACCAATGAGCTCCAAAATGTGCTGTCCTTCACAGGGTATTAGGAAAGATGAGGCATGCACCAAATATAGGAGTTCCCTCTGAAGACTAGGTTCAGACCCATAGCCATTAGCCTCCTTAATTCCTAATCTTGTTGTTTTGGCAAGAATTTATATCAACATAAATGCCCACTAAAATGGTGTGTGTCAGCAGGGCTTAATTACAGTGCCAGGGAGACAAAGGTTGTTGTGTACTTCTCTTTTGTTTAATGTAAAAGCGAAGATCCTGAAGCCTCTCCTTTCAGAAACCTGTTCTGGGGATTTGCAGCTGGGTCTAAGGAATGAAAGGCTCCATCTGAATTGAGATTGATCCTCTGAGCAGTCAGCACTTCATGAGGATGGCCACCTGAAGAAAATCTGGTATTGAAAGCAGTAGTATTGAAAGTGGTGACTTTTGTGAGGCTGTGCAGACTTGTGCTGTGGAAAAACTGGCCAGTGGTGTTGTTTTTTTTCTTCTCCAGGCTTAGGAAAGGAAGGTGAAGTAAATGCCTGCTGTGTTGCCCAGGGAGGGTTTGAGAAGGCAGAGCAGAAAGGTTTGTCCCCGGGATGTGACAGAGTTCCCCATGTGCACATTTCCCATCTTCCTCAGAGCACTCCCTAGCTCCTGTGATAGTTTTGGTGGGGTCATCACTCTGCCACCTTAGTTGGACCACTCTGCAGGGAGAGGAGTGCCTGATCAAATGGCAGGAAGAGGATGGAGAACAAGCTGTGGGGGGAAGTCTCTAGGCTCGAGTGGAGAGCAGTTGTCTGTCCCCTTTTACACTGATTTTCCATAGCCCTGGTTACAGGACTTGTGTCCTCATTTTGCATTAGAGGATTGGATAAAAGCCACAAACAGTTCTGGGAAGAAGGGTCTGGGATCTTATCAGACTCACAAACTTTGAACTGCTAGGTCTACAGGCTGCAAGAATGCTCTTCCTCAGGAGCATTATATGGAATGAGAGTCCTAAAGGCTCTCTCATAAAAAGGCTTTTGGCTTGCTCTATTAAATAATTAAGCCTCTCTCCCTGGATCTGTGCCAGTAAATTGCTTCTGGTTTCTTGTAAGAAGACCATGTGTCTGGGTTCTGGTATGGCAAGTCACAGTTGCTGGTTTTATGTGGACACAATTTATAGTCATTAAATTAGCAATCTTTCTAAGATTAGAATCTATTTGACTAGAAAGGCTTGAAGGTTAGTAGGCTGCCTTCAGACTTAGCCTTGAAATGATGACCGGAGCCGCGGCATTCAGAGCTGGTTCATTGTGCTGAATATCTTCAATTCCTGTGTAAAGTAATAAGATCTAAGAGTTGCTCTGAAGCTCTCAATTATGGGTGGGGACTGGAGACTCGAAGTCTCCAAGGTTTGCAGTCTGAACTCCCAGTGAGCTGGCTGGCAGCAGGGCAGGTTTGGAGCGAGTGCCGGGATGCATTAGCTCCTGTGAGGAACCACTTCATGTTCCAACAGTTGCACCTTGGCTGCCTTTCTAGTTGCATCTTGCAGCTCAACGTAAACACCTCCTGTAAGAGAGCAGAAAACAATCTTTGAAGAATAAAAAAGCCCAATGGGCCTTAGAGAGCTTGTTGGGTTTTCATTGTCATCACACAAGATCAAAGAAAGCCTCAGAGTTGCGCTTTCTGCTCAGAGCTGGAAATAACACTCTTAATTACAGAAGTGAGCAAGTCTGACAGTTTTTCCTTCAAAGGGAGGAATGTTGCACTGCATCCTTCAGCTTCTGTGCTCTTGGCATTGTTGAAAAATTACACCTGTCCTCTAATGGAAGACTTGCAGTTAAAGAGTTTTACCAGGCTGGTCTGTAGATACCTCAGTTAGAGATACTGAGCATCAGATTATGTCACCTGATGCACTACGGTGGTCATAGTGAAAATGAGACTACATAGAAAAGGAGAAGACAGTGTTGACAGTGGCAATGAAGATTAATAATGTGGAGGTACTACTAGTACAGTTGTTACGTGGCAGGCTCCTTTTTCTCCTCTTCCACAGAGGGAAATCTACCTGTCAGCGTTCTGGCTTGATGCTCTCAAGATCCCTATCTTGCAGCACATCAAGTACAAAAGATGTATCTCCACTTATCAAGGCCTTTTGTAGCTTCTTCCAGTGTAGTTTTAACCTCCAGTGTCCTTGTGAGCAGTTGACTTTTGCTACTCTTATACTTCCTGTTAGGGCTTCAGCATCCTCCATCAGTTTTATTTGCTCTCTCTTTAAACCTGGTCGTTCCCACCTGCTGATGTCTTTCTCACTTGGCTGTTTGGAAGCAGGGACTGCTTTTTCTCTAATATATTTTGCAATCTTTGACCCATGCTCATCACAAACCACTCCAACACATCTCTATCCTGAAGTCAACCTTCCATTTCTCCTCAGATGCCTTCATTGATTTGAACAAGTCGGATAGACACAGCCTGTGTGGTCCTGTTCTGTGGTTCACCAACGTTATGGCCATCATGCTGGTCAGGTAAAGGTCAGGAAATGGTGGATAGGAGGCATAGGATTTGGTCTTGCTGAGGTCTCAGTTGTGCTGACAGGTGTTGTTGCCTTCTGAAATGGACAGTTCATGCTGCATCTATGCTGCTGGAAGGAGGAAAGGATGTGGAGGGGAAAAATAAGCAGGAAGACAGGAGAGCATGAAGGATGTTTGTATGGCTTGAGGTGGTGGCTGAAGTATGGTAGAGAGGTGAAAGGAAACATTGCTCTGAAGGAGAAATGGAAGAAGTTTGAGGAGAAATGGATGGTTGACATTGGGATGGAAATGTTTGGAGTGACATGTGACAGGAAGCATGTTTCAGGGTGATGCAAAGCCTGTAAAATGGCCAGTGCTTGCCGCTGGGATTTCTTGGTTCTTAAGGAACCAACAGAATAATGCTGCATTCTTGCACAGATTGTGTGGCCAAAGTGCAAGTGCTCAGCATGGTAAACTCCTGCAGGTTTGGTTTTTAGATTCTTCTTCACTGCACCTAGCAGTGGTAGGATGAAACACACCTCCCTGACAGCTTAACTGTCAGATGCATCCTCCTCTGGTTCTCCGAGACGGCAGTGATGGACTGGAGTTTTCATTTCTGCCAGGTCTTGAGTGAGGATACTGCCAACACGTAGGTTCTGTGGAGGTAACTGCTGTCTTAAAATTGAAACCAGGATCAATCCAAGAAATGTCCCTGTGCTCCATAAAACGAGGATAGATGTTTCCATGCCAAGTGCCAACCTTGGATCCTGGCTTTTCTGACTTCCTGAGTAAAATTTATATGACAAGTACTTGGCCTGCACTTTATTTTTCCTCCATAAATGACGATGAGTCTTGTGATGAGTTTGCCACCAATTTGCAGACTTAGCAAACTCCACCAAGTACTTCCTAGGGCAGGAAAGAGCCCAGCAAATAATTATTGTGAAGTCAAAAGCAGGTTTTGAAAGAAAACCTAAGTAATGCTAGATAGATTTCTTCAGGAGGGAAAGCTGAAATGTAGGGAAATTGTCCTTAATCTGGGTCCATGTGAAAAGGATCAGGCAGAAGTCTTCAGGTTTTGGTTGTTGTTATGTTTATGGATCCATGGGATGGTTTAGCTTACATCTAGAAGTCTAATGAATTCATCAAGCCAAGTAAGACATTCATTAGAGTAATTGGTTTGGTTCAGCCTCTCAAGGCTTGGAAACATCCACGCTATTGCCTTCAGAAATGCAGCATGTTGATTCACCAGCTTTTGTTTTGTTTTGCTCAACTCATTTTCATTCCATATGTTTACTATACTTTGCAAAATCTAATCAACTAACTGAGGTAGCAGTTTCCAAGCAGTATTTGGTGATATTTTTAAGTCAAAGTTGCAGTGGTATCCAGAGTGAAACCTGTTTCAGTTGCAAGACACACCAGAAATTATTGGTGGTGAATATCTTTGTCTTGCAATCACAGCTGTATCAGCACTTCCACAACTGATCAGAACATAGTGAAAAGTTACTGCTTGATCCCAAAATAGTCATCTGTCAGTTAATTCACTTAGATATGCCTAAATGAAGTGTAAAAATTCATTAATGTGCTGGCTAGGCAGCTCTCACTGTAAGATGCTGGCTTCAGTGGCATATGATGAATTCATCATACCCCCATAGGCTTTCCTCTCTCCTCCCCTCTGTGATGGGCATCTGCCTCAGACCATATGCTTTTGGAAAATCTCAGCTGAAAGTGTTCTCTCAGGGAACAGGGCTAGAGAAAACCTAGGTGGCTTTTAGTGTCTAAAACCATTGTAGAGACCTTCTGTTGCGATGTGGAAGAGTAGGAACTTGCAGGCTAGCTCAGGCAGGTGACTTGTGCCAGGGACAGGCTTTTGCTTTCGATGAAATTCTGCCCAGTTGTGGCCAATTTGCCTACCTTTCACAATTTGTTCCCTTCCAACTGAGACTTGCTGGAGCTGAGGAATCTCTTGTGGCTGTGTCCTTAGGAAACCTCTCTTGGCCTCTCTTGTTGGCAAGCCTGTACATGGCCATATCCTGTCACAGGTCTGCTGCGTTATCCAAGTTCTTGTGTGCAGTCACCATGGGTGGTGGGGCTGGCTGGTGGAACTCTGTTGTTCTCAGATGGAGTTTTAGCCACCTGTCTTTGCCAAAGGTGGGCCCCCACAAACCACCACTGGCTCCAGACATCACACCTGCAATGCTGTTCCCCACAAATTCCTTTCCTGCACGTTGTCATGATGGTTAGAAGTGATGGTTAAAAGTGAGACAGGCATTGGGACCCAACTGTGTTCAGTTTTGGGCCCCATGCCACAAGAGGGACATTGAGCTGCTGGATCAGGGTCGGAGTCCTGTGGGCACCTGAAGTCTGTTTAATTCCTGTTCAAGGATTCTTGGTCTCTTTGTCACCTGTTATAGGTGCCTTGGCAGTCAGTGAATGTGGACTAGATTAAAGGAAAGGCTTAAGTCTCTTTCCTTATTTTGGGTGTGTCTGTCTCTTTGCTTTACAAACATGAACATTCCCACCAGCTGGATTTTAGGCTGGATGTTAGGAAGAAATTCTTCACTGAAAGAGAGATGGCCATTGGAATGGCCTGCCCAGAGAGGTGGTGGAGTCACCATCACTGGAGGTGTTTGGGAAGACAATGGATGGGGTGCTTGGTGCCATGGTTTAGTTGATTAGATGGTGTTGGATGATAGGTTGGACTCAATGATCTCAAAGTTCTGTTCCAACCTGGTTATTCCTATTCTATTCTATTCTATTCTATTCTATTCTATTCTATTCTATTCTATTCTATTCTATGACCAGGGTCAAGAGTTTTGGTCATGTTCCCTTGCAGCTACCTTTGGCAGAATGCTGTTAGAAAACTGGATCTGATCATCAACTAATTGCCCATCTCTTCTTCACAGGTCTCTTGAACTCTACTTAAATTCTACTTCACTAACCATCCCTGCTGCCTTTATTCATGAAATAGACCATTTTCAGGCTTCAAGCAGTAATGCTGAGAAGCTTGGAATATTGGAGAGGATTTTACCAGCAGCACAGTTCAGGAAATCTGATCAGCTCCTTGACTGATGTAATCTGGAAAAAAAAAAGAGAGAAAGAAGACTTCATAAAGCAGCCTCCTTTGTTTATTGCACCACAAACCTTAAATGTTGACTGAACATTGAATCAAGGAGCAAAATGCCACTATTCCTGCATTTCAGTTTTATTTCTGGCCATATTTAGCTTTAAGAATATTTCTCCTAGAGAGATGAATTCTGCTCCCAGCACAGAAAGGCTCTTTATGAGCAATTTTCCCTGGCAGATGAAGAAAGCTGTGATGCAGCTATTTACATATTGACAATAAATATGGTCTTGTGCTGTTACCACATGGAAGTCTTGTTCCATTGGGAACATTTTATGTAGCAGCAAATAGAATTCTTGTACTGGAGCAAGCATGAGAGATAAAAATGTTTATAAACAGCTTTCAGTGTCGTGCGCTCAGCCTGTGCCTGGTACTGTGTGGTGCTGGTGATAAGAGAGAGGAATTGGGGAAAATGCCATCATGGGCACACAGGAACTCGTTGCAGTGGGATTCAGGGTCTTGGAAGTGTAGTGTTAATGGGTGTGTTTCATGTGTAACTTGGTGGTAGAAGCTTGGTAAGTTTTTAAGGCCAGGCTGGATGTGGCTGTGAGCAACCTGCTCTAGTGTGAGGTGTCCCTGCCCATGGCAGGGGGTTGAAGCTAGATAAGATGGAGTAGAGAGTGGAGACTGGAGTAGAGAGTGGAGACTGGAGAATGGAATATACCAGACCAGGTTGGAAAAGACCTTTGAGATGATCCTTGAGGTCTCTTCTATGATTGTGTGATCTTCAAATGTGTTGCAAAGTTTGTGTATGCATGATGCTGTGGCAGTAGTGATCATGAAAGCTGTTCTTTCGTGAGACACAGCTGGCACTTCTGAGAAGCAGGCAGTGTGCTTCTGCCTTGCCACTGCTCTTTGAAAACCTTTGGGTCAGTGGAGAGTTCAGGTGATTCTGTGAACTGTGTGGAGGGTGATGGAGTGCTGGAACAGGCTGCCCAGAGAGGTGGTGGAGTCTGCATCTCGGGAGACATTTCAAACCCGTATGGACTTGTTTCTCTGTGACCTTCTCCAGGTGAACCTGCTGTGGCAGGGGGGTTGGTCTCAATCTCCAGAGGTCCGTTCTGACCCCTGCCATTCTGTGCTACTGTGGAACAGGAAAGAGCACAAAAGTGTTTTCCAGTTTGTGGTAATCAGAGCAGAGATTAGTCTTCCTTGGTAGTACGTGCCAGGTAAAGTATGTTTCCTGCCCCCCATGATTATTGTAGAAGCTCTCAGCATCTTAGACCATAAGATTCCTTAGCTGTGTGGATTTATGTATTTCTAAGATGTGTGCAAGGCTTACTTGGGTTAATTCCACATAATTCTAAAGAGTGTTTGCTCATGCCAAGGGTTTTCTAAATGAGTTGAGTTGTTTTGCATAATGGCAAAAATTTCCTTGGCATTTCCACCATAGCCTCATGAAAGCTTAGTTGGGACTTTAAGTGCCAATGCACACAGAATCCCTTGGGTCATCTGCCCACGTGTAGAAGTAAAGGACAGAGGAGGTCCTGTTGGCTTGAGTAGGGCTACTGTGTGCTGAAAGCAAGCGTGTGGTGCCCTGCTGCTCTGAGGGCTGTGTTGTGGATTGTGAAGTGCTGTATGTAAACCAGTGCTGTATGTAAACCAGAGAACTGTTCTGTGTGTGTGTGTGTGTGCTGGTCATGTGTACATTCAAACCAGCAGCTCCTGCTGGGAGGATAAACTGCTGTACACGTGGCAAAATACAACTGGTCAGTTTATTGCAGAATCATAGAAGGGACCTTCAAAATAATCCATGCCATGGGCAGGGACACCTCCCACTAGACCAGGTTGCTCAAGGCCCCATCCATCCTGGCCTTGACCACCTGCAGGGAGGGGGCATCCACAACCTCCCTGGGCAACCTGTTCCAGTGTCTCACCACCCTCACTGTAAAAAGTTTCTTCCTCTCTTCCAGCTTAAAGCTATTTCCCCCATACCCTATCACTACAAGCTGTTGTATAAAGTCCCTCCCCAGCTTTCTTGTAAGCCACCTTCAGGTGCTGGAAGGCTGCTGTATGTTCTTCTCTTCTGTAGGCTGAACAGCCCCAACTCTCAGCCTGTTCCCACAGGGAAGGTGCTCTAGCCCTCTGATCATCTTCCTGGCCCTCCTTTGGACCTGCTGCAGCAGTTAGATGCCCATCTTGTGCTGAGGGCACTATGACTGGATGTAGTACTGTGCCTGAAGGAGCACTCCTCTAATAGAATAAGAAAATGGTAGGGGCTAGGAGGGACCTCTGAAGATTGAGTCCAACCCCCCAGCCAAGGCAAGATCATCTAAAGCAGATCACATAGGACACATCCAGGTGAGCCTTGAAAGTCTCCAGAGACAGAGACTCCACCACCTTTCTGGGCAGCCTGTTCCAGTGCTCTGCCATCCTGAAAGTACAGTTGTTCCTTCTCATGTTTAAATGGAACTTCTTTTGTTCAAGTTGATGCCCTTTGCCCCTTGTCCTGTCACTGGGGACCACTGAGAACTGGATTAGGCACTTAGTGCCATGGTCTAGTTGATTAGATAGGGTGGGGTGATTGGTTGGACTTGACGATCTTGGAGGTCTCTTCCAATCATTGATTCTGTGTGATTCAGTGAGAAGAGTCTGGCCCCATCTCCCTGTCCCCTCCCTTCCCCCTCAGATACTTGTGAGCATCCCTAACAACAAACCCATCCTTCTTCCTGAGAGCTGAAGGCAAAAACCCCCTCGTGGGTGACTCACAGCGACAACAAGAAGAAAGAAAAACCCTAGACGAGCATTTTCTCCTTGGGCACCCAAAGAGCAGTGCCGAGGGTGGCTGCTGCGGGCTGGAAGGTGTAATCCCTTCAGCCGTGCGCTGCCCGGTGCGGTGGCCAAGGGCTATAATTAGCCGGCAGCCCTCTAAGCAGCGCTGGCAGGCGGCGAGCCCCAGCGAGCATGTGCTGGATTCCGCATGTGCCTGCCGCTTATTGGCGGCCTCCGTTGCTGCCTGCCGGTTTGATAGGTTTGCCCAGGAACCTTTATGCTGCATTACAGACATAGATACAGAGGTACCCTGTGTGTGCCTGCCACGGGAGAGAGAGAGAGGTGCTCAGCAGCTCCCAGCCTAAAGGAGAAGCCCGGGATGAAAGGCGCTGGGGCTTTGTTGCAAACCATCAGCACTTAAAGGACTGCTGGCTGGGAGCGGAGAGGTCAGGAAGGAGTTTGACTTGGTGGTAATTACTTTCAGGTCTTTATCTCTCCGGTAAGACAGCCATGCATGAAATGAATACTGTTAATCATGTCATCTGTTTAATTTGATCTTGCTTTCATTAATGTCGTGTGTAGTCCGGTGGGAGAGCCATCAGATTGCAAAACATTATTAGAGTGGATTTAGTTCAAAAATGCAGTGTATTTATAGAGGAATATTGTTCCATTAGGGGGAGGAGGGGGGAAAAAAAGAGAGCCTGTGCATGTGAGTGATTTTTACTGGCTGCCTTTTGTTATGCTAATGGAAAATATTTCTTTTATTGGGATGTTTTCTGCAGACAAATTGAATCGGAGCATTTATAACTGTTGGCATACGAGGCTAAATCTCTATAAAGAGTTGATTAGCTGAAAGAATAATTCTGTGAAGTGTGCTTTAATTTGATCACAGCAATAACTATCTTGATGGTTCCCTTGCAAGAAGATAGAGGGACGAGGAGTAATATGCTATTGTTCTTTCAACAAAGATGCTGGAGCCTTCATGTTTGGGTGGATTCTTTGTTCCATCCACTGGGTCTTATTTTAAGTGGCTTTCAAAATGAAACTAAAGCCACCCTGCCTGGTAGATTGCAGTGTATCCTTTGCTTGCACATGCCTGTGTTTTATATCTAAATGTATTGTTGCCAAAGGCTGAATTTTTGGCCCAAAGCCTTGTTTATTGTCAGGACCGCCCTCAGCTATGAAATGAAACAAGATCTCTATGCCAATCTTTTCCCGGTGATTGAGGCTATCACAGTGTTTTATCATAGCATCATACCCATTTAAGTTCTTTCCATACTTGACCTGCACATCAATTGATCACAACTTTTCCTATAAACCCATGCATATTTTATGAGCACATTGTACAGTGAGAGCCGTTCAGGGCACGAGGCAGCAAGCACTGAAGTGTGTGTGTGTATGTATATACCTATATAGATACATAAAAGTCTCTTCATATAGTCATGCCTCATTTGATGGCTTTTGGATATTGAAGCTGACTGTTGAGACTTCAAAGTTAATGTCCTTGTGTGTGTC
This sequence comes from Colaptes auratus, assembly GCA_015227895.2. Taxonomy (NCBI): domain Eukaryota; kingdom Metazoa; phylum Chordata; class Aves; order Piciformes; family Picidae; genus Colaptes; species Colaptes auratus. Next base: position 8,761,251 of record JAAWVA010000034.1, read on the forward strand.
AGACTCCAGAGCCCACATGAACTTGGATATTAAGTCACCAGTCATCTGGCTGGCTGGCTGCCACCATGCGTCTGAGGGACGAATAGATTGTCTCAGCCAGGATCAGAAAGGTGTTAGGAATGAGAGCTATTTTTGTAGCAGTCTTCACCTTTCCTCTGCACCTACCCAGGAAGATGGGGTTTTTCCTGCTGTATAAACCAAAGCAAAATCTGAGTTTATTTGCTCTTAAACTGTATGGTGTGAAACTCTGTTAGGGTGTCAGGGAGTGATAGGACATGGGGGAATGGAAAAAAAAACTAGAAATGGGTAGATTCAGATTGGATGTTAGGAAGAAGTTCTTCCCCATGAGGGTGGTGAGACACTGGCACAGATTGCCCAGGGAGGTGGTGGAAGCCTCATCCCTGGAGGTTTTTAAAGCCAGGCTGGATGTGGCTGTGAGCAACCTGCTGTAGTGTGAGGTGTCCCTGCCCATGGCAGAGGGTTGGAACTGGCTGAGCCTTGGGGTCCCTTCCAACCCTAACGGTTCTATGATTCTGTTAACCTCCTGAGTAGAAGCCCTTAAAGGTGGGCATCTCTTCAGCTGCTAACTTTGCATGGCTGTGGGCACAGCAGATGCACAGGCTTTAGTCTTTCTGCTAACATACTCAAAAGGGAAAGTATTTGGGAGGGTTAATCGCAGCTGCTACCAGCTGCTTTGGTTTTGTTTTTGTGGTCGGCTTTGTGTTGGTTGGTTGGTTTGTGTGGGGGGTTTTTTGTGTGTGTTTTCTCTTTCTTTTTCATGTTGACTAAAATAGTTACCTTGGTATTTACTTTCACCTGGGGTTTGTTTTTCTCAGTGCAGACTTGGGAAAGGGCATGTTTTGCCCAGTAACAGTGAAGGCAGGGCAGGGAGGAGTCGAGCCGTGAAGGCGTGTTGTCTTCAAGCTGTTCCGTACTCCCTTGCTGCTCCTAAATTACCAACCAAAAGTCTCCTAAAGAGGTTTTAAGTTCATCTCTGCCTTTTGCCTTTTGAGACAGAAGCTTACCTGAAGCAGTTGATTTACATCTTTATGACCTTGCTACAGCATTGCACGAAGTGGTAAATAAAAGTGATGTTAGTAATAAAGAAATGTAGGAAGTAATATCCCCAGCTGGGTGATAAATTTGTCACATCCAGACAGTTGGTTTTCAAGAGATGAGAGGCTGATATTTTCTGTTTCTTATATTGAGCTATCATTATGTGCAAGCAACATGAAGCTCAGTTGGAAAAATGCTGTAAAAGTTCATGTATTTTGGGAGGGGCCACCGGTAATCCCCTCCCCACCCACTGGAACTGAAAGGCTGCACCAGCAGCTATTCCACTGTGAGCATCTCTGCCTCCAGAGGCAGCTGTGATGATCTATGCAGGCATCACCGTTAAAAAATGACAGATGTGAAGCTAGAACTGGTGACACTGAAATTTAAACTTGCAGTGCCCTAACAGCCACTTTGCTATTGCTTCTCTTCTGTGGCAACCTCATCTTTTTTCCTTCAGGGTAAACAAAGAAAGGAATGGAGGCAACAGTTTGGGTGGATTACTTACTGAAACAGTTGCCAGCTTTGTTGCTGTCAGTGTATTTTAATGCTAACCAGCTATGGGAAAGAGACCATGCTGCAGATTCTTCTCCATGATACTTTGCAGTCAGGCTTTGCCAGCGAGTTTCTTGATGTACAAGTTTTTAGTTGCTCCTAAGAGCTGCACATGTAGCCTGTGTGCTCTGCACCTCTGTGAACTCCTCTTATTTCTCAGGTTGTCCTGTAGATAAATCTCCAGCTGCTTTGTTGCATGAAGGGCAAAGATTGTTCCTGAATAAAATACTGTATCGATCTCCTACTCTGGAATATCTCACTCTAGATGTTCCTTTTCTGGAAGAAACTAGAACAAAATGCAGCCCTCATCTGTATCTGTTAGCCTGGAGAAGAGGAGGCTCAGAGGAGACCTTATTGCGGTCTACAACTACCTGAAGGGAGGTTATAGCCAGGTGGGGGTTGGTCTCTTCTCCCAGGCAAGCAGCACCAGAACAAGAGGACACAGTCTCAAGCTGCGCCAGGGGAGGTTTAGGCTGGAGGTGAGGAAGAAGTTCTTCATAGAAATAGAAATTGCCCATTGGAATGTGCTGCCCAGGGAGGTGAAGTCACCATCACTGGAGGTGTTTGAGAGGAGACTGGATGGGGTGCTTGGTGCCATGGTTTAGTTGACTAGATGGTGTTGGATGATAGGTTGGACTCAGTGATCTCAAAGGTCTTTTCCAACCTGTTCTATTCTGTTCTTTCCAACCAGGAATGCAGTGTGTGTGTATAAGGACACAAGAGGATGTTACAAAAATCCAGGTTTCAGGTGGTTTTTATGTAGCAGTGGGGGAAAATCACTTAAGCACTCTCACACCAATCTGTGTGTGTGGAAGTGAATGTGTTGTTAACACTTCCAATGCCATATCAGCACTCATTAAAATCCAATAGCAGTAGAAATACTCCTTGAAGACCGATGCTTTTAGAAGCTAAAACTAGCTTGGCTGGTAGCTAGAGGTGGAAATATGCAGTAAACTGAGTGCCTGTGATAAACACTGCTCCACTAGCTCTGGTTTATTAAGACTTTAAGTCTTCTTACTGCTGCGTGGATTTTGCATTGCTTAAACCAAGTCTAAGGGGGAAAGATAATACTTAAGGTTAATGCTTTTTTTTCTCCTTATTAATTTCTTTTTCTTTTGTAGTCTGTCTGCAATGAAACAGATACTCCTGAAAAGCAGGCACAGGGATTTAAAGTATTACCACAGTGTTTATTTCTGCAGGATTTGTACTTGTGTGCCTCACAGTTTTTAAGTCTAGTCGCAGTCAGTGATATTTAGTGACAGAGGTTTCCATCAGTGAGGGAAGTGCCACTGTGCCCATTTGTTTATTCACTTTCTGGAACCAGCTCCAGTTAGGGGTTTGCTGATGAAATGTCTGCTCACGTGGTCTGAGACATTCAGTAGCTCATCTATAAATGCTTATTACCATGCTTCGAGTCTTCATGGGAAATCAATAGTCTCTTTTCTGTACCTTCTTGGGTGAAGGTCTTTTTATGCTTTTAAATGGGGTAACTTTGGGGCTGGGTGGTGGAGAAGTGCTGGATGAGCTGGTGTTAGGAAGAAGTTCTTCACAGGAAGAGAGATTGGCCATTGGAATGTGCTGCCCAGGGAGGTGGTGGAGTCACCACCACTGGAGGTGTTTAAGAGGAGACTGGGTGAGGCACTTGGTGCCATGGTATAGTTGATTAGATGGTGTTGGGTGGTAGGTTGGACTTGATGATCTTGAAGGTCTTTTCCAACCTGGTCTGGTCTACTCTGCTCTCTACACTCACTCTGCTCTCTACACTCACTCTGCTCTCTACACTCACTCTGCTCTCTACACTCACTCTGCTCTCTACACTCACTCTGCTCTCTACACTCACTCTGCTCTCTACACTCACTCTGCTCTCTACACTCACTCTGCTCTCTACACTCACTCTGCTCTCTACACTCACTCTGCTCTCTACACTCACTCTGCTCTCTACACTCACTCTGCTCTCTACACTCACTCTGCTCTCTACACTCACTCTGCTCTCTACACTCACTCTGCTCTCTACACTCACTCTGCTCTCTACACTCTACTCTAAAAGTCCTTCTGGCTTAAGTTGAGCAGGCTGCATTACCATGATGCTCTTCCCTCAGTGATGCAGCAGCACTAATTAGCGGGGTCAGAAATGTGACTGTGTTCTCTGGATGCAGGCAGCTGCTGCCCCACTTTGGGTGCTTCCACGCTTGGGGATTGGGCACAGGCAGGGACTTGTGGTGGAGGAGGTCTGGTCTGCCTATCTCCTGCAGGGCTCACCCTCATCTGGCACAAGTTATTCTGGGGACTGTGTGGAATCATGAAGAGTGGATGAAATAAGCCTGGCTGTAGGCATTTGCGTGCCAAACGTTTGCAATGTTTAGGAGAAGGTCATCCTTTATAGAGAGCTGAAAGCAGCAATGCCCTTCCCTTGCAGCTCTCACAGCTGCAGTGGTGTGGTGAATTGAAAACAAAATGGATATGATTCATTTTTTAATTTATTCCCCCCACCCCCTTTCTAATCTCCTGTTATGATTAATTTTAATTATTCCTAAATGCATTACCTGCAGTATTAAGTGTGGCTTGATAGATTTAATATAGAACACAACCAGAAAATAGCAATCCTGGCTGCTATTATCTCCATAATCCTGGTAACTGGATTCCTGTCTCAGTTTCACATTGTCTTTCAGGGATGGGCTTCAGCCACTTGTAGGCACAACTGTTCTGCTGTGGCCTTCCCGTGAAGCACCTGAAGCTTCCAGCCCAGCTCCTCGCTTGTAAATCTGTCATTTTAAAGCATGAATTGTCCAGTCCATTTCATAACAGCCATCATTTGGTTTTATGCCCTGTCCTGCAGTTGTCTCATGCTCCTGTGATACATTGGTTTATTAATTGCAGCATTATATTATTTATACTGCTGGGGATTATATAGCCAGCTCTTTTTTTTTCTGGCTGCGTATCTGTTGAGTCTTGTAGAACGATTTTACTGTGTCCATTCATACCTTCCTAATAGGAATCCACATACTACAAAATCCCAATTAATGGCCAAAAATAAGTAAAGATAAAGGATATTAAGTTTTTACCTCTCTTTCAAGGGAGCTCAGCGTTTTGGAAGCTGATAGACTAGCCCAAGGATGAGTCTGTGCTGCTCCCTGAAGAGGAAGTCTGTGGAAACACACTCCATAGCAAAGTTGTGCCATGCTTTACACAATTTATGGGTTATTCATAGGCTCACAGATTGCACTGGGTTGGAAAGGACCCTCAAAGGTCATCTTGTCCAGCTTCCCCTGCAATGAGCAGGGACACTTCCAACTAGATCAGGCTGCCCAGGCCCGCTTTGAGTCTGATCTTGAATATCTTCAGGGACGGGGCCTCAACCACATCCCTGGGCAACCTGTGCCAGTATTTTACCACTCTTGTTATGAAGAACTTCCTCCTGATATCTAACCTAAATCTACCCTGCTTCAGCTTCAAACCATTGCCCCTCATCCCATCACCACAAGCCCTTCTAAACAGTCCCTCCACAGCCTTCCTGTAGGCCCCTTCAGATACCAAAATGCAGCCCTAAGGTGTCCCCAGAGCCTTCTCTTTTCCAGGCTAAACAGACCCAATTCTCACAGCCTGTCCTCAGAGGAGAGGTTCTCCAGCCCTCTGATCATCTTGGTGGCCCTCCTCTGGACCCACTCCAGCAGATCTATGTCTCTCTTGTGTTGGGGGCCCTATAGCTGGACACAGGACTGCAGATGGGGTCTCACCAGAGCAGAACAGAATCACTTCATTCGACCTGCTGGGTCACACTGCTTTTAATGCAGCCCAGCCTGCCATTGGCCTTTGGGCTGCAAGTGCCCATTGCTGGCTCATGTCCAGCTTCTCATCCACCAGCACCCCCAAGTCCTTTTCTGCAGGGTTGCTCTCATCAACCCCCAGCCTGTATTGATTGCCCCAGCCTAGGTGCAGGCCCTTGTTCTTTGCCTTATTGACCCTCATCTGCCTGGAGTGCAATGTGAAGATCCAGGTTTGCAGTAGTATACATATTTTCATCAATTTGGGAGTATTTGGCTCTTGCATCTCTATGTGGTCCATGGTTATAATTGGGCCTTTAAGGTCTGGATACTGGTGGTGTAGGTAATGATGCTGAAGGAGAGATGTTGATGCCATGAGGTGTGTTGGCCTGTGGTGCAAATGCATGGTGTCGTACAGTTCCTCTTCCAGAGTGTTTCCTGCCTGCATAATCTAGGCAGAAAAAGGGCTAGAGAGCAAGGGACAGACAGAGACAATAACGATGAAGCATCTTTGGTGTGACCACAAGCTGTGGGTTTGCAAAGCAGTCTGAACAGTCTGTCCTTTAGGATTATAAAACGTCCCTGCAAATGTCTTTAAAAAGAGTGAGAAATATTCTAAGATCAGTGTAACTATTCCTGGCTGCATAAGCACTTCAAGCACAAACTTCCCAGGGTAGGGATGATTTCCTTCTCTCTCTCAAAGTCTTAATTGGCATTGGATATTTTGGGCATTGCAGTCTTCTGGAAATGTGCATGCAGCTTTGTGTTTCTGCCCTGACCTCGCCACAGCAGCCTGGCCAGAAGATGTGTGAGGCAGATGGGAAATTACAGCTGCTCTTCTTCCGTCACTGCTACATCAACCCTACTGCAATCCATGCTCTGCTCCCAGCCACCCCCCTCCCATTTTCCTGTAGCCTATTGTGGGGTGCAGAGACTGCTGTTTTGGCCCCTGCCTCCCCAGGGACTGGGTGAAGCTGGGCAGAGTCAGTGCAATTGCTGTTAATTTTGCATGGGAGGCAGGTGCTGTGGTCAGTGCAGCAGAACAGGACCTCAAAATAGATGGTGTCACTGGCCTGCAGTGTTCTGGTGCCTTTTGTTTCTCTCTTCCCTTCAGTTCTCTTCTTGTTACCTTGCTGCCACCTGCTTTCTAAATTTGACTGCCCCATTTTCCCATTCAAATCTACTCTTCCCTCCCCACACTTTTTCCAGTCTCTCTCTCTCAGCTTCTATCTGCCATTCAGCCAGGTGCTCTGATACCTTCACAGCCACTGCTCCCTTTCTGGGGGGGTTGGGTATCCAAAGATACCTCGTAGGCAGAGGTGCTCAGGGGTGGTGTGCAGGTGATGAAGGATTGAAGTTCTCTTACCAAAGGTGCTTGGTATTTTTTAGGTTATTCCTTATTTCTTCGGAGCAAGATGTCCTTGGCTGCTGCTTGGAAAGCTCTTTCTGACAAGCACAAATCTTACCCTTGACCTTTCCAAGTCTGTGACCGAGCTGCTTTCTTTCTCTGAGCCTGCTACCTCTTTACTGAAAGCAAGCATCTCTGTTCATCTTCCTGTCATCTCTAGATCAGGCTGTTCTGAAGTGATTAATGAGCTTTGCTGACTTGCTGCAGACAAAGCTCCTTTCCGTCATGCCTCCACGCAGGTACCCCACGCCAGCCGTGCCTCGGGAAGAGCCTGACCTGAGGAGCTGCTTCTGTCCTTCCTGTTCTTCACAGGTCTCTCAGGCAGTGTTGGCACATTCCTGACCTGAGTCTTGACAGCTTCCCTGCTGCTTGCAGGGTTCTGAGCTGTGTGGGTGGTTACTGCCTTAAAGTCACGTTTATCTTGCTCTTTTTTTGTGGAGTGGGGTGCCTAAAGGATCCCATGAGAGGCTCTCCGCTGGGAAGAGGCTTTGCAGAGTGCTTAAATCCTCTCTGAGCAGCAGCCAGGGAGATTGTGCCCCCATCCTGTGCTAAAGCATACAGGGCTTGGGTTCATCTGTACTGTGGCTTGAGGAGTTTCCTATGGTGTGTGCAGAGAAGCTGGGATGCTGCTTTGCTGCTGTGTGACTTTTAGCTGCCTGAAGAGACAGAGCTTTTGCAAGTATGTTCTTTTTCCTTATGCCACAAAGCAACTCAGACTTTCTTATTTTGCTTCAGCACGGTTCTGAAGCCTATATTTGCATCAAAAACACGTCTGTAAACCAACTCCTAAAACACATCCATTCTTAGAAGACATCTACAAATACTAAACCCATCTGGTGCTGAATTTCCATCGAGTTTTGGTCTGGGTTTTTTGCAAGCTTGCTGAAACTGGATTGATGCTTCCCTCATCTCCAAGAAATATGTACATTTGCCATTTACAGTCACTCTTACTTCTGGATTCTCCAAAACATAGTACTGGATGCATTAAGATTCTACAGAGAGCTTTTTTTTTCCCCTCCCCTCTACTTCTCACTAAAATGAAGTATGGAGTTATCAGTGCACATGAAAATTGGATGAAGAGGAGCAGAGAAGATGGAGCTAGACTTATCTCAGAGGTATCCCATGAGAGGACAAGAGGCAGCAGGCACAAAGTGAAATACTGGAATTCCATTTAAACAGAAGAAAACACTTCTCTTACTTTGAGGATGGCCAAACCCTGGCACAGGTTGCCCAAAGAGGTTGTGGAGTCTCCATGGTAGGAGCTATTCGAAACCCAGCTGGGACCTGGTCCTGAGCAGTAGGCTGTCATCAGCATGACTTGTCACTTTCTTCCATGGTCTTGCCCTTGCAAACTCCACAGGGAAGAAGTGATGGCAGAAGGGTGTTCTCTTCCTGAAACCTGCTGCTTTGGAGGGTCCTGTAACACTGAGCCTGGAACAGCAATCCCAGGTTGCTCAAGGGCAGATCTGCAACAGGAGCTTTTGAGCAGGACTCTGGGGCAGAGGTGTGACCTCTTGAGATGGCTAAAATAGTTTGACATCATCCAGTGTCTGGTTTCTTTCAGCGAGGAAAGTACCAACCCTGGACCTTGTGCCACTCCAACACTTGTACTGTGCTTAGAAAAATATCACAGAATGATCGAATGCATCAGGTTGGAAGGGACTCTCAAAGGCCATCTCTTGAATGTGGAAGCTCTGTGTGTGTTTGTAGAGGACAGAAACCTAACTCCAGTGATGCTTATGGGGACCCTGTTTGTATTTTGTCTGCAGAATGGAGTTACCAAGTTCAGAAAATCAGTTGCTAACTCTGACCGGCAGGCTGATGAGGTTAATCTTTACTACTGGTTCATTACCATTCCTTTGTACCTGTGGGAGAAGTGAGATGGCCCAGTTCCCAGTGCAGGACTGATCCAGCCTCACCAAAAATAATTGCATTTTTCCTTCTTGAAGAGCAAAACCATGCTCAGAGTAATTCTGTTTCAGTCCCAGTCGTATCTAGCATGATTTTAGCATAGTTTTGGAGTCCAGGAGGATTTCCTTTAAGATCCTTATTTCACTTGAGCTGTCACCTGGGGTGATTTGTACTTCTTTAAATGTACTCTCCCTGGAAACTCTGTCCTTAAATAGTCTGCATGAGTTTTGAATGCTTGTGTTGCCTCTGCTGCTGTTGGAGTGCGACCCCTGACTTCCGTATGGATGTGATTTTAGGTTGTTTAATGAAGCACTTAAAACCAGGCTTAACATTAGTCTCTCTAAGTTGTCCTCTGCTTATCTGGAATCCTGAATTTACATTCAGGACTTGTAAACCTCTGAAGTGTCCCAGTATCTCTCATCAATAAGGGTCACTTGCTTGTGTGGCTAGTGCAGCTGCTCTTAAGTTAGAGCCTACTGAGAGCCTTGTGTCTTAAAGAGCCTTTATGATGATCTCTCCAGACAAAGCAGCACTTACACCAGTTTCATCATTTCTCCCTGAGGTAAAATTTCTGCAGTCCACTTGAATCAGAAGATATCTTTCTCTTCCTGCCTTAAACCTGTTAATCTGTTAAAATAATAATGAAAAATGGATGGATAAAAGAAGCAGTCATCAAATACAGTCTCAGTGGCATAAAAACTGACCAGTCCCTCCTAACCCCTGCTTTGTGTCTCTCAAGCTCCTCACAAGCAGGGAAAAACCCATCTCTTGAGGAGAGGGTATCTGAGATGCAGCCTTCCCTATCTGCCTGTGCTGAGAAATCTTCCATCTGTGTCTCTCTGCTCAAGTACTGTGCCATCACTTTTCCAGCCTGGATGAAAGCAGCCTTGTCCTACTTAGATCAGTTCAGAATATTGCTTGAAAGAGCATTTCTCAAGCTTGTGGCTTTGATCATCTCATTCCCCTTCACATCTTTGTGTTGGTTGTTTTCTTCCCTGTTGTCCCCAGTGCTGAAACTGTTGGTAAGATCTCTGAACGTTATCTATCATCTCTCATTTATTATCAACATGTTGGTTTCCTGTCCCCATAATGCCAACCTAAGTCACCTTGTCATTAGACTTGCAGTTATCTTTTTGCTTTGTTTGACATCCTTTCCACCTGGGAGCTGCTAATACTATTAAATCAATCTAGAGTGCTCCACTGTGTTACGGGCTTTTAATTTACCTTGTGCCACCAGGAGGTCTCAGTAACTTAGTCAATTAGCAACTTTTCAATTAAGACCTAGAAAAAGGCCTTCTCAGAAGGAGCTGCATCTTGTAACCGTGCATCTGGAAAATCTTAACCTGCTGGGAAGACTTTTCTGTGCAGATGGGAGGCAAAAGCTTTTGTAACCCCCCAGAAACTTGCTGCAGTGTCTTCAGTGATTGCAGAGGACAAGTCCGGTCCAGTGGCATTTCTGGATGAATGGATTTGTGTGCAGTGGGAATTACAATAATACAATACAATAAATTCAGGTTGGAAGAGACCTTCAAGATCATCGTGTCCAACCCATCAACCAATCCAACCCACCTAAACAACTAGATCATGGCACCAAGTACCCCATCAAGTCTCCTCCTGAACACCTCCAATGATGGTGACTCCACCACCTTCCTGGGCAGCACATTCCAATGGGCAATCACTCTCTCTGTAAAGAACTTCCTCCTAACATCCAGTCTAAACCTCCCCTGGTGCAGCCTGAGACTGTGTCCTCTTGTTCTGGTGCTGCCTGCCTGGGAGAAGAGACCAACCTCTGCCTGGCTACAATCTCCCTTCAGGTAGTTGTAGAGAGCAATAAGGTCACCCCTGAGTCTCCTCCTCTCCAGGCTAAGCAACCCCAGCTCCCTCAGCCTCTCCTCATAGGGCTGTGTTCCAAACCCCTCACCAACCTTGTTGCCCTTGCAATCAGTTAGAAAAGCAAACTTTGCTGGGAAGGTAGATAAAGAATAGTCTTAATGTGAGGTAAAGGACAACTCTTTTGGTTGGAAGAGTCCTTTCAGATCGACAAGTCCAACCATTTGGACTCGATGATCTCAAAGGTCTTTTCCAACCTGGTTAATTCTGTTCATGAACACAGCACTGCCATATCCCTTGGCATCACATCTACATAGCTTTTAAACCTTTCCATGGATGGTGACTCCTTCCCTTCCCTGCACAGCCTGGTCCAGGGCTTGACAACCCTCAAGGCAAAGAAATTTTTCCTGGTGTCCAAACTAAACTAAATTAAACTAAATACACTAAATTGTAGTGTATTGTAGTGTATAAACCTCCTGTGGCACAACTCAAGACCTATGTCCTATCACTTCTTCCTTGGGAGAAGAGACTGAGCCCCACCTGACTCCAGCCTCTTTCCAAGAAGTTGCAGAGAGTGAGAAGTTTTCCCTTCAGCCTTCTTTTCTCCAGGCTGAACAATCCCTTTGGCTGGGCAATGCTGATCCCATTGCTCTGGTGCATGGTGGAGAGAAACAGACAAGTGTGGGTATGACTTCTCTGACCATCTTGGGGGCTGCCAGCTGTAGAAGGGATGAGACAGAGGACTGTGGTGTGGCTGCAGTTTCTTGGCTGTATTGCTACACTTGGAAAGCTGTTTCTGAACCTAACTGCTACAGTGGTTAGGAGCAGCTTAATGTCCAGCACCAGTTTTTACTTAGCATGATATTCTATACTGGTTGTGGAATACTTGTTGCACTGCAGTGGGCTGTGAGGTTTTTCCTTCCACGTTCCTTCTGTGGACTCAAGCATCTGTAAAACAGAAAAGATTTCTTTTAAGCAGAGCTTCCTTGCATCATCTCTTCAAGTTTGTGTAAAATGCATGGACCTAGTAGCAGTTTGCAGAAGAGTGGCAGAAGGATCTTTGTTCCTCATCAGAATCTGCACATACACAGCTGTATATCGGGTTTGAGATCTGAAAGCACTTGGTTGGCGTGATGGTGGCGATGTGTAATCACAGAGGCCAAAAAGGTTTGTGCAATTTGACCATCACTTCCCACTGAAACTGGCAAGAGGCATGGGAATTGCTGGTGAAGGTCACTGCCTGTCTGTTGCCTGGCTTGGGAGGAAGCTTGGTCTTTGCCACAGGAAGGCTTTTCAGTCTTGATTGGTTTTTAAAGCAGTGGTGGTTTGTAGGTGAGTGGTAACCAAGGGAAGGGTGTAGATGGGCTCTTTGCAATCAAAACTGATCTCTTTCCCAGCTCACAGGCCCTTTGTGCCTCTCTGTTGAAATGGGAGTTTGGAGTGGATGAGTAAGAAGAGGCTGGAAGGGTGAGGAGGAACCTGCTGGTGTTGGGGCTGGGGGCAACAAAGGACTGAGATGTCTACCAGCGTAGTGGCACTCCTCGTGTCACCATCAACACGTTTGGAGGTGTATGTGCCAGTTCATTGACTGAAATCTCTTGGGCTTTTGTAGCAGTTGCTAAGCAACTGCAAACCACTTCAAAATGGTATTTCTCTTCCTTACCCTGGGACTGTCCTTGCAGCAGGGAGAGAAGTGGTGGGGGGTGAGGAGCATGGTGGGATGGTGTGCTGGGGTGGTCACAGCAGCTGTGTCCACCCTTCCCTGTGTCACTGCCAGGGTGATGGAGGAGGCCCCAGACTCTGCTGCACTCCCCTTGCCAGTTCACAGCTTTTCTATGCTCTCTCAGCCATGTTTAGTTTTATTTTTCCCATGTCCATAAATATTTCCCTCTCCAAGAGCAGATGGCTGTATTTAAAGCATTCCTCTGTCAAGGAGTGAAACCCTCCAGTAAAACTCCGGTGTTTTAAGGCAGGCAGGCAGATGTGCAGCAAAGGGCCTGGAAATGTCCCTCTGGAGTTGGGGTCCTCCTCCCTTTACCCTCAGAGGATGCATGGGCATCAGTGAAACTACTTCCAATGACTTTCTCAGTTCTGCAGTCAGTACTTCAAACTATTTCCCATAAATGATGACTTTCCATGCAAAGATTACTTTCAGATTAGTGCAGCCTGAAATTGGCTGCTGCTCAGTGCAGTTTGTTGTTGTTCCTGTACAGTGTCCTCAGTGGTGGTAATTTAGCTGTGGTGTCTGTGATTTATTTTCAGGCACCTTAGTTTTACAACTTCTGTGTTGTTATTTGGCAGCTGCTTGGGATCCAGAGGCACCAGTTTGCAGTCACAACTGTTGGTCCTTGTGTTTATCAGCTTTTTTTTTTTCCCCCCAATGAAGATGCAGCTGTTAGGAGCTCTGGAGTGTGTGGGGGGGATTATTTTACCTAATGACATAAATGGGGTAATTCTAAAGCAAGGCTCTGTCCTTCAAAGCAGCTGGGGGGAAAAGAGCAGGTTGTGAGACCTTAAAGTCGAGTGAGGTGCACCCTGGGCTGTGATTTTGGTGACAATCTACATAAAAGGAACCAGTGTTTCTTTTCTCATGCAAATGGAGGAGAATTAATGACTCCCAGAAGATTATCCTAAAGGATTTTTCACACTGCATCTTTTGTGACATAATAGGGGAATGCACACTTGCTAATGCCTTTGAACTTGGACTCTTCTGGTGACATTTGGAGCACTCACAGATACAGAGCTTGGTGAATAGTAAAGTTTGGAGGGGGGGTTAGCTTTTTTTTTTGGTTTTGCTCAGGTGTGTGTTCAGTGCTGCTTGTGGAAAAATCCCTGAGCTATGTTTTTCTTCAGTTGTAGCCTAAAAGCAGCAACCAGCAGGAGGGAAACTCACAGATCATTGCAGTGTATTGCAGAGTGGGCAGCTGTGCTGAGCCAGCCATTTAGTTAGGGATTTAAGCAGGCTGAAGATGGTCGGTGCTAGATTTGACCTTTATTTGGCCCATTAGTGGGGTCTGAGTGTTTTGAAAAGAATCTCAAGTACTGCTCTCCTGAAGTCCACCCAGAGAGCAGAAAGTCACTTGTACCTGAAGTGGAAGTGCATCCACCTTGGAAAGCACACAAGTGAAATAGTAGTGCCTTAGCTACATACAAATAGGGAATCATAGAACTGGTTTTGGTTGGAAGAGATCTTTAAGGTCATCAAATCCAACCATTAACCCAGCACTGCCAGGTCTCCACTGAAGGGGCACTTGGTACCATGGTTTAGTTGATTAGATGGTGTTGGGTGATAGATTGGACTCGATGATCTCAGAGGTCTTTTCCAACCTATTCCATTCCATTCCATTCCATTCCATTCCATCCCATGTCCCTCCTCACCACATCTACACAGCTTTTAAATCTCTCCAGGGATGGAGACTCCTCTGCTCTGGGCAGGCCATTCCAATCCTTGGCCACTCTTTCAGTAAAGAAATTTGTCCTAACATCCAACCTAAACCTCCTCAGTGCAACTTGAGGCCATTTCCTCTCATTCTGTCAGTTGAAAGTAGGGAGAGACCAACAGCCACCTCATTCCAGCCTCCTTTCAGGGAGTTGTAGAGAGCCAGAAGGTCTGCCCTCAGCCTCCTTTTCTCCAGGCTGAATAACCCAAATTCTCTTAGCTGCTCCTCACCAGACCCTGCTCTAGACCCTTCAGCAGCCTCTTTGCAATTCTTTGGGCATGCTCCAGCACCTCAGTGTCCTTCTTGCAGTGACAGCCCCAAAACAGGTAAGGAGCAGTCCTATGCTTGTTTAAGTCTTCACAGAGGGATTTGTGCAGTGCCTTTGGACACTGTTTCCTCCTTTCCCTCCAGCTTTCTGGAAGGATCATAAATGATAGCTTGTTGTTCCAGCAAATGAATCAAAACTGCTTTGGCATTTCCCCTCAACTCTAACTGATAGCATCATCTAAAAGCATTAAAGCTAGTCAAGCAGGTCAAGAACAGAGAAGTTGAACATTTGACATATTCTCCCACTAATAAAAGTGAGTAAAAATTCCTGTTCATTTTCATAATAAAACCCCTTCTAATTTCACAAATCATTGACCTCAGTGCTCAGAACATCAGTGCTGTTGGTAAGTGATATAAACCAATGCATCTGCCTCTTGTTGACACGACCATAAACAAATCATAGAATGGTTTGGGTTGGGAGGCACCCCCAGAGGTCATCCAGTCCAACCTCCCTGCAGTGAGCAGGGATATCCTCCACTAGATCAGGTTCCTCAGAGCCTTGTCAAGCTTGACCTTGAATATCTCCAGGGATGGGGCCTCAGTGACATCCCTGGGCAACTTGTTGCAGTGTTCCAGCACCCTCATGGTGCAGAACTAGTTCCTAACATCCAGTTTAAATCTCCTCTGCTCTCATTTCAAACCATTGCCCCTCATCCTGTCCCGGCAGGCCTTTGGGAACAGTCCCTCTGCAGCTTTCTTGTAGCCCTCTTCAGGTACTGGAAGGCTGCTCTGAGGTCTCCTGGAGCCTTCTGTTCTGCAGGCTGAAGAACGCCAGCTCCCTCAGTCTGTCCCCATAGCAGAGGTGTTCCAGCCCTCTGAGCATTTTCATGGCCCTCCTCTGGACCCACTCCATCCGGTCCAGGTCCTTCCTGTGTTGAGGGCTCCAGAGCTTTTTTTTTTCCTTCTCTTTCATGCCTTTTTCTCTCTTTCATTTCAACACAGCAAGAAGTTGCTATAATCCCAGTCTCGTTCCAGACATTGGTAGGACCCCAGGAATACCCCGCAGAGATTGTTTACAGCAAGCTTGTGCCAACAGCTGTTTCTATGCAAGGAGATTCCATCTTTTAACAGCAGATATCCAAACTCAGGGCTTCAAGAGCTGAACTCCTGTTTGTTTGTTTTTTTTAATCAGATTCATGTGAATGTAGGACAGATCCTCTGGTCTGTGTGGATGTGATGAGTGTGAGGATGATGCCTTTTGAACATTGAACTTTACATGAGAGTGTTTCTAACTTGAGTGTTCTCAGTTTGAAGACTGTCTGATCAAGGATGGCAGGTTGACTTTTAGGGCATCTAGTGGCCCCAGGGTATGTGAGGCAGCAGGATGGGCAGGATCCCATCCTTCTGTGGAAGAAGCTCTTGAGACTGAGGTGTCACTGTGTTTCAACTAATATTGTGACAAGGGAAGAGTCTTCTGCTTGGGAGCAGTCTGCAGCAGTAAAACCAGCCAGAGCTGGGTGTTAAAACTTTGTGTTCTGGGAAATGAAGCTGCAGAGATTCTTAGCAAGTCCTAAAAGCTGGCTTTGGTGGTTTGTTTCTTTTTTTCATTGCTGATAATGGTGAGGGGTGTTTTTTTTCTGCTTACACATGATAAATTCAGTGTGGAGCTTAATAACAGTAATTTTTTTGAAAGCTGGAGAAGTAGTTTTGAGAAAACAAGCAGAGAGCAACACCAGCAACAAACAGAAAAACCCCCACAAAGCCCAAAGCCAACCAAGCAAAAAAAAACCCCAGACCCAAACCCACCACCAATAAAAACCCACCACCAAGCAACAACAAAAAAACCCAAAGTTGGGGCAAAAATCAACAGAATTTGTCACTAACTTGATTATAGTGGATGTATAAGAAGTGGTAGTGCTTTATGTTACCATGGTAACATTGACTTACTAATTTAGAAACCCTTCAGGCCAGTTGGGAGAGCACTAACATTGCACCAGTTCACCAGACCTTGGAAAGCCTTCTTGTCAGAGGAGCTGCTGAATGGTTAGGGTGAGACCTGGAGATACCTGTGGACTCTGTGCCCAGTTCTGAGCCCCTCAATTTAAGAAGGACATTGAGACATTTGAATGTGTCCAGAGAAGGGCAACGAGGCTGGGGAGAGGTCTGGAGCACAGCCCTGTGAGGAGAGACTGAGGGAGCTGGGGTTGCTTAGCCTGGAGAAGAGGAGGCTCAGGGCAGACCTTATTGCTCTCTACAACTCCCTGAAGGGAGGTTGTAGCCAGGTGGGGGTTGGTCTCTTCTCCCAGGCAACCAGCATCAGAACAAGAGGACAGAGTCTCAAGCTGTGCCAGGGGAAGTTTAGGCTGTAAAGTTCTTCCCAGAAAGAGAAATTGGCAGTTGGAATGTGCTGCCCAGGGAGGTGGTGGAGTCACCATCCCTGGAGGTGTTCAAAAGGGGGATTGGATGTGGCACTTGAAGCCATGGTTTAGTCAGTCATGAGGTGTTGGGTGATAGGTTGGACTGGATGATCTCTGAAGTCTTTTCCAACCTTATTCATTCTATGATTCTATGACTCTCTCCCCACCAGTTTCTATTAGGCTTGGTATTTTTTGGTGATGTAAAAAAAGGTCATGAGCAGAAACAAAGAAATATTAATTCATCTTAATGGTTTCACTATTTTGTTATGAATCTGTTCTGAGAGTCAGACCTTCGGGGTCCTGTTGTGGAAGCCATGGTAGGTGCAACTGGTAGGGGCAGGGACATGGAATTGCTGGAGCAGGTCCAGAGAAAGGCTTCAAAGATGATCAAAGGGCTGGAGCACCTCTCCTGTTGGAACAGGCTGGGAGAGTTGGGGCTGTTCATCCTGGAGGAAAGAAGGTTACAGGGAGACCTCACTAGGGCAGAGTAGAGGGGGAGTGAACCTCCTTTGACCTGCTGGTCCTACTCTTCTTAGTGTACCCCAGGATACCACTGCTCATCTTAGCCAAGAGGGCATATTGCTGCCTCATAGTGAACTTGTCTAGCAGGTCTCCAGGTTCTCCACAGAGCTGCTTCCCAGCATGCCAGCCCCTCACCTGTACTGCTTCAGGGGCTTATTTCTCCCCAGGTACAGGATCCCACATTTGCCCTTGATGAACTTCTTGAGGTTCCCTTCCCCCCAGTTCTCCAGCCTGTCCAGCTCTAACTGAATGGCAGTGAAAACCTTGAACCTGTTCTCATAAGACCCTCTAAGGCTGCTGGGAGCCTTTCTTTGTGGCTGAGGTTGGTGGGAGCTGTGTTTGTGTGGGCCTAGCATTGCATGTAGGGTGCTGGTTGAGTTCTGTCCTTGTGCCTAGACCTCATCACAGGGGACTTTTAGCAGCGATTCCTCCCTGACCACAGAAAACACCACATGGTTCTTTGGTTGCATCTCTCTCTGTGTGCACACAACTGGATTTGTCACTTCTTTATCTCTCTCTGTTATGTTAAGCAAAGCCAATCTTAGCATGAGAAATAAGCAGCCTTTATTAGGTCTCAGTTGAATTGACTCTGCAGCCTAACTAAAGGAGACTTTTGCCAGAAAAGAAGTGACAAGAAGATTGGGATATCAAGGGATGCAGTTAAAGCAGAGTTGACTGAGCAGTAACCTCCTTTGTGGAAGTATATTTATCCAAATCTGCTTTGAGGTGACTTCTTGTGCTCCTTGTTTTGTGATCACTTCCTAAATCCTTTTTGGGGGGCAGAGGTAGAATTTAATCTGATTTTTTTTCATTTTTAAGGGGTACTAAATTGAGAGTTTGGGGAATCAACAGCTAGGATTACAGCTCAACAGCAGCCTGGCCAAAATCCAGGCTGCTAAATGAAAAAGAGGGGGGTGGGAAAGAAGACATTTCCAGCTCTTCTGGCCAGGAGGATTTCTGTTCAACCTGTGAGCAGAATGCAGCTGAAGCAGTCGTTTTCTCATGTGTCTCTGCACTACCCAGAGGCCAGAGATGTTTCATCTCCTGTCTCAGCTTTAGAGAGTGCAGAGTCTGCAGCAGAACAACTGCAGCCCATGTCTGAAGGCTGCTCTCTCTTCTCATCTGAGCATGCAGTCAGTCTGCCTGCACTCAGTGCTCCTCTGCAGGTCGAGTGCTAAATAAATACTGGGAGTTGGACTCGCATTACCCAGCAAGAACAATTCCTCTTTCCACATGCTTCACTCCTTACAACCCGGTGGCAGCAGCACTGGCATTTGGCAATTAGCTGGAGCTAGGAAGGAATTGTAAGTCTGTCTGGATTTACCTCCCTAAAATGTGTTCTGCCAACAGTGATTTAGGTGGAGAACTGTCCTGCCTGAGCACCCTGTTCAGTTTCCCCTGTGCCACCTCCCTTTACTATTACTGTTTTTCTTTTGGGCTGTCTGAGAGGCTTTTCTCATCTGTGGTTGCTACAGGACCAGTATCCCAAGATTTCCCAAGCTTGAAACAGCATTAGAGTGATTCTGGGAGCCAGGGACCCATCATCTAATTGATTACAGAGGATCTGGGGGGTGGAGATGATGCCCTCCTTTTAACTTTTGTTTCTGTGGTGCTTGTTTGTTTGTTTGGGGGGTTGTTTGTTTTCTTTAGGCATGGCGTTTGCCTGCACCAGCTGAGCAGACAAAAGCAACCCCTCCTGCCATCCTGGGGGGGCAGAACGTGAGAGCAGAGGCTGGGGTGTTTCTTTCCACACCCTAAATCCACTTGTCTGCTGCAAGCCTCCTGAGGCAGGCTGTTTGTGAGTAGAGTAGAGTAGAATAGAATTAACCAGGTTGGAAAAGATGTTTGAAATCGAGTCCAACCTATCACCCAACACTACCTAATCAACTAAACCATGGCACCAAGCACCCCATCCAGTCTCTTCCTACACACCTTCAGTGATGGTGACTCAGTACAGCCAGCTCAGCCTTGTCCTCTCCCCATCCTTTCATCATCCCCAGCGCATCACTGCCAGGGTGTCGGGGTTGTCCCTTCCCACAGCAGTAGGGTGCTGCTACCCACAGCCCCTGTGCCAGTCGGGCATTCAAGGTTTGGGTTTCAGAGCTAGTGCAGCACAGACTGGTTGGATTTAGAGAAGAATGACTGTGGCTCCTTTTCCAAGCAGATTTGGGTAAGTTTCTGGTTGCTTGTTTGTCTGCAAAGGCAGCAGGCATCCTCCCTGCTCCAGGGTGGCTTTGTGTCTGGTTTGTCCTGGCTTTCCTAGCTTCCCTGAACATCTAAGAAGTTACAGCAGTACTTTATCCACCCAGCAATGGGTTTGCAGGGCTGCTCAGTCACAATTTTTGTTCCCAGTGTCCCAAGCTTTTATTTGCCTGCAGATAAATATTTACCATGCCTGCTGAGTCTGGGTATTGCCGTTGGTGTCGGTGACACAAGTTAGATGTTTTCTCACAGTCTAGCGAAGGAATAGGTGGAGAACAGAGCTGTTGTCATGACTAGAATTAACATACCATATGGTGCCTACATCACCTTTGTCTTGTATCTTCACTACTGCAGAAAAAAACGCTGGAAACTGTCTCTTTTTGTTTCCAAACTCAGATCTGCAAGAGCAAATAGTTTCTGTTTTCTTCCCCAGGTTCCTGCACATTGCATGCAGAGACAGGGTTCTTAGGCTAGCAAACAACTCCTCACATGCTAAAAATAACCCAACTGTAACTCCATCAAGAGTTCTTTCCCACCATTTCTGACTTTTTAGGCAGCAAAGTTATTTAGTGTTCCCAGTGGGTTGCTATCTCTTGAAGGATCTCTTTAATATGGCAATATAATCTCTGATCCGTGGCTCTGTCACTGATGTTTTCTCCTCAGCTTGCTGCCTTATTGAAGAAGCCAGTCTAAGCTTATGTAACTTTAACTCTGGGCTGTTGGAGGGTTGGTTTGGTGGTGGGTTTTATTTTCTGTTGTTCCAAGTAGGTTCTATATTGCATTTGTCCCAGTATTTTGGACTTCAGCATTGTTGCCAGCAAAAGTAATCTCATGGGTAGAGTGCTAAAACAAGGTTGAACTGTGGCATCTCCCTTCAAACACTTCAGCCTGCTTTGTGTCTCCAAAAGACTTCAAGTTTTGCCCTCTCTAAGCTAGACTGGTGGTGTGAAGGCAATTCAGGTGCTGTATGAACCACAGTCGTCTTGGAAAGAGCTGAAAAATACAAGTCAGGACAAATGTTTAAAGTTCAAAAGAGTCTAAAGAGGTCAGGAACGTAAAACAAAATGCAAAACTGTAATTAACTTCACAAAAGTTAATCCCAAGTAGAACCACTGCAGGTTGTGGAAAGACTTCAAAAAGGGCAATGCCCTAAAATAAAAAAGGAGAATACTGCTGGCCTGGATCTAGAAGTAGGATGGAAGGGACCCTTACAGGTACTGGCTGTGTAAAGATGCCCAAAGGTTGGAACTAGATGATCCTTGTGGTCCCTTCCAACCCTGACTGATGCTATGATACTACTATGATATTGTAGGGAATAGAATAGAATAGAATAGAATAGAATAGAATAGAATAGAATAGAATAGAATAGAATAGAATAGGACCAGGTTGGAAGAGACCTTCAAGATCATCGTGTCCAGCCTATCATCCCTAATCAACTAAGCCATGGCACCAAGCACCCTATCAAGTCTCCTCCTGAACACCTCCAATGATGGTGACTCCACCACCTCCCTGTGCAGCCCATTCCAATGGGCAATCACTCTCTCTCTGTAGATCTTCTTCCTAACCTTCAGCTTAAACCTCCCCTGGTGCAGCTTGAGACTGTGTCCTCTTGTTCTGGTGCTGCTTGCCTGAGAGAAGAGACCAACCCCTCCTGGCTACAACCTCCCTTCAGGTAGTTGTAAAGAGCAAGGTCTTCCCTGAGCCTCCTCTTCTCCAGGCTAATCAACTCCAGCTCCTTCAGTCTCTCCTCACAGGGCTGTACTCCAAACCCCTCCCCAGCTTTGTTGCCCTTCTCTGGATTCCTTCCAGCAAGTCAAGTCCTTCCTAAGCTGAGGAGCCCAGAACTGGACACAGGACTCAAGGTGTGGCCTAACCAGTACAGTGTACAGGGGCAGAATGACCTCCCTGTTCCTGCTGGCCACACTGTTCCTGATGCAGGCCAGGATGCCATTGGCCCTCTTGGCTGCCTGGGCACACTGCAGGCTCATGTTCAGCCAACCATCAACCAGCACCCCCAGGTCCCCCTCTGCCTGGCTGCTCTCCAGCCACTCTGACCCCAGCCTGTAGCACTGCCTGGGGTTGCTGTGGCCAATGTGCAGAACCTGGCACTTGGATGTGTTCAATCTCATGCCCTTGGATTCAGCCCATCTGTCCAGCCTGCTCTGACCCCACTGGCGTTGGTGAGGGCTCCCTGCTGATGTTGGTTGGCACTGCAACGAGCTCTGTGTTTCTCTTCACTCAGTGGTCTGTTGCAGATATCCCTTGGAGATCAAAGATGTTTGAAGGCTTTCAGGGAAGAAAAGCATAAAGGCAAGAAATAGATTGAAACAGAAGCACAGACATTTTCAGAATCAAGGATTAGCAGAGAAAGGGATAAACAAGGTCTCTTTTAGTGCTTGTTTTGTAGACACCTGGAAAGTGGTCTCCTAGAGACACTGGGGAAAGGCTGTGGCACTTGAGGTCCCCAGCACTGGATCTATCAGGCCATTAGCTAAGAGGTGGTAGAGAATAATCTTCAGTTGCTGGGGTAATGGACTGGAGAAGGGATCAGCTCTTTCTCCTGATGTCTGTGATTCCTAATTGCTTATTAGCCTTTTATATGTGTGAAAGTTATAATAAGCCTGCCTGTCTCTCTGATTTGCCTCCTGATCTCTCATCAGAGAAAAAAATTGTACCCCATGAGTGAACTTTGCTGTTTCTCTGAAGCCTATTAACTAAATTTGATATGAACTCCACTCATTATGACAGGTCTGGTCTCTGTTGTCATGATACAGAGATGATCCTGGCTTTTCTTCCATTTATAATTTATATGCAAGAACTGAGAGTGAGCCTCTCTCCCCAGGTTGGGTCTGCTCTGATACATCTCCTTAGTCTCTTTTGTGAAATTGAAAATCACAGAGCCATAAAGTTATTTAGATTGGAAATGACCTTTAATGTCACAGAATCCGACCATTAACCCAGCGCTGCCAAGTCCACCACTAACCCATGCCCCTCAGCACCACATCTAGATGGCTTTTAAACCCCTCCAGGGATGGTGACACCACCACTCCCCTTGGGCAGCCTCTCCCAGGGCTTGACAACCCTCTTGGTGAAGAATTCTTCCCTGCTCTCCAGCCTAAACCTCTCCTGGCACAACTTGAGGCTGCTCCCCCCAGCATTTGTCAGCGCTGAGCCAAGGTGCCAGCACGGCAGCGAGCAGCCTCCAGCAGAGATAACTCTTATCATGCGTGCTGCTGGCTCAGCTCCACTTTCCCTCACATGGTGACGATTTCTGCCTGCCATCAGTCCCCCTCTGTGTCCTGGTCGTGCAGGCGGCGAGCGCGGCTGAGGGACGCAGGTTCAGGCAGCTTTAGTGCTCGCTCCTCCTGCAGCAAACTTTGGGAAGTTAATTCTTCCTCCCTCCTCCCGTTAATTTTGGCCCTTTCCTGCCTTATTTAGCATTAAAAATCCCCTGTTCTGACTCTGTTTGAATGGCATGGGGGCTGTCATCTCGTTCAAGATGCAGGTCAGCAGGCAACAGCCAAGCCGAGGCTGTGCCTGGGATCGGAGCGGCACGGGTGACCTAAATCCAGCAGTGCTCTGTCCTCCGCGCCTGAGCCAACGTCCTGGGGCTGCAGCCTGTCTGTCTGCTGCAGCTGCAGGCCAAGATGTGCTTCTGCTGAGGAGCAAGAGCTCTGCCAGTTTAATCTGCTGAAATTTGGAGGTGGGAAATCTGGGGCACAATGGAGGGAAATAGAGAAAGCAAGAGGGGGAAAATGCAGAAAAAGAGAAGTTGCACCTGAGAAGCTTGACTGAAACACAGGAGCTTCTGCTTTGGTACTACACTGGGGTGTGTTTGGTGGCTTAATTTGTTCATTTTTTACAACAGGCATGAAATTGCTCTATTTCTGTATATGGACAGTCATAGGAAGGCTACAAAAGCAACACACTACCTTTTTTGGGTGGGAGGAGAAAGCAAAAGCAGCCTGAAGGCAAAACATTTCTCAATGGGTTGTAATTCCTCCTTCCTCTTTCCTGTTTTTATTGTATGCTTTGCTGATGCTGGAGACCATCTTTGCAGCCTGCATAAAGGGATTCAGCAGGTGCCCAGCTGTGCTGGGTGCTCCCTCCAGGTCACGGCTGCCCCAGTTTGTCACTGTCTTTCCTGCGTGTGTGAGCAGGGGCACACACCTCTGAGGAGCAGGAGTGGGAGTTTGTAGGAGCACATGGCCCCCCCAGACATGCTGGTCACAGAAGAAACAGAGCAGCAAAAGCCAGGGAGGTTTGTTTTCCTGAGGAATAATAAGGTGCAGCTTGCAGAAGCATGCCCACTTTTGCTGTTGCTGGTTTTTGCAGGCATGTTTTGGTTTACTTCCAGGCCACAAAATATTCCTGACTTCTTTCCTGACCCCCTGTGCTGGCACCAGTACCCCAGGGAAGGGACCACGTCAGTCAGCTTGGATGAGGGACAAACTCTGCAGCAGCAGTGATGACCCAGGAATAATTTTTGCAAGGTCCACCACTAAGACAAAATGGTTTGGGTTTGTTATGGGTTTGATTTGTGAACACAGGAGAGGTGAGGATTTGGGGTGGGTTCTCTCCCTCCCTTCTTTTCCTTGATGAGGAGAAGCTTCTGGGTGGTTGTGCTGGTTGAACAGTCCAGAGAAAAACAGCAGCATTCCTGCAGGGGCTTGTAGGAATTTATCCTGGGTTTTGCTGACACCTATTTTTATATCAGAGATGGCAAAAACATACTGACATATCTAGTCTGTCTGCTTGGGAGTAGGAGCTCTCATTTCCATATGCATCCAGTCTTGCAGTAGGTTTAATAACTTGGGTTTCTTGTTTTAGCTCATCTGTGCTTCTCCCATCCCCTGGAGCTGATCCAGAAAGGGGTTTGGGGAGGGAAAGGAGATCTGATTTGCATTACAGGGGAAAGGTGTCAAAGACTCTCAAAATGTGGTGGCTAGATTTGATGTCCTGTAGTCAGAGTTGGTCTGGAAGTGTTTTGTTTCTGGTAATGTGTGGGGATGCCGATCCTCTGTTATTTCTATTCTTTGGTATCTTGATCTAGGAACTAAAAAAGCATCTTTCATAAATGGGTTCACTCCATTTCTGCCACTGCTTCTGACATTTGTCACTTTCTCTTATCTCCCCCTGTCACAAGGTAAATTCTGGTTACCCTTCACAAGATATCCTGCATTATAAGCAGTGACATTTTACTTTAGGATCTGCCTCATCCCTTGCAGGAATTGGGAAGTATGCTGGGGAGGCCAGCAGTTGTTTGTCTGGATTTCAGGGTAATACATGTGAATAAATGCTGTGGGACACACACATGTACTGCATCCAGTTCTGGTGACCACATCAGAAGAGGGACATGGAACTGCTGGAGCAGGTCCAGAGGAGGCCATGAAGATGATCAGGGGGCTGGAGAACCTCCCTATGGGGCAGGCTGAGGCAGTTGGAGCTGTTCAGCCTATGGAAGAGAAGGCTCCAGGGAGACCTTAGAGCAGCCTTCCAGTACCTGAAGGGGCTGCGGGAAAGCCAGGGAGGAACTTTTTACAAGGGCTGGGAGTGATGGGACAAGAGGGGATGGATTGAAGCTGGAAGAGAGGAGATTTAGACTGGAGACTAGGAAGAAATTCTTGACAGTAAGGGTGGCGAGACACTGGAACAGGTTGCCTAAGGAGGTGGTGGATGCCCCCTCCCTGGAGGTGTTCGAGGCCTTGAGCAAGCTGGGCTGGTGGGAGGTGTCCCTGCCCATGGCAGGGGGTTGGCACTGGATGATGTTTAAGGTCCCTTCCAACCCAACCCATTCTGTGTACATGTAATGTGTGAAAAAGAAAGTTTCTATTTCCAATGATCTGTTCTCAAGCTGGAAGTTTTCTCACTCAGTGCTGACACTAATGCCCAAACTTGGGGGCTTGACCAATTTCTTTCATTCTCTTTAGTCTCCCATCCCAAGTTAGAAACCTGATTTATTGATGTTGTTGTGTTATCTTATTCTTTTTTATGCTTTTATCCCTGATTTATTGATGTACCTGCTTGTTATGGTTATCTCTTACTCCTTTTTGCTTTCATCTGCATTGGGGCTGTTCAGTCTGGAGAAGAGAAGGCTCCCAGGTGACCTCGTTGTGGCCTTCCAGTATCTGAAGGGGGCTACAAGAAGGCTGGGGAGGGACTTCTCAGGCTATCAGGTAGTGATAGGACTAGGGGGAATGGAATGAAGCTGGAGGTGGGGAGATTCAGGCTGGACATGAGGAGGAAGGTGTTCACCATGAGAGAGGTGAAGCCCTGGAATGGGTTGTCCAGGGAGGTGGTTGAGGCCCTGTCCCTGGAGGTGTTTAAGCCCAGGCTGGATGAGGCTCTGGCCAGCCTGATCTAGTGTGAGGTGTCCCTGCCCATGGCAGGGGGGTTGGAACTAGCTGATCCTTGTGGTCCCTTCCAACCCTGACTGATCCTATGATTCTATGATCCAGGCCTCCTCATGAGATTCAAGCTTTAAAAGAAAGGTTTCCCCCAGTCAGTGATTTAGGGCTTGCTTTATCACTTTTAATTTCCTAACAGCTGTAAGGTAAATAAATAAAAGAATAAAGATCTTTATAGCACAAGGGGCAGGCAGTTGTTCAGGTAACTGCTTTTCAGCTAAGATTACAGCAGGGGGAAGGGCAGAAAAGAAAGAGAGAAGTGCAGAGTTCCATAATTCACTGAAGTTTGACACTTTTAAAGTTTGGATTATAACAGCACTTCATAGGCTGGGGCTGTCTCAAGTTGTGTTGTAAATCTGACTTTACAAGGCTCTAATGTTCTGTAGGCTACTAAAAAAATCACTCTAGGATGGAATGTGTGAAATAAAAGATTTGGTGGGTTTAATACAGTTTAATGCTCAGGGCATTTTGTCATCCTGGATGTTTGGGTTGGTGGTTGATTTCCCCACCCCAAAACTGCATTGTTCTTGACTTTGGGAATAAACCTTAAAGCTTAACTTCATGTCTGAGTGATAAGAGGGGGAAAGAAACAAAGACAACCCAGAAATGCAAGGCCTGCATCTGCACAGGGAAGTTTAAAGTACCAGTGTGAGCTGTTGGCGCTGGAGAAAAGGGCATAAATACTTAGCATGAAATGTATAAAGTGATGATATTTTGATATGGTTAGAGCCCAAATCTTCCCTGAGCCACGAAGGACAAAGAGACGTGGCCCAGAAAGGTTTTCTGGAAGAGTGACAGGAAAACCAGTTCCTGATGATGATCTCTGGTTGCTTGCTAGAAGCATTAGACATAGGAGGCTTTGTTTCAGGAAGTGTGAAATCCTGTGCCTTCAGGCAGCTGTGCAGCTTTGGTGTGAGGAAGACTGTGGAGGATGGTTTTGTCAAGGGCTGGGCTGGGCTGGCCACTAGACAAGTGCCAGAGGCTCTCTCTGAACCTCTCTGCTTCCTAAAGGGAAGAAGGAAGAGAGACTGATGGGGTGGGACAGAAACTGAACCAACTGGAGTGGAAATAAGAACAATCCAGTGGCATAGAGACAGAGACACGAACCCAACCTCTGATGGCACTACTGAGGATTGTGGTGATCCCTCATCTCTGTCCTGAAGATGCCGTCCATGGGATGCAATCCCTTGTTGGACACTTGAGGGTCACCTCCGACTCGCTGCCTCCCAAGGTGTGGCACAAGCTGTGGCAGTGCCCTTGGTGTGCACAGGGGCAAGTCTCAGGCAGAGACTTTCTGAAGCCCAGCCCTTGGCAGGAGCTCTCCCCATCAGCTTCTCCCTGCTAGAAGCTGCCCCTGGCTGAGCAAACCTGCCCTGAACTGCAGAAAGTGGCTGAGCAGAGACTGAGCTGAGAAGTGACATCACTGAGCAGAATCAGTTCTGCTCTAGCTCACACCAGGACAGGTTTCACCAGTGCAGTATGAAACAGGAGATGCTCACTTGAACCCTGTGCACCTTCTGCAGTTCCATTGCCAAGTGCAGAAGTTGTACTTCTTGCAGATTCTATTCCTAGTGACAGTTTAGTTAAGGGGTGGGAACACAGACAAGTTTGAACACAGGGCAGTTGTTTGCTTTGGTTTTGAGGTGAGCTGGTATCAGCAGTGCACAGTGAGCTGGCAGCACAGCAAGTCCTGTGACAAGAGTGAACGGAGTGGAGTCTCCCCGTGCTCCAGCTTGAAACCTGGACATCTCCTGCTCTGAGTGGGACTGAACGTAACTGAGGAGTGTGGTATTGCATAGAGTGAGGAAGCATCTGTGGGATTTCTCTTCCTGAGAGGTGCTGGTGGGATTTGAAGGTGGAGGAGTGGAACTTGAAACTTCTCTGTGTAACATCTTTTACTCTTTCAATTACCAGGAGAGCTTCGGGTTGGATGTTACAAAACATTTCCTCACTGAAAGGATTGTGAGGCACTGGACCAGGCTGCCCAGGGCAGCCTCCTCACTGGAGGGACCGAAAAGCTGTGCAGATGTGGTGCTGAGGGACGTGGTTTAGCAGTAACCTGGCAGTGCTGTGTGGACTTCCTCTGTAGGGTTATTGGTTGGACTTGGTGATCCTGAGGCTCTTTTCCAACCTGCAGGTTTCTGTGATTCTGCGACAGGTCTCTTCCAGCCAAAAGGTTTCTGTGATCTGAGTGTGTGCCTGCAGGTACCATCTCTACTTGTGCTGTGGAGGTCACCAAATAAAGCCAGGTGTAGGAACATACATTTTTAATGACCAAACCATGTGGGAGTGGCTTTGTGCACTCTGCCAGATCAGAAAATGGGAGTAGTCCTTTGCCACATGTTTGCTGAGGTTACAGCAGCACAGCGGTGAGGGTTGCTTTGACATTGTGTAGAAAGTGAGTTCTTCCTTGGAGATCTGCTTATTTTTACTTGTGAGTGTGTGTGTGTACTTAGCTGAAGAACATGTGTTCACACAGTCGTGCTGTTTAAATGAACGTGGGTGACTCAGTGTGTATTCACTCTGTCATCCCACAGCGACTGCCACAGAACACTTTATTGTCTGCAGACAATGCTAATAATGGCAGCATTAGAGCAGCATTGTCATTTCACCAGGCAAGATTCCCTTCCCAGAGCTGCCAAATGAGTAAGAGATTTGCCATTGTCAGGCAGGGGTGCAGGAGCTGACCTGCAGCCCTCTGCTTGGGCTGGGCTGCCTCTCCCCACTCCTGCTTTCCAGGAGCTGCAGCAGGTTTGTCACAGCAGCAAGTGCCTCTGCGCGGCCAGCACCCCAGCGTCCTGCTCTCCCAAGAGCTGATGGATCACAGCCCCTTCCCAGGGTGATCACAGCCTCACAGCCTGCTTCCCTCTGACAGGTGAGCCATCCATCCAACATCCTGGGCAGCTGAAACACAGGGAGGGCACAGACCACTGCTGGCCACCCCTTGCCTATTGCTGCTCTGCTGCTTGGCCCCGGCAGGGATGCAGTTTGCTGAAGGAGAACTCGGTGCAGGTTCAGGGCTTTGCAGTGGGTACCTTGTGGGTGCCAGGGGTGCATTCCCATAGCTTACAGAACAGCTTCTCAGAAGTGAAGCATTTTGCATCGCTCATCCTTCTTTGCCATGGGCTTTGGTGCAGGGGTTGTAGGATGAAGGCAAGGTGGCTGCGGTGACTAGTGGAGGGCAGCTGTGCTGTCTTTAGCTGAGGTGTAGCTTATAAATGCAAATGAGTTGCCAGTATGAAATTAATTAACATCACATTTATGTTATTAACCTTTAGCATTGCTTGTTGTTGTGTAAACAATAAAAGCTTCCTTATCAAGGAAGAAATTCTTTACAGTGAGGGTGGTGAGACACTTGAACAGGTTGCCCAGGGAGGTCATGGATGCCCCCTCTCTGGAGGTGTCCAAGGCCAGGTTGGATGAGGCCTTGAGCAGCCTGCTCTAGTGGAAGGCATCTCTGCCCATAGCAGGGGAGCTGGAACTAGGTGATGTTAAAGGTCCCTTCCAAGCCAAACCATTCGGTGATTCTCTGATCAGAAGAATCGGAGCCTGAAAACAAAGCATCAGTGGCAGGAGCCTGAAAACAAAGCATCAGTGGCAGGAGCCATACCCATTTATTCTTTCCTAGGAAATGCTAAAAGTAAAGCAGTTCTGTCTCATCAGCACTCCTTTTTGATGGGTTCCTGGGAGATTGCTGTAGTGATCCCATTGGATAACAACAGCACAGACAGCATGATGAGAAAATAAACTGGAGAGGTTGTTGGCAGTGCAGAGACACTGGTTGGAAAGCCCACAAACCTTGAATGACCTTTGCAGTGCCGTGGCTTGCATACAGCGTGGCCATCTGCAGCGTAAAGCCATTTGGAGGTGCACTGGTGGGCACATTGCTAAGGTCATTTCATTTGTGTTAGAGATGAGCAGAGAAGATAACTGTGGCTCCACACCCTGAGATCTTGCACTGAGCATCCTGGAGGTGTGCAACCAAGCAGGATGTGCCTCTTGACTCCCTTCTCCCAGCAGGAGCTGTGGGATTAAGCACCAGAGGGCTGAGCTTGGATTTCAGTAGTTTATTATTAAATTGTGCTCATCTCTGAGGTGGATGGTTTGAAAATGTAGTGTGTGGTTGACTGGGATACTGAGGGGGGGAAAAAAGAGCTGATTAAAGGAAAATGGCATGGGGGGAGGCAGTTGCATGTTTTACAGTCTTGAGATTCCAGGCATCCTTGCTGTGAGAAATGGGAGTTTGTTTAATTAGCCACTTTCTGTGGGGGGTTGCTGAGTTGCTTTGGCTTGTTTGTTCTCTGTCAGTTTCTAATAGTGCCATGATTTATGTCCACAACACAGGAAAAAATGAGTTTGGTGATCTCTGGTGCTTGCTGTCCGCTGGGAATGCTGCCTCAGAGTTCCATCGCTAGAAATGTTTGGCTCTTCCTGCCTGCACTGTGTGCAGAAACACTGGCAGAGCCAAGCACCTTAGAAATTAGCAAGCAAGCCTGATTTGTTTTCTTTTGACAAAACCATTGCACAATTCTGCTGAGCATGATCTTCCTTGAGGTGCAAGGAGCAGAGCATGTCACCTAGCAGATGGGTTGGTGCAGTCGATGTGGTGCACGGCACAGAGCCTTGCATGGGACCCTGGCTGAGTTCCCTGCATGTGTTTTGTGGCATCCAAAAAAATCTTCTTTAATTTGACCTCTGGGAGTCCAGCCATCAACCCTAAGACCACCATGGCCAGTAAACCACATCCCAGAGTGCCATGGCCACACCTCTCTTGAGCATCTCCAGGGGTGGGGACTCGACTGCCTCCCTGGGCAGCCTGTTCCAGTGCCTGACAGCTCCTTCAGTAAAGATTTGTTTGCTAATCTCCAACCTAACCCTTCCCTGGCACAATTTCAGGCTGTTTCCTCTTGTTCTATCACCTGATACTAGGGAGAAGAGACCAACCCCCACCTCACTCCAGAGCAATGAGCTCTTCCCTCAGCCTCTTTTTCTCCAGGGTGAACACCCCCAGCTCCCTCAGCTGCTCCTCCCCAGCCCTGCTCTCCAGACCAGACCCTTCCCCAGCTTTGTTGCCCTTCTCTGGACACTCTCCAGCACCTCAATGTCTTTTGGTCTTTTTTGTAGTGAGATAAATATTCTGCAATCCAACACAAACATCCAGCCCCAAAGGTGGATGCTGCTCCAGATCCAGGCTCTGGGTGTAAATCATATTCTCAGTGACTGCAGTGGTAAAATGGTGCTTAAGCAGTGGCTGCTGCTGCTGCTTCCATAGTTATTTATTTTCAATTAGCTTGCCCCTGGTATTTGGGGAGCCTGTACACAGCCCCTGTATGTTCTCCCAGCAAATCCAATGCAGTTTAGCAGGGCAAAGCACAGTTGGAGGCTGGCTCAGTGCCCAGAGTTTGCTTCTAACCTCTGCAAAGGCCCTTCTCTTCCCCAGCAGTGCTGAGGGAGGTGCAGATAGCCAACCTTTCCTAGCCAGGGAGGGAAAAGAAGAAAACTTCAGGACAGGATTTCTGCATCCTGGTGAATTGCATGTTACAGGTAGTGGCCTGAAAGAAGGCATCAGTCTGCAAAGATCTTGACAAGCAGGGTCTGTCAGGTTTTGTGCACCATTTCTTGCAATCAGCTGTTCCACAAGTGGTTTGGGAAGGGGCAGCAGCAATGTCTCCCCCTCCCAGGTTCACCCCTGGGGAGAAAGCCTCAAGAAGTCACCATGGGAGACAAGGAGCCACATAAAGCACCCAGATTAAAATGTCTCCTGGTGATGGCTTTAAACTAAAAGAGGCAGATTCAGACTCAATAGAAGGAAGGGAGGTGAGAGTCTGGCCCAGGCTGCCCAGAGAGGTGGTAGATGCCCCATCCCTGGAAACATTGCAGATCAGCTTGGATGGGGCTCTGAGCAGCCTGCTCTAGGTGCAGATGTCCCTGCTGCCTGCAGATGACCTTTAAAGGTCCCTTCCAGCCCAAACCATTCTGTGGTGCAGCAATCATCCTGGTGACTTTGCTGAGAGCTACCTGTTGAATCCCCTTGTAATTTTTTT
Organism: Colaptes auratus; assembly: GCA_015227895.2. Taxonomy (NCBI): domain Eukaryota; kingdom Metazoa; phylum Chordata; class Aves; order Piciformes; family Picidae; genus Colaptes; species Colaptes auratus. Next base: position 8,793,068 of record JAAWVA010000034.1, read on the forward strand.
TAAGACCTCCATTATCTCCCAGCTGAAAATTCACACTCAGGTATCCTAAAAGCATTCTGGTTTTCAGAGCACCTAATATGAAACAGTAGGTTTCAGTTCTTGGGGTTTTTTTCTCCTTGGCTGACCATTCAGTGTTGTCTGGTCTCTGTGAATTCCATGTGGCTGATTTAGACCTTGGACAAACCATTTTCTTCTTACAGGTATTCCTGAGACTTCCTCTCCATCATCCCCAGACTCATCAAGGAGCTATTGACTGTAGGTTAAAACAAATAATACTTCAGGAGATTGATGATTTTGTGTTGCTGCTTCTCACTGGCTGGAGAAATTGGATCTGTCTCTCTCCCTCCCTGAAACAGAGCAATTCCAGCTCAATATTGATGCATCCTTGAGGAGCTTCCTGCTCACAGGATGGTGCTCCTTTTGGCTCTTGACATAATGTGCATCCCTTTACAAAGGGGCATGAATAAAACATTGGCCAGGTAGAGTTTGTGGCCTAGTTAAGAGTTCTGTGCATGAGCTCTTCTGCTGGGTTGAGCTGAGGATAAAGTGGAGCAGAGGCTAGCTTTACCTAGGACAAACTCTGTCTCAATGCTTTGTTTCTGTGCATTTGTTTGTGGGAGTGTGGTCTTTGGAGTTTTGGCCTGCACACAAAACAGTTAAACATAAAAAAAACCCCAACCCAAAACTTGATGTGCACAATGACATTTAATTAGCTGCATAAAAATCAAGGAGGGCTTTTTTTTGTAGAGAGGAAGCAAGAATCCCCTTTTGGTACTAGAGGCACATATGTAGCCAAGTCCTATTTTTGTCTCCTCCTCTTCACCAAGAGGTGTTAGTAACAGATGTGGATGATCTGCTGCCAAGGGTGATGGGCCAGGGATGTTAGGACTATACTCCTGACATCTTGCATGGTGCCTTCTTCATGTAGCAAAGGTGCAATGGGTTCCACATTTCTAAGTGGCAGCCTTTAACTGGTGTTTGCAGTTGGAGTTGTGGCATGGTGCATGACCCTTGTTTCTGCAAAGTCTTGCATCAAGAGGGAATGGATTGAAGCTTGAGGAGGGGGAGACTTAGACTGGAAATGAGGAAGAATTTATTTGTAGTGAGGGTGGTGAGATGCTGGAACAGATTACCCAGAGAGGTGGTGGATGTCCCCTCCCTGGAGGTTTTCAAGGACAGTTTGGATGAGGGCTTGAGGAGCCTGGGCTGGTGGGAGGTGTCCCTGCCCATGGCAGGGGGGTTGGAACTGGATGATCTGTAAGGTCCCTTCCAACCCAACCCATTCTATAAATCCACATTTGGGCTTCAGAGGCAGTAGGTACCTTGATGATCACAATTTGACTTGAGGATGCTAAGTACTTGTTGCAAGTGTGCAGAGTCTCTGAAGTTAGGCTTAATTAACCATTTCCCTGAAAAAATTAAGGCCTAAGTTTTTCAGTGCCTGAATTTGCTCTTTGCAAAGAATAATGCCAGAATGCATCTGCTTATCAAAATGTTTTCCTATCCATGTTGTAGATGCTAACTGCTGGGAGATATGCTTCAGATGAGCTCCAATTACACTGCTCCTGCTAGAGTTATTCACTTCAAAATTGGTTTTCTTTTGTGGTAGATTAGGCAAAGCTGAACACAATTAGATGTGCTGAAACATCTGTGCAAAGTGAACTCTCCAGATGAGAGGTTCCTTGCCATTTTTTGGTAAGCATAATTACTGTGAGACTTTGTGTGTCTGTGATTTTGAAAAGCACCACAGCCTTGGCAGCAGAGAAATGGAGGATTCCATCCTGGAAAGCAGCAGGGGCACGTTTTGAGTGAGCTAAGGCAGTGGCACAGCCGTGTGTGAGCATGTCACATAAGCCATCAAACCTCTGAAGTCCCCTTTTGCTGGTAGTGCCAAAGCCAGCAGAGGTTCCCCATGATTCATGCAGGCAAAGGCCATGATGACTTGTACCTCTGGAGCATACACCTGCAGCACAGCTGGGCAGAAACCCATTCCCTACACTTGGCCTGTTTGGAAGCTTCTTGGAGCTGCATCAGGATGGGGTGCTTGGTGCCATGGTTTAGTTGATTAGATGGTGCTGGATGATAGGTTGGACTCAGTGATCTCAAAGGTCTCTTCCAACCTGGTCTATTGTACTCTATTCTATTCTATTGGCATGGTGTCAGAGCAGGTCCAGAGGACCACAACAGTGATCAGAGGGCTGGAGCACCTCTCTGGCAAAGACAGGCAGGGAAGGTTGGGGCTGTTCAGCCTGGAGAAGAGAAGGCTCCAGGGAGACCTTAGAGCAGCCTTCCAGTATTCAAAGGGGCCATAAGGGGAACTGGGGAGAGACTTCTGACCAAGGCATGGAGTGACAGGATGAGGAGCAGTGGCTTCAAACTGGCAGAAGCTGGGTGAGGAAGTTTTTCCCTCTGAGGGTGCTGCTTCCATCCCCTGCCAGAGCTGTATAATGGGAATAAGTTGGTTGGGTGGTTTGGGGTTCTTTGTACAATATTTTCTCTCTTTTCCATCTGAAAGTAGCCAAAACCAAACCAGAAGGGCTACTTTCTCTATAATGAGGACTTCAAATGCACTGGGTATTTTTGTTGTTGTCCTTCAGCCCTGAATTTAAAATGTCATTTGAAGTTTGGCCCTGTTTGCACTGATGCACGGCGTGGCTGCATCCCCTCCCGTGCCTAGGACACTGTGGCATATGTGAGCTTGTGTTCTGAGGCTTCCCTAATGACTCTTTAATTAGCTGTTATGACACAGCTCACAGCTTTCCCATTGCACAGCCATGTTGATTTCATCACTTACTTCCTCTTCCACGTGAAACAGTCCTGGCTGTGGCTACCTTGTGTTTCTTTCCCTTCCTTCTTTTGCTGTGGACTGGCCTTGGCTGGGTTTCCATGAGCTCCAGCAGCAGTGATGTGCACACACCTGATGTATTGCTGCTCTGGGTTTGGGAGGTTTAATGCCTCTTCTTCATCTTTTATTTCCTTTCTTTTTCAGGATCCCCTGGAACCTCACATTTCCCCATTCAGAGGGTGGAGGAGAGTTTGGCCTTGTGCCTTGCCAGGTATCTTCTTGGATTCAAATACTCTAGTGGGTTTTTTTTCCCTTTCTTTTTTCTCTGGGGTTGTATAAAAGGAGGGCAGTTCTGGGAGGACTTCACCACATCCTCTTTTCCTGTCCTGGGAGGTGTGCTTTGGAAATAAATTTCCTTTCATTGACCTTCACTAATCGATGGGGTTGGCAGATTCATTAGCTGCAAATGCAGAGCTTCAGTACTGGTTAAGACAGATTGAAGCTGGCTCTTGCTGGCCTCAGTCACACATCAATGTTTGTGTCAACGTGGCAGAAGCCTTTTTGGAAGCATTCCAGCAGTTCCAGCCTTTCCCCCATCCTTTATTCCCAACCTGTACTTTGCTTACCTTTCTATGTGGTAGATTGTGTTAGCTCTCTGAGAGTTAGGTCTCTGAGACCTTCAGCGCAAGCAAGGGAGGTTGTAGCCAGGTGGGGGTTGGTCTCTTCTCCCAGGCAACCAGCACCAGAGCAAGAGGACACAGTCTCAAGCTGCACCAGGGGAGGTTTAGGTTGGATGTTGGGAAGAAATTCTTCACAGAGAGAGATATTGGCCCTTGGAATGTGCTGCCCAGGGAGGTGGTGGAGTCACCATCACTGGAGGTGTTTAAGAAGAGACTGGATGGGGGTGCTTGGAACCATGGCTTAGTTGATGAGATGGTGTTGGGGGATAGGTTGGACTCGATGATCTTGAAGGCCTTTTCCAGCCTGGTTAAGTCTGCATTCTCACTTGAGGCTCAGCACCTTGGTTACTGGATCCTGTTATTTGTCTGACTTAGGTGGCTTGGCCCTCTTGTGTTCAAGTTCAGCTCCTCTAGATCCATCTACTTAAAAAGTTTGCTGTGACAGTTTATTGGGGTTAAAGCTTTAGCTACAAGCTTGGGATATTTGTATCCAATTCTGGGTTTGGAGATTTCCTTTGTTCATTTGAGCCATCACATTTATTCCAAGCTTGGAGATTTCCTTTTGTTTACAGGAGAAGGGAACCTTTCATAGTAACAGAATGTTTTGGCTTAGGAGGGACCTTTAAAGGTCATCTTGTCCAACCCTCCTGCACAGAGCGGGGACAACTGCAACTAAAGCAGGTTGCTCAGAGCCACATCCAACCTGACCTGGAGTGTTTCCAAGGATGGGGTTTTTATCACCTCTCTGGGCACCCTGGGCCAGTGTTTCACCACCCTCAGCATCAAAAGTCTTCCTTATCTCCAATCTGAATGTTACCTCTTCCAGTTGAAAACCACCCTCCCTTGTCCTGTCACAACTGCGGCTGTGTGTCACAGGTCTGAGAGCAGAAGAGATGTGTAGCAGTGATGAGGTAGATGAGGAAGGACAGGAGTGGAGAAAGATTCTAAACAGTCCTTCTAAGCAGTAGTCTAAGGCAATTGTGAGGACAAGGTCAAGAGCATCCTTAGGTCAGGGCTCCCCAGGGACGTGTCTCAGCGTGCAGTCAGCAGATGAAAGGAAGCTGAAGCAGTGCCAAAAGGAAGAGCTGGGGTTGCTGAGGAGTCTACAGCCAGCCTTGGCACTTGCTCAGTTCACTGGCTGGTGTTTCTGGTTGACTGGCTTTCCTCCACTCCTCCTTTTGCTCTTGAAAATGTGCAGGGTTCCAAGGCTGGTATCCTTCTGTGATCTGCTGCCAGCCACCCCAGGGCCAGCTCCTGTGCCACCAGCCTGCTAGGCTGGGTGTACAGCCTGCCCCAGGCATGGAGGCTGCAGGAGATGGGAGAGGATGGATCTCTCAGCTGCAGCTCTAAAGTGGCCTGGATTGGAGGGAACTTTGCTTTGTGAGGAGCTTTGCTGGGTGATACCCTTCTCCATTGCACCCTTACCACCAGCTCTGTTCCCATTATGGGACACAGGAGTTCTGGAGAGGTGATGAGGAAGAGCTCTGTGCTCCAGGGCCAAAACTGGGATTTTCCATCTGCTTGAAGAAGCCTTAAACATATGGACATGTCTTCAAGATAGGCACTCCTTTCATGTTCTTTCTTGACTTCTCACACCATGTATCTTTAGACTTGGCTGGGGAAAAGGGGAATGGAGTATCCTGTGGAATGGGAAAATGTCCTCTTATCTAGAGAAAAACATTGCTGTACCAGTCAGAAATAAAGGATATCATTCAAAGAGCTGCTCTGAGGGTTGCAGTGCCCTGGAACACTGCTGTAAATCATGTCAGGTTTATTTTGATTGGGGTTTTTTAAATTAGCATTACTGCTATTATTTTTAAAAGACCTGATTTGGTTTTACATAGTCAGAAACCTTTTAGTCTGTTTAGGCAAGAGAAAATAAATGGGCAATATTTCATGTCTGTGAAGTTTCAGTGCTTAGAAATGGTTAACTCAAGGCAGTTGTGGGGTAGAAATGAAGCAGCCACACTGACCTTCTCTCCCTTCCCTTCTCTCCCTTCCCTTCTCTCCCTTCCCTTCTCTCCCTTCCCTTCTCTCCCTCCTTCTCTCCCTTCCCTTCTCTCCCTTCCCTTCTCTTCCCTTCCTCTCTTCCCTTCTCTCCCTTCCCTTCTCTCCCTTCCCTTCTCTCCCTTCCCTTCTCTCCCTTCCCTTCTCTCCCTTCCCTTCTCTCCCTTCCCTTCTCTCCCTTCCCTTCTCTCCCTTCCCTTCTCTCCCTTCCCTTCTCTCCCTTCCCTTCTCTCCCTTCCCTTCTCTCCCTTCCCTTCTCTCCCTTCCCTTCTCTCCCTTCCCTTCTCTCCCTTCCCTTCTCTCCCTTCCCTTCTCTCCCTTCCCTTCTCTCCCTTCCCTTCTCTCCCTTCCCTTCTCTCCCTTCCCTTCTCTCCCTTCCCTTCTCTCCCTTCCCTTCTCTCCCTTCCCTTCTCTCCCTTCCCTTCTCTCCCTTCCCTTCTCTCCCTTCCCTTCTCTCCCTTCCCTTCTCTCCCTTCCCTTCTCTCCCTTCCCTTCTCTCCCTTCCCTTCTCTCCCTTCCCTTCTCTCCCTTCCCTTCTCTCCCTTCCCTTCTCTCCCTTCCCTTCTCTCCCTTCCCTTCTCTCCCTTCCCTTCTCTCCCTTCCTTCTCTCCCTTCCCTTCTCTCCCTTCCCTCTCTCTCCCTTCCCTTCCTCCCTTCCCTTCTCTCCCTTCCCTTCTCTCCCTTCCCTTCTCTCCCTTCCCTTCTCTCCCTTCCCTTCTCTCCCTTCCCTTCTCTCCCTTCCCTTCTCTCCCTTCCCTTCTCTCCCTTCCCTTCTCTCCCTTCCCTTCTCTCCCTTCCCTTCTCTCCCTTCCCTTCTCTCCCTTCCCTTCTCTCCCTTCCCTTCTCTCCCTTCCCTTCTCTCCCTTCCCTTCTCTCCCTTCCCTTCTCTCCCTTCCCTTCTCTCCCTTCCCTTCTCTCCCTTCCCTTCTCTCCCTTCCCTTCTCTCCCCTTCCCTTCTCTCCCTTCCCTTCTCTCCCTTCCCTTCTCTCCCTTCCCTTCTCTCCCTTCCCTTCTCTCCCTTCCCTTCTCTCCCTTCCCTTCTCTCCCTTCCCTTCTCTCCCTTCCCTTCTCTCCCTTCCCTTCTCTCCCTTCCCTTCTCTCCCTTCCCTTCTCTCCCTTCCCTTCTCTCCCTTCCCTTCTCTCCCTTCCCTTCTCTCCCTTCCCTTCTCTCCCTTCCCTTCTCTCCCTTCCCTTCTCTCCCTTCCCTTCTCTCCCTTCCCTTCTCTCCCTTCCCTTCTCTCCCTTCCCTTCTCTCCCTCCCTTCCCTTCTCTCCCTTCCCTTCTCTCCCTTCCCTCCCTTCCCTTCTCTCCCTTCCCTTCTCCCCCTTCCCTTCTCTCCCTTCCCTCCCTTCCCTTCTCTCCCTTCCCTCCCTTCCCTTCTCTCCCTTCCCTCCCTTCCCTTCTCTCCCTTCCCTCCCTTCCCTTCTCTCCCTTCCCTCCCTTCCCTTCTCTCCCTTCCCTTCTCTCCCTTCCCTTCTCTCCCTTCCCTTCTCTCCCTTCCCTTCTCTCCCTTCCCTTCTCTCCTTCCCTTCTCTCTCTCCCTTCCCTTCTCTCCCTTCCCTTCTCTCCCTTCCCTTCTCTCCCTTCCCTTCTCTCCCTTCCCTTCTCTCCCTTCCCTTCTCTCCCTTCCCTTCTCTCCCTTCCCTTCTCTCCCTTCCCTTCTGCAATTTTTGAAGAGAAGTCTTTTTGAAAGTTTCTTTTGCTAATTAAGTCTCTTGACTGAAGGAAGGGAAATGTTAAGTATGATTTATTTTTTCCAGTTGCAGTGGCTTGCTATGTGTTCTGGGCTGGTTTTTTTCCACAGCATAAGCTGGGGTTGTTTCTCTTTCCTGGGCTGTGTTTGTTTAGTTTGGGTCTTTGGGTGTATTTCTGGAGTTTTGCAGGGTCAGTAACTGCCAGGGAATGTCCAGCTGCAGCTGGTGAAATGGTGGGCTTATTGGGGGTTTGGCTGTTTATAGCTGTGAGACATTGTTCCTTTAATATCATTCTCATTGCAAACAGTTTTAGAAACCCTTTCTCAATAAATGAGAGTCTAAACATGACAAGTGGGGATTTCAGGCTGTTTGGCCTCTTACAACAGACTCTGGCAAATGTTTTTCCCTTTCCCACAAAACCAAGCTGGCAGCAGCAGCAGGGATCTGTTTATGTCCCTCAGATCAGAGGTTGCTGCCCTCCCCTGAGACGTGGGAGCTGGGATCAAATCCCCATTCCGTGAATTTTCCACCTCCTGGGGAAGAAGCTGGGTAGCAGAATATTAGGTGGGTCCTACTTCAGCTGAGGTTGCCTGAAGAGGTGGTGGAAGCCTCATCCCTGGAAGTTTTTAAGGCCAGGCTGGATGTGGCTCTGGGCAACCTGATCTAGTGGGAAGTGCCCCTGCCCAGGGCAGGGGGGCTGGAACTGGATGATCCTTGAGGTCCCTCCCAACCCTGACAGTTCTGTGTGCCTGTGAACTTGGGCCCATTGCCACTGGCTGATGAATGAGCAGTAAAGCTGTTTCCTAAAGCACTGCACAGCGTTCAGAGAGCCATTCTCATAAAATGCCCTCTGAAGTGGAAGGAGCCACAAAAAGCTGGAGTGCTACATTCCTTAGTATACTCTTTTTTTTTTTTTAGGCCCTTTCCTGATATTTTGTTTGTTTGTTTAAACAAGAGGCTGAAATTATTCCAAAGGGTGCAGTATGGTGTAAGCAACACAGGGCTCCAAAGACAACAGAATTGATTTCCATTACAGCTTGTACAAACACAGCATGCAATATCACTCCCAACTAGTGAGACAACAGATATTTATAGTCTTTTTTTCCTTACTATCTAGTTAAAAGAAAGGGAGGCTTCATTTCTGAGCTTTCTTGTGCATTTGGGCTGCTGTCTGTGCCTTTTGAAAGAGCTCAGAGGGTTTCAGGGTTGGGAGCCATCCGGAGGGCAGCGTTTAGCCAGAAGCAAATATCTCTGAGAGCAGATTGCTGCTGCTGCTGCTGGGTAGGAAATGTAAACCAGTGCTGGGTTTCACAACTAAAAAGCAGCAAAATACTTTCTAAAGATTCTTCTTTTAAGCAGCATCTCTACCCAAGCTCCCAGCAAGCACTGAGCATACATTACAGGGGCAGTGTAGCTGCTAAGTGGCTTTCCTGCTTTTCCAGGCATTTGTACATCCATGGATTTTCCAGAAGCTGTATCCCAATACCATGGCTGGTCGTGGCAGCATCCTGCTTCACCCCTCATCATTTAACTGCCCAGGGAAATCAAGGGTGTGAAGTGGTGACACTGTTTTGTGTATCACAGAATCCCAGCATGGGAGGGACCTCTGGAGATCATCCCCTCCGAACCACCTTGCTAAAGCAGGGCACCCAGGATCACAATGTCCAGGTGGGTTTGGAATCTCTCCAGAGAAGGAGACTCCACAACCTCTCTGGGCAGCCTGCTCCAGGGCTGTGGGACTCTCACAGCACAAAAGTGTTTGGTCATGTTTAGGTGGAACCCCCTGTGTTCCAGTTTGTGCTCATTGTTCTTTATCCCATCATTGGTCACCACTGAAAAGAGTCTGGCCCCATCCTCTTGGCCTCTGCCTTAAGATGTTAATGAGCACTGAGAAGATCCCCTCTCAGTTGTCTGTCTTCCAGACTGAGCAGCCTCAGGCCTCTCAGCCTTCCCTCCTCACAGAGATGCTCCAGGCCCCTCAGCACTTTTGGTAGCCTCCACTGGACTCTCTCCAGTAGTTCTCTGCCTCTCCTGACCTGGGGAGGCCAGAACTGGGCCCAGTGCACCAGATGTAGCCTTGCTAGGGTGCAGTAGAGGGGGAGGAAAACCTCTCACAACCTGCAGACCACGCTCTTATAAAGCACCCCAGGGGACCATTCACCTTCTTGGCTACCACAACACATGGGTGGCTCATGGTTGACCAGCACAGCATGGTTGTGGAGAGTTTTGTCTTACAAATCTGTGATGTAGAGCAAAGCAGGATTAGCATAGATATATTAGCCTGTTGTACATGCAGCCATGCCAGTCATTGCAGAGTTAACACCAGTGGTAATTTGGAGGTTCTGGGGTTGGAAGGCATCCTGGTCTGGATCAGGAACAGTGTGGCCAGCAGGAGCAGGGAAGTCCTTCTGCCCCTGTACTCAGCACTGGTTAGGCTACACCTTGAGTCCTGTGTCCAGTTCTGGGCCCCTCAGTTTAGGAAAGATGTTGATAGAGAAGGGCAACAAAGCTGGGGAGGGGTTTGGAGCACAGCCCTGTGAGGAGAGGCTGAGGGAGCTGGGGTTGCTTAGCTTGGAGAAGAGGAGGCTCAGGGGAGACCTTGCTGTCTACGACTGCCTGAAGGGAGGTTGTAGCCAGGTGGGGGTTGGTCTCTTCTCCCAGGCAACCAGCACCAGAACAAGAGGACACAGTCTCAAGCTGCACCAGGGGAGGTTTAGGCTGGATGTTAGGAAGTTCTTCCCAGAAGGAGAGATTGGCCCTTGGAATGTGCTGCCCAGGGAGGTGGTGGAGTCACCATCACTGGAGGTGTTTAGGAAGAGCCTGGATGAGGCCCTTGGTGCCATGGTCTAGTTGATTAGATGGTGTTGGGTGAGAGGTTGGACTTGAGGATCTCGAAGGTCTTTTCCAACTTGGTCTGGTCTATTCTATTCTACTCTACTCTACTCTACTTCTATTCTATTCCAAACACCTGAGCAGTGAAAAGTGGCTGCCTTTGCCAAAGTTGGTGCCTTCCCACTTGGAGAATTCCCATGTGTGCCTAACTCTGCCATTCTTGGATTTAGGTCCCTGTGGTTCACACTTTTATGACCTTTTGAAGGCTTTTGATCAGCTATTACTCCTCCCTTGCTGTTTCACATTTCAAGGGGAGTTGGAAATCAGCACTTTGATTAGTGTGTTGATTCACAGCAGATCAGAAATTGTTCCATCTCCTCATGCTTTATCTTGACAGTTAATATTACGTGAGCCCAACTCTATAACCCATATTCATGTTTATCTGAAATTGCTTTCAGAAATGAACTGCAGCTGCCACTCTGGATGTGCCTTATCTTATGGCACTCTCAGCCCAGTCTGCTTAGGCTGTGTTTTTCAACTCAGTAACATAAATATGTGAGGTTCCCAAAGACAATTATCTACAATGAGAATTAGCCACGGAAGAACTTGCATCAGATGCTGATGTTGACATTAGTCATCCTGCTTTGGCCGAGGGGTGGACTCCATGGTCTCTGGAGGTCCTTTCCAACCCCTTCTACTCTGTGATTCTATGGTCAGTGTTAGACCTGTAGCAAGCCACTCACAGTGAAGGCCTCATTCACAGGCTTTGCAGGGTCTGTTAACAAAGCAGCAGCAGCATGGGACCTGTGTGGACCTCATTGTTAGCAGAGCCTGACTTTTTCCATCTGTGTCCCTCCTGTGTTCCTGTGCAGATGGTTTTTGTGCAGCTGAAAGAATTGGGGCTGTGCAGCCTGGAGAAGAGAAGGCTCCAGGGTGACCTTATAATTGCACTTCAATATCTAAAGGAGAGCTACAGGTAGGCTGGGGAGGGAGTGTTTAGGAGGGCTTAGTGTGATAGGATGAGGGGCAGTGGTTTTAAGCTGGAGCAGGGCAGATTTAGGCTGGACATCAGGAGAAAGTTCTGCATTATGAGAGTGGTGAAATACTGGAAGAGGCTGCCCAGGGATGTGGTTGAGGCCCCATCCATAGAGACTGGGTGCCTCAAGACCAGACTTGATGTTTCCCTGGGCAGCTTCTAGTTGGAGGTGTCCCTGCTCACTGCAAGGATGTTGGAGATGATGACCTTTGAGAGTTCCTTCCAACCCTATGCAGCCTGTGACTCTGAGTCCCACCTGAGGTGACTTGTTGATTGCTTCTGCTGGAATTCATGTGATGTTTGTGGTGCATCTTGAGGTTGTGGCAGTTACATTTGATCAGCTGGAAAATAAAATTGACACAGGCCTTTAACTATCCAGGAAAGCAAAGTAAAAGCTGTCAGCCTTCATTAGATTTATCCACTGTGCTTCAGCCTACCTCCTGTACAGGCCTTTCATCTGCTGTCCCAGGGGATGAACTAAGAGCCTGAGCTTCACCGTAGCTGTGTGGGGTGATGCTGTGTCCTCACCAAAGTCAACAGCAGATTCCACTGATTTCCTTTGGACCCCTGTTGGCTTTTGCTGCTGTGTTGCAGCTCAAATGTGGGGTGCTCTGCTGTGGATAGTTTAGGCAGAGATGGGCTGAAACTTGGCCATGGTGTGGGAGCTCTGGAACTGCGGAGGGAGGTGTGGTGTGTGCTGTCAGGTAGCAGCATTCGCTCTCTGTTTAGAACACAGCTTTAGGTGTGAGAGGGGAAAATAAACTTGAGTACTGTACAGTAACTTTGCATCAACAACAGCACTAGAAACAAGTACTTACCAGAATGGGGCTAGTTCATAATTTCCTTAAGGATCATCTGGTTCCAATGCCTCTGCCATGGGCAAGGACACCTTCCACTAGACCAGGCTGCTCAAAGCCTCATCCAGCCTGGTCCTAAACAGAGAGATGAGGCATCCACAACTTCTCTGGGCAACCTCTTCCAGTATCTCACCACCCTCACAGTAAAGAACTTCTTCCCAATGCCTAATCTAAATCTACCCTGCTCTAAGTTAAAAGAAAATGTAGAATATATAGAACCCTAAAAAGAAATATTGGAATATAAAAACTGAGCATACATGGAACTGTAATTCCAAAGTTTCAGTATAGTTCATCTTCTCCTACTGCCTTGGCTTTAAATCAAGGGAAGAATATTTCATAGAGGATTTGTCTGTCATTAATGTTAGTTGTAGAGCTATTGCTGCTCTAGGCTGTGTTTTCTCCCCCTAAATCATGCAGATAGTGCTTCTGTTATTTAAATGTGAATATCTGACAATTGTATTACAGACCTTAGAGTGATGAGAGCACGATGCCCAGAATGAGAAAGTGGTTTGGGCTTTGCTTCTGTTGCAAAGGAATCCTAAGTCGAAGTGTCTGGCTGAAAATACAGCTTTAAAACACCCCCCAAACCCTCTACCCCTGTGGTGGTTTGGATTCTGCTCAGCAGCTCTGCAACAGTCACTGGGTGTTAGAGCAGCTCAGTTAGTCAAGAACTTTAAGAAGGGGTTTAATACTGTGCATACAGTAATAAAATGAACTGTGAATGTGCAGAGGAGCTTTTAGCTTTGTTTTTGCTTCAATAATCTCTTCAGTCTAGCACTTGTATGGAAGAGCAAGAATGGAAATCCAGAGAGATCCCTGAAAAACACAGTTCAGTCCATAGAGGAATTGCACCTGCAGAGTAGGCACTTGGATGCAATCAGAGTAAAAGAATCATTTCTTAGGTCCCTGAGTGTATTTCACACATCTCCTGGGAGTGAGGGAGGAAAACCTATTTGCCTTTGCATTTCTGCAGTGCAAAACTGGTGCCAGAGCTGTACACAACAGGAACTTCAGACGCCTAAGGAGTGAGCTGCTGTGTGGGGCTGGAGCCAGAAGAGAGCCATTCCTGTATTCCTGTTGACCCAGTGATGATTTTCACAACTGGAAACTAAGTGGCACAGTTTTGTCTTCCTGAGGCTACTGCTGCTGCTGCATGGCCTTTTCCACTGCTGATTAAATTAACAAGTAGCAAAGCTCTTTGGTGTCACTGCTGTGTTTCAGGTGCCCGTGGACAGCAGAGAGCCTGGTAGGAATTGTTCTGCCTTTCCCAGCCAGCAGCAGGATTAGCTGCAGCCATCACCGGCGCAGGCAGGAGAAGCTGTTTCATTAGCACTTTACATGTGTCCACCTCTTTCATCCCACTTGCTTTTCCTGCAGTAGCTGGTTAATAAATTTGAGCTCTCTGGGTGAGAGTGCTGAATAAACTTTCTGGTGATATTTAAATGCAGCACCTCAGTGAAATGGAGAGAGAGAAACAGCACACAAATAGAGCTGGTCTCTCTCTATAACTGCCTTCCTGCTTGCCAGCAGCCCTACCAGTACAAAGCCTCCATGTCTGGCCACATAACCACCTGGCCCTTTCTCCCCTGGCTCCCAGTGCTGGCTCAGGTGGACATTTTTGCCCTGGCTCCTCACCAGGTCTTTGTTTTTCTTTCTAGGCATGCCTGAAGCGCCTTGCCAGTCACAGCCTGTTTCCATTGACTGCAGGGCACTTGACCCTGTATGTGCTTGCAAACAAGTGCTCTTGTTCTCTCAGATGAACATGCATGCACAGTGGGATTCTTTTCTTCTTTTTTTCCCTTTTAAATGTGATGTTGAAGCCAACTGGATGCTTAGCCTCCTATGCAATGCTTGCTGGCATTGACCAACTCTGTCCCAAGTGAGGAAGTTAAGTGCTTAGGGAAAGACTTCCAAAAGCAGCCTGGGACGACTTGGTTCCCACAGCTCTGCTCTGTAGTGGTGCATGGAGTTGCTCACCATGAGGAGAATGGTATAATAGAATTGTTTCAGTTGGAGAAGACCTCTAAGATGATCGAGTCCAACCATCAGCCTTGCACCACCATGGCCATTAAACCATGTCCTGAAGTGTCTACATGTTTCTTGAACACCTCCAGGGGTGGTGACTCCACCACCCCCCAGGCAGCCTGTTCCAATGCCTGACCACTCTTCCAGTAAAGAAACTTTTCCCTATGTTCAACCCAAACCTCCCCTGGCCCAACTTGAGGCCATTTCCTCTCATTCTATTACCTTATACTAGAAAAGAGAGACTGACTTCCAGTGGCAGCTGTCCTCTAGGGCAGGCCCATAGTGGTCTTTAATGGCAATGGCTTTGAGGGAGACAGATCTGGGGCAGGCTGCCCGGAGAGGTTGTGGAGTTTTCTTCTCCAGAGAGATTCCAAACCAGCCTGGACACCATCCTGGGCAACATGCTCTGGGTGTCCCTGCTTTAGCAGAGATGATCTCCAGAGGTCTCTTCCACGCTGGGATTCTCTGGAGAGCTGTGGTCTCGCTTATTCAAGCGGTATTAACTTGGATCGCAGTGTTCGGTGCAGAGTTTTTGTTTGTGGAGGGTTTTTTCCTTGCTGCAGATTGTCTGTCTGCACACAAGTATCCAGCAGAGACGCCGAGGGGTTATTTTTACAAGCACTTAGCCATCAGGCTCTGAGCTGGTGACGTGGAAGGCTTTGATTTGTGCGGGAGGGAGGGAGGGAAATGCGTGTGTGCAGATGCGCGTTGGAATTGCCTCCAGCACATTTGGAAACCTGACACTTAATTTCCAAACGGGCCCAATGAATGTGTTGATGTGGATGAGGCAAGCAAGCTTTCCCTCTTTCAGAACAGCACATTTGAAATGCAGGAAGGGAAAAGTGCTGAGGAGTGAGCACTGGGATTTATCAAACAGCGTTTAAAGGGAAGCTTAATTAACATTTCCCTACCCTTGCAGTTGCAGTGAATGGGTGGCTGCTTTATCACCCACCTAAAGATGTTGGTTTGTGTTTGCAGAATGCTTCTGACAGTTGAGCCTGCAGGAGAAAGCTCAGCTTCTCCCCATAATCTCATTATAGCATTCGTGTATTTTATTTGCTTGCTTTGACCTTGGATGATTTAGGGAGAGCATTCAATGTGTATAGGCTGTGTTCTGGGGCTGTTTAGTGTGGAAAAGAGAAGACTGAGAGGAGCTCTTACGAATGTTTACAAATATCTGGAGGGTGGCTGACAAGAAGGGGCCAGACTCATTTCAGTGCTGTCCTGTGGTAGGACAAGGGGCAATGAAACAAATGTGGAACCCAGGAAGTTCCACCTCAGCGTGAGGAAAAACTTCTGTACTGTGAGGATGATGGAGCCCTGGAGCAGGCTGCCCAGAGAGCCATGGTTTAGCCATGGGGTCGGTGGTGACAGGTTGGACTTGATGACCTTTGAGGTCTCTTCCAACCTTGGTGATTCTGTGAGAGATTGTGGAGTCTCCTTCTCTAGAGACTTCAAGACCTACCTGGATGCATTCCTGTGTGACCTGTCCTGGGTGATCCTGCTTTGGCAGGGGGGTTGGACTTGATCTCCAGAGGTCCCTTCCAACCCTAACATTCTGTGATTCTACGAAGCAGTACTTGAGGTTCTTTTCTTTGTACTGTTAGTGTATCTATAGCTGGAGTCTAAATTTTGGGGGTTATTTTTGATCTAAACAATCCACTGGTGGTACTCCCCCTGTTAGTAAGTTGGATGGCAGGACACGGGAGGGCAAGGCATCCCTGCGGTGGAGGCTGCCCTGCCTTCCTTCCTCAGGATGAGTGAAGATGTAGCTGCTGCTCGTCTTGCCCTCCCCGAAGAACACAGTGATAACAGAAATGGGATATTAAATAGGGCAGTGTAGATTAATGGGGCAGTAATAAAATAAATGAGACCCATTAGCAAAATCACTGCTTCAAAAGTAGATTCTGTGATAAGTGCCCTTCAGTGCCTCGTGTGGGAAAAATGGTTGCAGCACTTGGAAAATCATCCACGGAGCTGCATTTTAGGCTGTTGTGACAATCCTAAGTGATAAGCTCTTAAAACGGTTTAGATGAAGGTAAACTTCATTTGCACTTGGTGCGACTGGTAGAAAACTTGAGTGAGTCTATCTGAACGTGAAGACAAGTTCTTTTCTTTCAAACCCAGGCCAAGTGCTTCTTTCATCAGGAAACAAAGCCTTTTGTTGTCCTTCTGTGAAGCCTACGAGGGTGATCAGGAGAACTTGGAGAGCCCTGTGTTGCTGCTGGAGCACCGGTGCTTTGGGGACTAATGTTGAAACAGACCTTGAACTGCGACTGGTGGCTGTAGGGAGTCCTCCTGCTTTTTAATTGTTGATTTTCTGTTAGAGAAACAATTCCTGGTTGCAGCCTTTCTGTATCTAACGGGGACTTGTAAGAAAGGTGGGGATGGACTTTTAAGCAGGGCCTGTTGTGACAGGAGGAGGGGTGATGTTTTTAACTGAACTAGGGGGATTTAGACCAGACAGAAATGTTTTGTGCTGAAGGGTGTGAGACCCTGGTCCAGGTTGCCCAGAGAGGTGGTAGCTCCCCCATCCCTGGAACCATTCCAGGTCAGGTTGTTTGGGGCTCTGAGCACCCTGTTCTAGTTGCTGATGTCCCTGCTGACTGCCGGGGACTTGGACTGGGTGACTTTTAAAGGTCTGTTCCAACCCAAAACATTCCACGACTTCGTGATTCTATGATTGTGCTTGAAACATTGCTTGTCTCTGTTTGCTTTCTGGACCAGATTGTTTTTCTGGAGTATCATAGAATAGTTTGAGCTGGAAGGCACTTAAAGATCATCCAGTTCCAATGCCTCTGCCATGGGTAGGGACACCTCCCTCTAGACCAGCTTGCTCAAGGCCTCATCCGACCTGGCCTTGAACACCTCCAGGGAAGGGGCATCCACAACCTTCCTGGGCAACCTGCTCCAGTGTCTCCCCACCCTCACTGCAAAGAATTTCTTCCTCCTCTCTGGTATAAATCTCTTCTCTTAACATAGTGCTTCATAGAAAAGGAAAGGACACTTTGTTTCTCAGGTGTAGAGAGTACTTTGCCTGTAACAAGAAACATGTTTGGGGTTTAGAGATAAAATATTTACAGAAATCAGCACATCAAAGACTCAGCTATCGACATTCCAGGGACTTTGTCACTGATCTTCAGTAGGTTGGTGGGTCCAAGTCCCTGAACTAACATCCTTTCCTTCCCTTTCTCTCTCCACAAATCCACAGCTGGATCTTGGTGGGCTTGTGTTTTTTTTTTTTTTTTACTTTTCCAGTGTAATTGTGTTAGATCCAAGCTCAGGCAGTAAGCAACGAGCGGCACCTCCCTTGTAAGACACAGGGGGGTGCAGGGCGATAGGAGGGCCCCGGGCGCTCCGAGTGCCGCCTCCTCCGCGCTGCCGGCTGCGTCCCGGGCTGCATCCCGGCCGCATCCCGGCCGGCTGGGAGTGGGAGAGGAGAGGAAAGGAGAGGAGAGGAGGGCCGGGAGGCGGCTGTTGCTATCGCTCTGATGTCAGGCGCTCTCGCTAACGTGTGGTTGGTTCTGCTGCGTTTCAGATCGCTGCCGGCAGCAGCGGAGCACAAAGGGATCGGCCAGGCTCCCGCATCGTTCAGCGAGAAGAAAGGAGTCAGCGGAGCAGACTAACAGGGGCTTGTGTCGGGTGGCCTTGCCCTACAAAGGCTGCCTTTAAAAGAGAAAGGCAGTGCTATTTAATGAGCTGTGAGATGAGGCGCTGCTGCTAACGCTCAGATCCCAGGATTCATCGGCTATTCATTGTGCTTAATGTACATGTTTCTGCACCGTGCATTCGGGAGATCCCAGAGAAGAATCCAAAACGGCTGCGGGGGAAAGACCACCAAACATGCCTACAGAAACACTACCGACAGGTAGCATGGTGAAGCCGGTCAGCCCTGCCGTCACTTTCACCTCCGCCGTTCCTCTCCGCATCCTGAACAAAGGACCCGACTATTTTCGCAGGCAGGCGGAGCCTAACCCCAAAAGACTGAGCGCGGTGGAGAGGCTGGAAGCCGACAAGGCGAAGTACGTCAAGAGCCAGGAGGTCATCAACGCCAAGCAGGAGCCGGTGAAGCCGGCGGTGCTGGCCAAGCCGCCGGTCTGCCCCGCCGCCAAGCGAGCGCTGGGCAGCCCAACCTTGAAGGTCTTCAGCAACAATGCCAAGACCGAGAGCGGCGTGCAGAGAGAAAACCTGAAACTCGAGATTCTGAAGAACATCATCAACAGCTCCGAAGGCTCCAGCTCGGGGTCGGGGCACAAGCACGGTCCCCGGAACTGGCCGCCCCACAGAGCCGACTCGACGGAGCTGAACAGGCACTCGTTCGCCGAGTCGCTGAAGGTTTACCCCACACAGGGCCGCAGCAGCCCGCAGGAGAGCAGCTCCAACGTCAGCAGAAGGCTCCTAGATCAGTCGGCAGAGACTTTCTTGCACGTCTCCCACAGCTCCTCAGACATTAGGAAAGTAACTAGCGCAAAGCCCTTAAAAGCAATACCCTGCAGCAGTTCAGCCCCACCTCTGCCTCCAAAGCCCAAAATCGCTGCCATCGCCACCCTGAAGTCCCCAGAGATTGAGGCAGTGGAGTCTGGATGTGGAGTTAGCAGGAGGCCCTCCCTGCAGCGCTCAAAATCAGACTTAAGCGACAGATACTTCCGCGTTGATGCCGACGTGGAACGGTTCTTTAACTACTGCGGACTGGATCCCGAAGAGCTCGAGAACCTCGGGATGGAGAACTTTGCAAGGGCTAACTCTGATATCATATCCCTCAACTTTCGCAGCGCAAGCATGATTAGCTCAGACTGTGAACAGTCTCAGGACAGCAACAGTGACCTTAGGAACGATGACAGTGCCAATGACCGCGTGCCATACGGCATCTCCGCCATCGAGAGGAATGCCAGGATCATCAAGTGGTTGTATAGCATCAAGCAAGCTAGAGAGTCACAGAAAGTGTCCCACGTGTGAGAAGGAAACGAGCCCACCGCGGAGGGAAGACAAAAGCAGAAAGCCAAGCAAAGCGAGGACTGTATCTTTGTCTGTGAATATTCAGTTGTGAAGGGTTGTGAAGTCTACTTGAAGTCTTGTACACTTCTCAAATCTCTTTGTGTTGCTTGTTGTGCAATGTTTCCAAGTTGCATGCCTGTCAACATGTGAGCTGACCTGGCTTCCACTTGAACAATAACTAACTCCAAAAGCCTGGCTGAGCGTACCCATGATCTGCCAAAAGTTTAAGACGAGAATCTAATTAGGGCTTCAGTGTAATCAAAGTTGTTTACATGGAAAAGGTTATTTGACTTCTTTGGTATTTATGTGGTTCCTTGTGGATTTTCTAAATGTCACTTTTTGTCTTAATACCGATACTGTCAACTGGCATTACTAGTTTCTGAGCTGAAACAGAATCCCCCTGAGGGGTGGAAAAGGAATACTGGCCAAAATAAGAGGTGTAGGCACCTGATGATAGGCAAAGCAGCCTTATCTCTTCTAGAAAGTGCTTTATGGGACATGGAAGCCGTTTCCAAAAGGCAAAGAATGCTACGTCCTGCAGTTGTGTATCGCTGTAAACTCTGTCTCCCTACTCGTAGTAAGGGACTGTTCAGTAAAAGGTTTCTTCTTCTCTAGGTAACTCCCTCAGGTGACCAGCAGAAACAGTCTAGTGACTCTGCTTGACCCCCCCTCAGCAAAACAAGTCTTGTCTTTGGGTTGGTGTAAGCATTTTAATGATTCTGTGTTCTTCCCCCCCGTCGGAAAGAGCTCAGTGAGGTTTGGAGTCAGCGGCACAGGATTCTGTGGGTTTGGTTTGTGACTCAAAGGTTCCTGGTCTTAAACTTTTGACAGGAATGATTCAATCCTATAGCTGATATTGAATGCCTTTATTAATCAAACACACCCTGGTGACGAATTCCATGCTGTCTTTTACATTTCTTTTGGGTTTTTTTTTGTGTGTAGACCTATTTGAACAGTTAAGGAACAGACCTGGAAGCACACAGCCATATCAATGGAACGCCTCCTCTTCAGCAGTAAATACACTCAGTAGCTGAGCTAGATCTGAGAAATTGTGATTATGTTGTCTTGCATATGTTATACCCAAGGCTGTGAAAGTTTGTTCCAGCTCTAGGAAAGTGTAGAAACATGACAGTGTGTAGCTTCCCCCCACCCCCCCTTTTCTTTGTTTTGTTGGGGTTGTTGTTTATTTCTTTCCTCCTCCTTATAGGATGGTTAGTGCTGCAGCTCGACCTGTCACAGCTCTTTGGACAATCTGTGTCTTCCCAGTGGCTCCATGAGCTGTCATTTCAACTGACAGTGGTGGTGTGCTAGGGGAGAAGGTGAAAGTACAGCTTCATTCTTACTGTGTTCATGCTTCGAAGTAAATTGCAGCACTACCTTCTACTTCATCAGCTAATAGGAAACTCCTCTTTTTTTTATCATTGTGTAAATGCTGTAAGACTTTGTACATACTTCAGTTGTTATGAAATCTTTAAAAGGAAGAGTGTTATGCTAAATAAATAGCTCCTGGTGCAGGTATGGTAGGTTTATTGTTCTTTTTTTCCCCCTTTCTTTTACTTTTGTTACCTCTCCCTTCCCTTCCCCTCCCCCCCCCATTCTTAAAACTCTTATCAGGAACTCAGTCGCAGTGTGGTTTAGTGCTGTAGAAGGTCTTGGTTGAACAATAGTTCCAGTAAAAGGTTTCTTTTACTCAAGTGCTTTTCAGAAGATAATTTTTTATGAGGTAACTATAGCAGCATGATCTGTCTGAAGAGCTAGAAGAGATTTTTCAAGGCTCTTAAAATAGCTTGCTTCTTCCTTACCTAGCAATGTTGCTGTTCCCATTTATAGCATCTGTTCATAATGAATCACCACAGTCTTCTGAATTATTCTTCAGTAGTGCTTATTTATATATTTGAATATTAAAAGATGTTTTACAAAGCTGGGTGCTATCTTTTTCTCCAAGAAGGCTGTAGCCCAACTTCTCCCAGGCAACCAGCACCAGAACAAGAGGACACAGTCTCAAGCTGCACCAGGGGAAGTTTAGGTTCCAGGTGAGGAGAAAGTTCTTCACCGAGGGAGTCGTTAGCCATTGGAGTGTGCTGCTCAGGGAGGTGGTGGAGTCCCCATCCCTGGAGGTGTTCAAGAGGGGATTGGATGTGGCACTTGGTGCCATGGTTTAGTAGTCATGAGGTCTGTGGTGATAGGTTGGACTTGATGATCTTTGAGGTCTCTTCCAACCTTATTGATTCTATGATTCTCACCCACAGCCACAGTTAACACAGGCAGGCTGGGAGCAGAGCCACACAGTCACTCATTGCCTATAGAATTATCCTACACCAAGTTTGAGGCCTGGAGCAACCTGGTCTAGTGGAAGGTGACCCTGCCCCTGGCAGTGGGGTTGGACCTAGATGATCTTGAAGTTCCCTTCCAACCCAAACCATTCCATGAAGCTTTATAGACTTGCTTTCTGCATGGGCACACAGGTGGGGCTGGGCGGGGGAGCACACCTCCAGGTCCAGGAGGCTACTCCATGGTTTTTACAGTTGGTTTCACAACCCTGAGACTTGGGCCAGTCCTAGTTTGGTCAGACAAGTGAGGAGCTGTGTTCCAGCACATCTGTGACATCGTCAGCTCCGTGGGTTCCCGTTGGCATTGCCATCACGCTGAGGTTTCCAGCATGTTTTTTCCCTATAGTGAGTTCTGCTCGGTTCAGTGACGATTTTGCCAAGGAAAATAATGCTGAAGGGATTAAAGCCAAGTGTAATGCAGCTGTACAGCAATGAAATAAAGAAGTTCAAACCGAAATCAAGGCGCACTCACATTGTTCTCTCTCAAGTGTTTGAGGGCCGATGATAAACATGCTATCTCATCTGGTGGCAGCCAAGAGCAGGAAGAAAGAAACCTTTGTAAGGAGAAAGATGGATCGGAGCATATGCCAGCGCTCTGAACTTGTTTCCCAAGGTTTCTTAGGAAGCTGTAGGCTCTTGAGAAATCAAATTCATTTCCTTTTAATGCCCCAAGGGGTGTAAGTTGTGAGTTATCTGTAAGAGAGCATTTCCTCACCCGAGGTCTTGAGCAGCACCTTTGACACGGCACAGGCTGTGACTGCCGTCCCAGCTTCCCGCGGCGTGCAGAGGAATGAGACTTTCCAGGACCTTCCCAGTCGGCTGAACTTGCAGCTCCAGTGAGCTTGCACCAGCAGAAATCGCTGCAAATGAGTCTGCAAAATGCCCACACGGCTTTGAACACGCAGGTAAGAGCTGCCTTCCCTTGGTGCTGCACCACAGCTTGTGCAGGTACGATTCATTTATTGATTCCCAACCTGTCGTTGTCTGATGTGTGTTTGTTTTCAGAGAGGAGTAACCCTTTTGCCTTTGCAGACAGCTAGTCCTGCTGAGAGGGTCTCTTCTTGTCTGCTTCAGGAGATTCCTGAGTGCTGAACATGGACTTTGGAGGGAGCCTGTAAGCAGTTCAAACATCTCGCCTGGGACCTGTTCTGGTCATGTTCCTGCTGCCTCCAGCAGCCGTTTCCTCAGGTGCAAAGTGCACAGCAAGCATCCATGGTTAGGTAACAGCTCTTGGTGCTGCTGCAGCTCTGGGGGAAGATGCAAATCGGTGCTGTGCTCTGAAAGTGGCATAGGTCAGGGCTGGGCTGGTCACTCGAGGAATGCCAGGGGCTCTCCCATCTCTCTCCCTAAAGGGAATAGGGAAAGAGACTGACAGGTTAGGAAAGAAACCGACCTAGCTGGGGTGGAAAGAACAATCCAATGAAACGGAGGCAGAGACACAAACCCATATGGAACACAACCCCGATGGCAGTGATGGCAGTGATGCTGGAGGTAGGCACTGGGAAAGCCCCAGACTGAACTCAGTAGCAGATGGGAAACAGATTCAGGAGCTGGATTCTGGAACTGGATTCAGGAACACATGAATCAGGATCAAAGGCAGAACAGAGCCCTCATGGGCCATCAGCTATTGAAGAAGAGGCTCAACCCTGGTGATCCCTCAGCTTTCTCCTGAAGATGCTGCATGTCCATGGGATGGAGTCTCTTGCTGGTCAGTTGAGGGTTACCTGTCCTGTGTGCTCTTCCCTGAAAGTGCTACCTCTCACCACCTGTCCCTTCCAAGGTGGCGCACAAGCTGTGGCAGTGCCCTTGGTCTGCACAGGAGCCAGTCTCAGCCAGAGTCTTTCTGCAGCCCAACCCTTGGCAGGAACTCTCTCTAGAAGCAGCCCCTGGCTGAGCAAACCTGCCCTGAACTTCAGGAAGTGCCTCAGTGAGCAGAGAAGTGACAGTACCAAACAGAATCAGTTCTCTTCTAGCTCAGCACTGACAGTCCTGGCCCTGGAAGTGAAGAAAACCCAAGGTCTGTTCTCTGTAACCAGTGTGACTTCCCATGCAGACAAGAAATCACCACAGAAGCTTATGGTGGTTCTGCTGTCCCTTGCCAGGGAGGGAAAGGAAGAGGAAAGGCATGCGGCAAAGTACACCTGGAAAGCTCTGAGCAGCTCAGCACACATTTCTGCTGGCGAGAGAGATGGACGGCAAAGTGAAAGCTGCTCTGTTAATCACTTCGTATTGTGTAGTAACAATGTGGTGGAGGATGAGATACAGGGTCTGAGCCGCGAATTTACATTCAGTGACTGCAAGCAGTGAAAGGTTCTTGTTGATGGCTTCAGTTTTCTGCAAGGCAGAGCACTGAGCTGCGAGCGCTGTCTGCAGCGAGTGAGTGACCGCAGGCTTTTGAAGGGTAAACAGAGGGATGATGCTTTTGGCAGAAGTTCAACAATCAAAAGGCAACACTCAGACAAGAGAGCCAATCAGGATTGCTGACTTACCTCTTTTTGCAGCAGTTTAGTCAGCCATGGAGGCCATCCACGTTTGATTCCAGTCATTCAACGAAAAACAAAGTGCTTAATGGAGCTCTGCGGAGCAGAGCTGAACAATTTCAGCCCGGAGGAGAACGGGGAAGGAGCTGAGCCTTCAAAACAGCCTTCCTGATACTTGCTGATTGCGAGATGATAATCTTTAGTACCTTACATTCAGAGCTCACTTGTCCATAAGAAACATTTTTATCGAGCAGTCAAACCAATGACTCTGGGAGGTGCCAGGTTTCCAGGGCTATAAAACTCCTGGTTTATGTGATTAACGGAGGCACACCAGTAGCTGAGCACGTTAGGCTTGGAATATAAGAACATCTGGAGCTTTGTTCCCATGAACAGTAGGGGTCCACTGGGTGTTTTGGCAATGAATATAAATGCAGCTATGGTGGAAGGTCCCTTTGTGCGTACAAGAGAACGAATTGGTCAAGGTGGTTTGCCCTAATTGTAATTTAACTCTGCTAAAAGCCTTGTCACCGAGGCTTAGATGTTCACTGACACCAAGCTGATGTTCCTTGCTGTCAGCAGGAAGACTCCATCAATCTGCCCTTTGACATGTATCACCCATAGCTTAATGCAAAAGGCCATTAAAATTGTCTGGAAACAATGACTTTTCTCTCCTGGTGATGGCATCTGTTAGGTGAACCTCTAAATGAGCACATAAACCCATAAACATCCCTTATTGCTCTCCCTGCAAGCCCAAGAGGCGCTCGGTAGCTGTGCCCTGGTGTTTGTTACATTGCTGCTAAAATACTCAGATGTTGTCTTGTTTAGTGGGGGGTTGTTCCAAGCTGAAGTGGAAATCCCTACACCCCACCACCTCTCTTGCCCTGGCAGGTATGAAGAGCCCTCAAGCTGAGTCTGTATCACTTAAGACTTGGGTTGTGGCTGCCCATCAAGCCCCAGGAATAAGAAGTGATGACTTTATTAGATTTTTTGGTTAGTTCTGATGAAAAACAATCACTTATGTAACAAAACCTGGAGTCTCTTAAATGTCATTCTTCTAAATTTAAAGTCATTTTCATGATGGTCTCATGACAGGAGTTAGAGTGTGCTGCTTTCTATGCTATTATTGTTTCATGCTTTTGGCACTGCAAGTGTTCTCCAGCTTCTTGAGGCTGCTGAGACACTGGCACAGGTTGCCCAGGGAGGTGGTGGAAGCCTCATCCCTGGAGGTTTTGAAGGCCAGGCTGGATGTGGCTGTGAGCAACCTGCTGCAGTGTGAGGTGTCCCTGCCCATGGCAGGGGGGTTGGAACTTTGAGGTCCCTTCCAACCCTAACAATTCTATGATTCTTGGTTCCTTGTCTTCTCTGAGCTCTCCCAGCTTCCATTCTTCTTCTCTGCATGTTCCTTCCTTGTCTCATCTGGCTGTTCCATCTTCTCTCCTCTGGAACCACAACCTCTCAGCCTATCTTCTAGCCTGCTGCCTTCACAGCACATTGGGGGAACTTTGATGCAGGAGGCCAGAAAGGTGCTGCAGGAGGGCAGAAATGAAAACAGTGAGAAATTTTGCCTCTTTTGTCATCTCCTCTTTTCTTAATGGAATCTGTTGCCTAAACACTTCTGTGCAGATGTCTCCAGTTCTGTTCTGCTCTTACTTGAAGGCAGCAATTTTACTCCAGAGATTTATAGCAACAGAAAATAGAAGACAAAAGCCTCTTTGATGATTTCAGACAACAAAAGGGGAAACCTGAACAAGAAGGTAATTAAAGTGAAATGCTGAAAGCTCTTCATTCTATAAGGTAAAAGAAAACCAGTGTCTCCAAATCCCAGTTTAATTTTTCTTGTCATGTTGACTATCCAACCCAATGAATAGACAAAATGTTCTGCTGTGTCTCCCTTTGTGTACACACTTCCACTTCTTTTGCCTTCACTTCCATTGCACAATGTTGAGAAGCTGGAAGCAGGTTTGGGCACAAAGGAGGAGCATTTGCTCTGCAGTCTGATGCCTGTTAGGTTTGAAGCCCGTTTGAAATAATTAATTGCAAGCTATTGTAGTTAAATATAAAACTTTAATTAAGTGAGTGGTATTAACCAAGCAAACCAAGAGCAGTTTGGAAAGTTGCTGTTTCCTCTCACAGGAGCTGCCCTGCATAGAGGAAAGCTGTTTTCTAACCTTTAAAGACTCCATGGCTGTCACAAAAGGCGCTTTCCAGTTGTGTAGATAAGAGAATTGCTTCCCTTTCTGTTTTGTTATCTGACATGTAGAATTACTGTACCAAGAGCTTCTGCAGGAATTCCACCTCTCAGTGTAGACGTTTTTCTACACAGCAGTTCCAGCAGAATGATGCAGATGAGCAGCAGCACTGAATTAGTGGAACAGACAGAAAATGCATCACCTGACAGTCTGGGTCTGAAAAGCCACACCGGAGACGATCGGCCTCAGCACTTTGCCACTCCGAAGATTCTTTCTTACAGCGAAATTTTCACCCAGGAGGGAGTTTGTTCAGTGTTGCTCAGATTTTATTTCTTTAGAGTTGATTGTTTCTGTCCCACATGGCACTTTGGAGGGCAGCTGACAATTACTTTGAGGCAAAAGGTGCTTGTCTGAACCTAAGGGCTTCAGCTTGGAGAAGCACAACATTGCCCCTTGGTAGCAGGCGATTATCAAGGCAAAACAGCCTCTCTGGTGCATGCTGTTGTGCACCACCTATTCCCTCCCTTTCTGTCCCCACCATTGCCTGGAAACTGCTCACTGCAACCTAACACTGAGCTGTAGGATATGCCTGTCCAGATCCAGCGCCCAAAGATACAAACCCAGGTGCAGTCAGGGAATCAGAGAATTTATTTGGTTGGAAAAGACCTCTAAGAGTCCAACCATCAATCCAACACCAGCAGGGCTATTAAACCATGTCCTGAAGTGCCATGGCCACACATTTCTTGAACACCTCCAGGGATGGTGGCTCCACCACCTCCCTGGGCAGCCTGTTCCAATGCCTGACTATTCTTGCAAGAAAGGAATTTTTCCTAACATCCAACCTCAGCCTCCCCTGGCACAGCTTGAGGCCGTTTACTCCTGAGACCAACAGCCACCTCTGAGGCTGCTGTTTCCTCTTGCCCAGCCAGTTTCCCAGTGCCCCAATGCAAATATAATGAACCTTGAAAACTCAGGAACTGCTGGGCTTATGAAGGGAGAAAACTGTGAAGGAGAAGTCTTTTCTTCTAGGCTCTGAAGGGAGGGAGGACAAACAGCAGCTCTGCTGCAAAGGAGGGCTTGCCCAGCAGCATCCCAATGCCAGGACTGCACCAGCAATGCAAATGTTTTCTGCACCTTGTGTCGAGCCAGAGAGTAATTGGTAAAGCAGAGATTTGTACTGGGACACATGAGAGCACACCCTGCAGAAGTATGCAGACCCTGTATCCTCCACCTTGCTCAGCAGCACCAGCAGCGCCCTACCAAGCTGGGTGCAGAATTAGCTCCTTTATTCCCTCCTGAGTAAGGGTTTTGCAGGCTTTCCTCCCTGTGCTAGGAGCGGGAATGGAGCTGAAGCTCAGCAATCCTTTTAGCCTATTGCCTCCCAATTTCTCTCCTGTCAGTTGAAGATGGATAGGTTCAGGTTTATGTCTTCAGCTCCCTCCCCTCCTCAGCAGAGGAGAGTGTTTGCATGGGTTTTGTGTGGCTATCCTTAACCAAATCCCAGGGTTCAGCCTGGTCAATCCTCTCTGCACACATAATCCAAACAGCCTTCTTTCTTTCCCAAGATTTTACTGTCCAAACAGCCACTTTCCCCAAGATTTTAATGTCTTTTATTCTATTGCCATAACCCCTGTGAAACCTGTCCCAGACAGGTTGTAGGGGGCATGGTGGCTACCTGGGGATGGACTCAGAATAGATTTATAGATCCATAGAATGGTTTGAGCTGGAAGGGACCTTGAAGATTATCCAGTTCCAACCTCCCTGTCATGGGCAGGGACACCTTCCACCAGCCCAGGCTGCTCACAGCCTCATCCAACCTGGCCTTGAACACCACCAGGGAGGGAGCATCCACAACCTTCCCTGGGCAACCTGTTCCAGTGTCTCCCCCTGCTCCCTGTCAAGAGTTTCTAGCCACAAGGCCCTTGGTTTAGTGGGCAATGGTGGCATTGGAGTTGATGGTTTTAGAGGTCTCTTCCAGCCTTGAGCATTCTGTGAGGTTTTCAGGCTGCATCTGTTTCTCTCAGGGAGGTTGCAAAACCACAGCAAATCAGGCTCTTTGCTCTCTGCTTTCCCAAAGATCAAAGTTTAGTTATCATTAGAATGTAAATGTCACAATCTTATGAAACTGGTGCATCAGGACCACACATCTCTCCCTCTAAAAGCCTTGCTATGTGATCTGACATTTTGGTAACATTTGAGAGAGGACTTTTTCCCCCTACCCCTCTTTAATGAGCTTTCTTAGCTTCTTTTTTTTGGGGGGGGAGGGGGCAGTATCAGTGTGCTGCTCCCACCTCCTGAAGTAACATTTAAATAAAGTCTTGCCAAAAGACTTCTGCAAGCTGGGTCCAACAGCCACCATCCTATTGCCTTTAACCTCTTCCTCAAGGCAAAGAGGAAGAGGCTGGGTTCATGGATGGGAGAGAGCACAGCTCCTGATCTCTTCATAAACACTCACAACTTCCCAATGGACCACAGCAAGAGCTGGGGTGCTGGGGTGCTTCTGAGGGACCCTGCACTGCAGTAGAATCAGGCTTTTAAAAAGGGCAAAAAAGGGGCTTTTGGAATTGCCATTTTGGTTGCTTGCTTGTGGGGTTGTTGGCCCTTTGTTTCTCTCTCCAGTCTGTTTCTCTCTCCAGTTTGTTTCTCTCTCCAGTTTGTTTCTCTCTCCAGTTTGTTTCTCTCTCCAGTTTGTCTTGTTTTATCATCTTGGTTTTGTTTTTCTCTTTTTTTCCCTTATTTTGGCCTTTTTTGCCTTTTTGTTTGCTTTGTTGTGGGTGTTCGCCTCCTTTCCCCTATTTGCCTCCTTTCCCCTCTATTTGCCTCCTTTTCCCCTCTATTTGCCTCCTTTTCCCCTCTATTTGCCTCCTTTTCCCCTCTATTTGCCTCTTTTTCCCTCTATTTGCCTCTTTTTCCCTCTATTTGCCTCTTTTTCCCTCTATTTGCCTCCTTTTCCCTCTATTTGCCTCCTTTTCCCTCTATTTGCCTCCTTTTCCCTCTATTTGCCTCCTTTTCCTATTTGCCTCCTTTTCCCCTCTATTTGCCTTTTTAATTTGATTTATTGTGGTATTTTTTCCTTTTTTAGTCTTTTTTGGCCTTTTTGCCTCTCTTGGCCTTTTTCCCCCTCTATTTTTTTCCCCTCTATTTTTTCCCCCTCTATTTTTTCCCCTCTATTTTTCCCCTCTATTTTTTCCCCTCTTTTTCCCCTCTATTTTTTTCCCCTCTTTTTTTCCCCTCTATTTTTTTCCCCTTATTTTTTCCCCCTCTATTTTTTTCCCCTCTATTTTTTTCCCCTCTATTTTTCCCCTCTATTTTTTCCCCTCTATTTTTTTTCTCCTATTTTTTTTCTCCCCTATTTTTTTTCTCCCCTATTTTTTTTCTCCCCTATTTTTTTTCTCCTCTATTTTTTCTCCTCTATTTTTTCCCTCTTCTTTTCCTTTTTCTTCCCCCCCTCTTTTTTTCCCCTCCCCTTCCCCCCCCCCCTTTTTTTTTCCTCCCTTTTTCCTCTTTTTTCCTTTTTTTTTTTTTCCTCTTTTTTTTTTTTCTTTTCCTGCCTTTTTGGCCATTTTTTAATAACCACTTTCCAGATGCTGCTCACACTTCTGATTCTCTGTTCCCTCTGCAGCTAACCAGCATCCCCTTACACCATCCTGTCACTGCAGCAGGCCAGCTGAAGTAAGTTCTGCTCTTCAGCCTCTAGGATTAGGAACCAAATTCTGTTTTAATCTGGGTAAATTGGTGCAGAGAGGTACAGCACTGCAGCAACAAGCAATGCTCCTAATACACTGTGTATGGAAAACCTTTAGTGATAAAGAGCTTAATTAGCTGTGATTTATATTGATCTCTATGATCATAAACTCACCAGAGTTTGGAGCAACCTAATTGCCTTTTAATAAGCATTGCCTGCCTGCCTGGTAATTACAGGCATAAGCCAATTCCTGACTTACAGCAGAGTAAATATCAAAAGAAACAAAACTCACACAACACTGCATTAGGAAGCCCACTGAGGCAAGCCAAAGGTTCTTTGCTGCTTACACAAGGCTGACACTGCAGCAGGACCCGTGGCAGGTGAATTTCCAAGCCTTTTCTCACTCTAAACTCACAGCCTGGAGGTTTCTGGAAACCTTTCTGGTTTGGCTTGCAAGCAGGGTCCCAAAGCTGTCTTGTTGCTTTATGAGTACAAGGTTAATGTTATTCCTGTGCTCTGGGGAGGTGAGAAATCCTGAGCAGACCCAGAAGGTGAAAGGTTGTGGTGAGGCCACAGCTGAAGAGCTCCGGAGTGCCCAGACCCGGACACAGCACTCATCCACCTCCTCATTTTGACTATGCTAGCCAGGTCTGCAAGGACTCCTTGGAGCAGGGAGGCTGAAAAAGTCTTCATCTGAGGGCTGTTTAAGCATGCCCAAGAAAAAGCTAAGGGCAGACACAAGCATGACCACTGCACCTACACAGTGAGCAACACCACGACAGAAAGTTCTTCAGCCTCCCCAGCAAACATCCAGCAGTACCTCAGGGCTGCTGCTTGGAGCTGAACCAATTCAGACTGGAAAGGAGATTAAAATTTGTCTAAGCAGGGGGTTATTAAGCACTGAAATGATTTAGCAAATGCTGTTGTGGGTTCTCTATCACTGCCTTTGTTCAAATCAAAATAGGATTTCTTGACTGAAATAACAGTCTGTAATTTGAAGGGGAATTAATTCATGCCTGGTTATAATTGATGTTGTGGAGAAAGTCAGACAAAACAATTTCAGTGATCTCATCTGGCCTAAAAATCGATGAGTCTGTTTAAAGGGGCGGGGGGGGGGGGCTGGAATTAAAATGCCCAACATAAAACTCGGGAGGCATTAATTCCTGAGATGCATTTCACAATGGCATATCACTTTCCACCAGTGCAAGTTGTGCACCTGGGGTGACAGTGCTCAAAACCACTCTTTCAGGAGGCAAAAAGCTCCTTAAAGGAAGCAGTTTCTTGTAAGGTCTTGAGTGAAATCAGAGCCCCTGGTGGCAGAAATGGGCTGAGTTTCACTGTTGCAGAGGGGCTGAGAACGTTCATCTGCTTTCCCCTTCTTTCACAGCCATAAGCACATCTCATTCTGCAGGCTTTCACAGAAGGATACAGGGGATTTTCTGCTTTGCAAGTTGTGATATTTCTGTTGGAAATGGGGAAAATAAAATAACATCCAGCATCCACTGGCTGAGCAGCTGGCTTTGATCTGACGAGCCCTCATAGTCAGGGATTAGATGAAGAGAGAAGAGTCAGTGATAGTTGTTCAGCAACAGAGGGTGGCAGCTGCAGTCGGTGTGGCATCCTCAGCAGTAATGATTTGGTGGTTGTTGGGTTTTGGGGTTTTTAATAGCCTGTAATTGAGAGAGACTCAAAGTCAAATTGAAAATGCAAAGGATCCCTGCTACCTGCCCAGAAAGTTAACTGCTGGTGGAAGGAGACACAAAGAGGTGGTAATACATTGAGAGAAAATGGATGGAGCAAATGTCCAGAAAGAAACAGATGAATCAAATGAAAGAAAATGAAAGAAACAGAGGGGGAAAAAGGACAGGAGTGAAGGAAGGCAGAAAGGAGGGAAGGAAAGAAAGAAAGAAGGAAAGAATGCAGGGAGGGAAGGAGGGAAGGATGGACAGAAGGAGGGAAGGATGGAAAACAGGAGGAAAGGATAGACAGGAGAAGGAAAGGATGAAAGGAAGGAAGAAGCAAAGGATGCAAGGCGGGAGGGAAGGATGGAAGGAGAGAGGGAAGGAAAGAAGGAGGAAACGATGAACAGAAGGAGGAAATGATGGACAGAAGGAGGGAAGGAAGGAAAACAGGAGGAAAGGATGGACAGGAGAAGGAAAGGATGAAAGGAAGGAAGAAGCAAAGGATGCAAGGCAGGAGGGAAGGAAAGCGGGAGGGAAGGATGGAAGGAGAGAGGGAAGGAAAGAAGGAGTAAATGATGGACAGAAGGAGGAAAGGATGGAAGGAAAGGAGGAAGGAAAGGAAAAAGGAAAGGAGGAAAGAAAATAATATAGAGAGAGGAGATAGCGGAAAAGAAAGTAGAGACAAAGGATAAAGGCAAAAATAGTCTCTCTATAGCCCAGCTACACTCTGCTTACTGTGCAGAAGTGGGCAGAAAACTACTGGGACCTCAACAGCACAAGAGCTGCTGCACTTGAGTCATTGGCTGCCTTATCTCAGACTTGTCAAAGACATTTCAGTCAGTAGCCAAGCTTCCCAAGGAAGTCTCCTGGCCAGGGCTGGCTGCCAACCTGAACTGCAGCATCTCACTGCTCACGTTCACGTTTCAAGGTGGCACTTTCTTTGAGAAGGCAAAGCAAGCCACCCCCACCTCCCAGCAGCTGCCAACACACAGTGAACTGCTCTGCAGTCCAAAACCTCATCTGGAGAAAGAAAAAACACCAATGGCCTCCCTTTATTGAGAGTGCTTTACCTGTGACCAAAAATGGATGTGTTCTGCAGTACTTGGTAGGAGCATAAACTCGCTTTTTGGTAGCATGAGCACTCCTGGAGAGCCCAAGAAAAGGAGAGGGTAAAGAGTTGCCTTTCCTAATTGTTTTCCAGTGTCTGTATTCTTGCATCTTAGTACAGAGAACACATCTCTGGGTTTTGCAGATCTTTTCCTGGAGAGAACTGAAAAAAGGAGGGGTTGCAAGTGCTGTAAACACCTGCTTGAGCTTACAGATTAGCCTGAAGCAACAGCTGGCAGCTGTGCTGACAAAAGCAACCCTGTCTCAGGAAGGAGTCCTCTGCAGAAAAGATTGAGATCTCAAAATTCAGTTCCCAAAGAATTCTGCAAGCTCCCACAGAGCAGAAAACATCAGCTGTTACGGTGCTGAAGGGCCTCAGAGCACAGCATGTTCCACCAAGGCATCCTAACCAAGGCACACGTTGGTTTTGCTGACCACGAATACTTCAGGCTCCAAAGATTTGCCCATTTGAAGCACAAACCTCTTCCTCCATAGCAGATGTGAACTGGTACACCAGGGGCTTCCAGCTGCTTCTCTGTCCCTCACCAACCATGAGATGGTCTTGTGATCCAGCACCTTCATGCTCTGCAAAGTGTGCCTTCATCTTGCTGTGCCACTTGCAAGGAACAGCAACCCCTCCTGAAGCAAACCCAGTGAGCCAGGAGAGTTATAGAATCATTTGGAAGGCTTTGGCTTGTTTGTGTATCATCCCAGACCTCCCCTGTAAATATGAGGTGCTGTAATGCTAGCTCTGGCACCTCTGCTCTGTCAATAATCCCCTGGTAAGTGCCTGGGTGTGATGTTTGCACAGGTAAATTGTGCTGATTAGCCCTTCGAGAGGGGCTAATGGAAATCACATTAGCACCATTTAACAGAAAGGTAAACAAGGAAATCTTTTGGAAGTGGGCAAATATTTGGCATCAGCCTTATGTTTCTGTCAACAAACCTTCTTCAGGTGGCTGCTGATGCCACTGTCTCTAAAGAGAGCAGGTGAGGAGTGAAAACTGATGGTGGTGAGATGGGTAATGCACTGTTTTGTTCTCTAGCTGATGAGCCTGCCCTCACAAGGCAGTGCAGGAACTCTATTTCCAGCATTTTAAAGGAGTTAAATCGTTTTCAGGGCAGTGAATGCTTGGCCAAGCCCCCTGATTCCTGATCTGAAGGCTTCACCAGGTGTCCCCATCGCTAGCTTTGGAAGGGTAGTGCTTGACTAAGGAGAGAAGTGGTGGGGCTCAGGGGCTGAAGGCACAGAGTTACCTGGAATACATTTAGATGGCTGCTCACCACAACAGCCTCTGCGGGAGTCAGATGGTTTGTACTCTGCTGCTTTCACTAATATCCTGGTAAGGGCAAGCCTCAGGACTGCTCCTTTGAAACCTTGTGCAGTTCTCTCTTCCTGGATAACCACAGGCTAATCCTGCAAGGATTTTCAGAGCAACTCCAGGGTGGAAGTTACTAGAGAAAGAACTCCTTGTACCCAGAGATGGTTCTCATTGTGCTCTCAAGGGTACATCCTGCAGGCAGCTTTCCAGCAAGAAGGAGGAATTCTAGTCAGAAATGTGTGGAGGCACTGGGCTGGAATGATGATCAAGCAACTCTGGAAGAGATCTACATTTTTATAGCACAAGCTTCTACAAGATGTGAATGCCCAAACATTTAATCAAACAAAATCTGTTTGATAACCAATACTGTGTCTCTTGACAGTACTATAGCCTACACATGGAGAGTTAGCTTCTGTTCTCCATTAGAAGAGGTGGATTCATAAACACAACGCCAGCAGCTCTTGGCTGGCACAATGGCAATTTCATTGCTTAGGTTGTGCTTTTCCAAGGGCAGAAGGAAACTGCCTTCTCTCCACCTACAGGATTGTACCCCAGAGGAGGCCACAAAGATGATCCAAGACCTGGAACACTTCCGCTCTGAGGATAGGCTGAGGGAGCTGGGGGTGTTCAGCCTGGAGAGGGGAGGACTCCAGGGAGACCAAATTGCTGCCTTCCAGTACCTGGAGGCTGCAAAGAGACTTTTCACAGAATCACAGAAACACCAAGGTTGGAAGAGACCTCAAAGATCATCGAGTCCAACCTGTCACCACAGACCTCAGGACTAAACCATGGCACCAAGTGCCACATCCAGTCCCCTCCTGAACACCTCCAGGGACAGCGACTCCACCACCTCCCTGGGCAGCACATTCCAATGGCTAACAACTCTCTCTGGGGAGAACTTTCTCTCACCTCCAGCCTAAACTTCCCCTGGCACAGCTTGAGACTGTGTCCTCTTGTTCTGGTGCTGCTTGCCTGGGAGAAGAGACCAACCCCTACCTGGCTACAACCTCCCTTCAGGGAGTTGTAGAGAGCAAGAAGGTTTCCCCTGAGCCTCCTCTTCTGCAGGCTAAGCAACCCCAGCTCCCTCAGCCTCTCCTCACAGGGCTGTGCTCCCAACCCCTCCCCAGCCTCGTTGCCCTTCTCTGGACATGTTCAAGTCTCTCAGTGTCCTTCTTAAACTGAGGGGCCCAGAACTGGACACAGGACTCAAGGTGTGTCCTAACCAGTGCTGAGCACAGGGCAGAATGACCTCCCTGCTCCTGCTGGCCACACTCTTCCTGATGCAGGCCAGGATGCCATTGGCCTTCTCGGCCACCTGGGCACACTGCTGGCTCATTTTCATAGGGGTGTCTAGAGACAGGACAAGGGGGAATGGTTTGAAGCTGAGGGAGAGCAGGGTTAGACTGGAGCTGAGGAAGAAGTTCTTCAGTAGGAGGGTGGTGAGACTCTGGAACAGGCTGCCCAGGGAGGTTGTGGATGCCTCCTGCCGGGAAGTGTTCGAGGCCAGGTTGGATGAGGCCTTGAGCAGCTTGGTCGAGCTGAGAGATGTCCCTGCCCATGGTGGGAAGGTTGGACTAGATGACTTCTGAGATCCCTTCCAGCCTGAGCCATTCTAGGATTCTATGACCTTTGGCATGGAACATAGTTGCAGGTTGGTTGTATCCTTTCCCTCCTGTCAGGAGTCACAGGCATCGCTGTGATGGATGAGGCAGAGGGCTGAGGGAGGAAACCTGTTTGATCCAGCACAGCAGATCCTCTAAGTTGGGAATCCTCCAAATTCCCATCATCTGAGTCTTCATACCATTCCAGCCTACCCTCAGATGAAGGAAAACATACCACATCTTTACATGTCTAGCTAAGGACAGTTGGTTTCCATCACCAGGGAGCTAAACATGTCAGTGCAGACAGCAACTTCAACTGCAATTTGAATACTGGCCTCAGACAAGGGGCTCCAAACCAACAGCTCTCTGTCTGCTATCTTGGGATGCTGTAGGAGGGCAGCAGAAGCCAAACAGCTGGAGTATGTGCTTTTGTGCTTTGCACTTCTATGGAAGAGGGAGGAAGAAAGTGGAATTTCAGAATCTGTGTATCTGATGAGAGCAAGTGTGCTTGTGCCTGATCTGGAGAGAAACACAAAGCAATCCCTTGCTCTGGTAAGGAGTTTCTTCAGTACCTCTGCCAAGGTCATTTTAAATGCATAAATCCAGGGAGAGAGCAGCCCTTGAAAGAGCAGCTCTGCTGTTTCCCCACAGCAGCTCCCTGAGGGCTTAGAAGGGTGAGAGAGGGTTTTTGCTGCCACTACTCAAAACTGCTCAGTACAACTCAAAATGGTTTTTATGCAGCTGGCAGTCGCTGGCCTTGCCAGTGCTTTACAGCCCTAGCAGTACCTGGATTGCTGCAGACAATGAGTCAGGATGTCCAAGCTCCTTTCCCAAGATCCTAAGGTCTCCTTGCCTCAGGGATCCCACTGTGAGCTCTCTGTCTTGCAGTCTTTCAGCAGCTGGGCTTGTTGTCAGGCTTTGTGAATTCAGGTCAGTCTGTTCTCTGGGTTTTTTCCATCTCAGCTTTGCAAGGCAGCGCTGCTGAGCAATTCAGAGTGCATGCATGGGTTAAGAGCTTCAGAAGTAGTCCTTCCTCCAGCCTGCACCCTTCCCCTGCAGTAACCCACATGACTTCAGAAGTTTTGTTGGGATAGAAGAACATCAAGGTATCAGAACATAAAAGCTTGGTGAAAGCAGTGGCTCTCTTTCAGTGCATCCAAAGTGCAACTTCCCAAGTGTCTGCTGGTACACCTGGCTACCTGCTACAGGCCCTTGGATCCTAGAAAGGCATTTGAAGATGAGAGCTGTGGTCTCATGGTGCAGTCTCCTAGTGCTCTGATGTGGAGCCTGAGTACCCTGAGTGCTTCAGCTCCACATCCAGAGACACTCAGAACTCCCGGTGCTGTCCCACTGGTAGGGCTCTCAGGGTTTCCAAGCTGTTTGTTCATGGAGACACTGGAGGCAATCCAAGGGGAGGTTATCAGGAGAGTCAGAGGCCTGGAGGATGTATCTTGCAAGTGAAGGTTGAGCTTGTTTAGCCTGAGAAAGAGGAAACGAGGAAGACTCTAACAGCAGCCTGCAAGTACTCGGAAGAGAGTTGCAAAGCTGATGGTCACATGCTTGGCAGTGACAGACCATACGACAAGGGGCAGTGGCCACAACCCCTGGGAGGTTCAGGATGGACATCAGTAGACACATCTTTCCTGAGGTTGTGCAGCAAGGTTGTAGAATCTCTATCCTTGGAGGTTTTCAACATTGAAAAGTGGCTCTAACTTTTGGAAGAGTCACTGAGCTCCACACCAGGGTTCTGACCCAGTGTGCTGTGCTGCTCTGACCCAAGAGGGAAGATGGAGCCCTGATCCCATCTGTCCTTTTCTTGCTGCAGAAGCACAGAGGACTATCCTCCAGAGCCAGACCTGCCACTGAGAGTGTTGGCAATAACCTCTGTGCAGCTGCCAGGGAACCTTGCTGCTGCCTGCACTCTC
Organism: Colaptes auratus; assembly: GCA_015227895.2. Lineage (NCBI taxonomy): Eukaryota > Metazoa > Chordata > Aves > Piciformes > Picidae > Colaptes > Colaptes auratus. The sequence goes on from JAAWVA010000034.1 coordinate 8,830,300, forward strand.
CTCCTAACAAATTAAAGCCTTGCCTTTGGTGTGTTTCTAACTGCTCAGCAGCACGGTCTGAGCACGTCAAGAGCTCCACTGAGCACACCAGCAGCTGGGGCGCTGCTTTCCACCACAAACTTCCCAGCAGAAGCTGGAGGTGTCAATAAGGCCATGCAGCTCAGGAGAAGTGCTGAAGCTGCTGGAGTTTCTTCTGCAGACACACCCCAAGTGTCCCTAGCAGGAGAAGCAGCTCACCTCATTAGTGCTTGGAAAAAAGCCTCCAAGCTTTATTTGCCAGACACAGCAGGGTGTAGCCTCCACCAGGAGGGAAAGTGGTGAGTGAAGTCTAGGAAGTGGAACCAGACATAGCACCAGAGAGGGAAGAGATCAGCTCCTCCACTGAGCCTTGGAAACCTGCTCTTTGCACTCCACATTGCATCAGGATGCAGCACACATGCAGAGGTCCTGCACAGAGCTCCTCTTCAAAGGTAGCACTTAGTGGTCCAAGGGCAGGAGCTCCACAGGGTAGCTGAATCCCTCTCCCCATGCAAGTCACCCTCTAAAGCCTGCTGTTGCTGGGAGATTCTGCTTTCCTTATCCTCTCTGGAGAGGACATGAAGGTGTAAAATGCCATGTTGAGAGGGGGAGACTGTGCTGCTCTCACCATCTCTGCAGACACAGCTCCAAAACAAGCTTGGGCTGGGGAAAACCAAAACAAATCCCTTCAAACCAAACCAAAAGGAGCAATTTCTTTATTCCTCAGAGAAACAGGTTTTCATTCCAGATTCAGTGAGTTATTCTGTTAGTACCAAAAGTTGTAGTTGTGGAGAGACAATTTAATCTTTAGGGTTTGGATTGGTTGGGTTGGGTTGGGTTGGATTGAGTTGGGTTGGGTTGGGTTGGATTGAGTTGGATTGGGTTGGATTGAGTTGGGTTGGGTTGGATTGGGTTGGATTGAGTTGGGTTGGGTTGGATTGGGTTGGATTGAGTTGGGTTGGGTTGGGTTGGATTGGGTTGGATTGAGTTGGGTTGGGTTGGATTGGGTTGGATTGAGTTGGGTTGGGTTGGATTGGGTTGGATTGAGTTGGGTTGGGTTGGGTTGAGTTGGGTTGGATTGAGTTGGTTGGTTGGATTGAGTTGGGTTGGGTTGGATTGGTTTGGGGGGGTTGGGTTGGATTGGGTTGGGTTGGATTGGTTTGATTGAGTTGGTTGCATTGGGTTGGATTGAGTTGGGTTGCATTGGGTTGGGGTTGGTTTTGCTTTGCTTTGCTCTTTTGGGTCTGCTGGTTGGTTTTTTTGGTTGTGGATTTTTGTGTGTGTTTGTGTGACTAAATTATTCATCAGACCACACATCATCTTTCCAATCATCCCTTAGAAAACAGATGCTGATGAGGAACATCTCAGTTGAATGTGCTTGTGGCTGTAGCAGACCCTATGGTCAGCATCTCAGGAGGGAAGGAAAGCAACCAACCCATCCCTGCATTAAGCTCAACTGTTGAGGAGCAGAGATTCCTCAGTTTCACCCTCATTTATTTGCCCAGGAAATTGCTTTTTAAAGACAAAACCCAACAGCCATTCTGAGAACTGGCAGCATGTTCATCATGAAATGGTTTTGATATTAACTTGATAAACAGCCAAATAATGGCAGGAAGCTTTTCCTGCCCTTTCAGGGAGGCACTCTTTATTGAGCTTAAAAATGATAATGAGGCATTGAGGGCCCACTGAGCTAGGGAATGAATGTAGCACAGCAATTTAAGAGTTCATTGCTGAGGCTCTATAATAGTTTGCAGAGTTTCCCTTTATATATATATATATATTTTTTTCTCTTATCTTAGTGGGGTTTTTTTTATGGTTGTGCAATTGGAGTAATTGGAAGTAGATCATAAAAATGATTCTCTTCCAGACCTTTCTGGAGTGAGAGGGGGAAAAAAAAACCACAGAAGAATCAAAAATAGACCAAAAAGCAAATAGAGATGGGATCTGGATGATGTGCCAGCTGGGAAAATACAGGAATGTAATTTTCATCTAGCAGAATGGTTAGGATGCCTCTACCTGCACCCTCATTATTCTAAGCACTATGCACAAAAATGTGAATTCAATTGGACAGGCTCTCCACTTGTTAAGGGCAACAAAGCTGGGGAGGGGTCTGGAGCACAGCCCTGGGAGGAGAGGCTGAGGGAGCTGGGGTTGCTTAGCCTGGAGAAGAGGAGGCTCAGGGGAGACCTTCTTGCTCTCTGCAACTCTCTGAAGGGAGGCTGTAGCCAGGTAGGGGTTGGTCTCTTCTCCCAGGTACCCAGCACCAGAACAGGAGGACACAGTCTCAAGCTGTGTCAGGGGAGGTTTAGGCTGGATGTTAGGAAGAATTTCATAGATAGAGTTATTGGCCATTGGAATGTGCTGCCCAGGGAGGTGGTGGAGTCACCATCACTGGAGGTGTTTAGGAAGAGACTAGATGGGGTGCTTGGTGCCATGGTTTAGTTGATTAGGTGGTGTTGGGTGAGAGGTTGGACTGGATGGACTCAAAGGCCTTTTCCAGCCTGGTCCATTCCATTCCATTCCATTCCATTCCATTCCATTCCATTCCATTCCATTCCATTCCATTCCCTTCCATTCTCTCCTGGTTCTTACCCCGTGCCCAGCAGCACAAGCAGTGGAGGGGAAGGGATGCCTGGCATGTGTGTGAGCAGAGAGGTGGCTCCTCACCACCCCAGGGCCACCAGCACTGTGAAGTATCCATGTCCCCTTGAGCACCACCTGCCTCACATCACAGGACAGCAGAAGCTGTGCTGCTCTCAAGACTTCTCCCAAGCTATGACCAGACCTAGCCTGGTCTGTGCAATGGGGATGTGCAGTGGGAATATCAGGGAATCACAGAACATTAGGGGTTGGAAGGGACCTCAAAACCTCATCCAGTCCAGCCCCCTGCCTGAACAGGATCACCTGGAGCAGATCACACAGGAACACATCCAGGTGGGTTTTGAATATCTCCAGAGAGGGAGACTCCACACCCCCCCAGGCAGCCTGCTCCAGTGTTCTGCCACCCTCACAAGGAAAAATTTCCCTCCTGTTTCCATGGAACTTCCTCTGCCTCAGCTTCCACCACTGCCCCTTGTGCTGCCACTGGGCATCACGCAGCAGAGCCTGGCTCCAGCCTCTGGGCACTCACCCTGCACATCTTGATCAACAGCAATGATGTCAAGGGTGCAGGAAGTGCAGAAGATTTTCTGTTCTTGCTGGAGACAGGATAAGAAGTAGTTGTAAAGCAAGGAGCTAAAGAGAGTGAATAACAAGCCTTACAAGAGGAAAAGATGATGTGCTTATGATTTGGCTCAGTGATCTTAAAAGTCCAACCAAAACTATTCTATGATAGCAGAAGGCTAGAGGAGGCAGGGCAGCTCGGGGAAGCTCATGTGCAACAGAGGTGTTTGGCTGGCTCCTACTGTTAACTGGAGAAGGCAGCAACACCAGAGGCAGCAGATGCATCTCTTGTTTCCATCTCTGACTGGAGCCACTGGACTTTGAAGGAAGTGGGGGCTCAGAGCCTGAGAGGGTAAATTTGTCAAGATGAGAAGAAAAATGGATTTTGACAGAGGAAGCTGAGATAGTGTCTCAAGCAAGATGATACACAGCAAGTGAGAGAAGCAGACTTAGCATCCTCACAGACACAAGAGGTGAGAATGTGTGTGGGGGGAAAATTGAATGTGAGGCTTAAATACTCTAAAAACTTGAGGAAAAAAAATGGAAACATCTGTCTGCTGATATTTAGCCACAACAGCAGAATCAGAGGGGCTGAAAGAGAGAGAGCTTGTACTTCAGGGAGACTACCCACCTGTGGCAGAAAGGTCAGCCAGAAAGACAAGGATGCTGCAGGTGAAATAGCTGCAGAAGAGTGGGATGGAAAGGTGGGAAATCAAACAGCCCACGTTTGTTACTTGAGGATTTGATCAGATGCTCCAAGCCTTGCTGCTTCACAGCTCTGCTGGAGAAATCCAGCACTGGCATGTCTTGGAAATGCATGGTGGCATTACTGAGAGAGGTCTGTGTGCTCTCAAGCGTGCTGTGCCTTGTGAACAGGCAGGAGCCTCATGCCTTGCTCAGGATCTTGGCGATCTCTGGAACACCACACAGATGAAACACACTCAGCCCCACGAGATGCTGATGCTGGGTAAGCACTCACCAATTCCCTTCATATCCTGTAAAGAAAAATCCTGTTATCTGAGCCAGGGTGGCCTCTGAGAGCGAGGAGCCAGGGACATCCATCCACTCAGAGGGCAAAACCGTGTGATGCTACCTCTGCACGGAGGACTCTGGCTGCATCAGCGCCGGGAGCTGGGACAATGAGCTCCCGGGGCACAGCAGAGCAGGGGTCACCCCTCCGGGAGCGGGCTGGGGACGGGGTTGCCATCTGCACATTCCCCATTCTCCCCAGGATAGGCAGCCCGATTTCCAAGCCCTCCTGTGCATGCAAACGCCTGTGCTTAGCATTTATATGAGCGACATATGTGGCATTGTCTGAGCCCCAAGCTCATTAGCACGTCAATGTGACAGTGCCACCCCAGCTCGCTGGACACAGATGAAGAGCTAGGTGAGAGTGGCTGGGGGCAGAGTGGCTGGTGGCAAACAAGAACGCTGTATCTAGCAGCAGGGAGAGTCAGACCTCTTATTTACTGTGTGTTTTGATCGATGGCTCCAATCACCTCGCAGTTGAAGGTGTGCAAAGAACAGCCATGACCTAGAGCTCAGCCTTCATCAGAGCTTTGAGGAGCAGCCCACAGCAGACTGAAGACAGTGGCTGTGAGCACAAATAGAAGGAGTCTGGGCAAGGCTGAGACAGATTGAAAAAACCCCAACCAACCAACCAACCAACCACACCAAGAAAAGCACCAGCCAAGGGAAGAGCAGGGAAACAGGGACAGGCGAATTCCTGAAGCAGCAGTGGCAGTGACATGCGACAAGAAGGGGAGAGAGGCATCCTAACAAAATGCAGCTACTGCTCAGGTGATGATTACCAAAATGTCCAAGAGCACGGGCTGCATCTGTGATGCTAGCACTTGTGACTGAAAGTCATCACAGAACCATAGAACTGTCTGGGTTGGAAGGGACCTCTGAAGGTCCAACCCCCTCTGCAGTAAGCAGGGACGTCCTCAGCTAGATCAGGCTGCCCAGAGCCCATGAGGGTTCAGTGTGGGTTTTGCTGACCAGACTGCAGCTGATCTCAGGCAGGGGCAAGAAAGAAAGACAGACCACCATTTTGTCCTGGCTTTGCTGGGACACAGAAACCAGGTGTGCAGCCCATTAACGCTTTAGTCAGCCAGCGAGGACGACCTAAATTGGCTACAGGTGAATCCCATCCCATAATCATCACACCCAGTATAAAAGCAGCTCGCTGAGGGGAGGGAAGCTTGTTAGAGCCTCCTGCCTGGGCTCCTCCTGGTCCTGCTCTGCTCTTGAGGACTCTTGCTGCTCCTTTGTTGGGGTGAGTATGAGTTTCTGTGCTTTGTATTGATGTTGCTATCAGTTTGGCTCTTGTTAAATCCACTTCAACTCATGGCTCTGCTTTCCTCTTCCCAATCCCCTTTCCTCTGCTGGGGAGGGGTCATCAGATGATAGAGCAACTGCTGTAGTTTGAACCTGGTATGGGTTAAGTGTAGACTTCTGGAAAAGAAGCAAAGTTAGTGCTCTGATGTGAAGGGAAGGCAGGGCAATCATCAGTTGGCTGTAGTGTGGGAGCTGGCTGCTACCTCTGGGGTAAGGAAAATGAAGCTTATTGATCAGTGAATAGGTTGGACTACAACTAAAGTAAACTTCATGGGTGACATGAAAGTCTGGATGTGTAGAGAATGCTCATCTGTGTCTACATCAGAATAAAGTAACCCCTGGTTTCTTGGAGTGACTTTCTCCCTGCTGGAGGGCACTCAGCAGGGAGCTGAGGGTTATCTAAGTACATGCCTGCACAAGCCACCAAGAAAGGAGGAAGACAGTGTCAGGACTGATGTTGGTTTCTGCGGCAGTGGGTTGCTTTTGTGCTGGGAGCCTGCCCGGGTTTCATCTGCTTTGTTCAAGCAGAGCACAATAGAGGGGCTTTGAATTAGGTATGAAAAGAGGATAAAAGGACTTCTACTCAAACTGATGTGATATGACCTAATGTGAGGCTTTGAGGTAGATTTGCTTGCACCTTTTCCTTCTGGTAAGCAGGTGAGAACGGTTTTGAACTCTGCAGCTGTTTTTCATCAAGAGATGAGCTAGGGTGAGGTCACTGCTGCAGCCAAGGGAGCCCAAATCAGCTGCACCTGAAACAGATTAAACCAAAAAGCCTTGTAAACAAGTATTTGCTCCCCACACCTTTAGCTCCCTGTTCTTCAGGGTAGGTCCTTTCTCTCGGGCTTGTTCACAAGCCCAAACTTTTGAGGGGCTTCCAAACTGCAAGAAACTCTACAGGATAGCTTTCCTTGGGAGGAAACTCTTTCTTTCTGTCCCCTCTAAGGTCTGGCTGCATCTCTGCACTCCCTGCCCTGCTCAGGAGCCTCCAGCTCCACTGCCATGGCAGGTTCTGTGCTGCAGCATCTGCCCCTGAGTGGTCTTGCTCAAAAGCTCATTGTTTTTGGTTGGAAAAGACCTGTAAGATCATTAAGTGCAATCGTTAGCGAGTTCTACATCATCTCCCACCCTGCCAGAGCTCTGTGTGCCTTAAATACAGCAGGTTCATCTTCTAGCAAAATTTATAGCACTTAGAGGTGAACCCAAGTGACATCTATCATCCCTTTGCCACATTTCAACTGATCTAGGAAGTTAAACCAAGCCAGGGACTCGGTATCAGGAGGGTACCCAAGGTGACCCTCCCCTTCTGCTGCAAGGTACTGCATCTTACAGTATATTATCATGAAGAACAATACAGATGATGTGTCACATAAAGCAGGTAGTCCACTGGGTGCATCCTTCTGGGAACAAAAGGAACTAAAGACTGACTAAAATCACACCCCAGCACTTGTGTGCAGGGCAGAGCTAGAGGAAGAGCACTGCCAGAGAGTGGTGGTGGAAGTTTGCTGCTTGTCTTCTGAAGACCCTGATCTTGGCATTGTTAATAAATGAGAGCAGTGCAATGTGCAGCAATACAGGGTGGATATAGCTGTGGACAGAAGTAGTGAGAACAGATGGCAATCAGCGCACAAGGAGGGGATTAATACTAAATCACTTGGGATCCTGAGCTGTGGCTACAGCTGAGCTGGTTTCTGAGCTTAGCTAAGGCTGAGCTCATTGCTACCCAGTACCTGAACACAGTGTGGAAGCCAGGCTGGCATTGGCCCATTTCTCCTCCAGACAAGCATGTTGCTCCTTAAGCCAGACCCAGGTACCTGTGTGCAGAAACACACAGAAGGAAGTTGCCATTTGGTCACCACCTTTTCCTGGCTGCTGCTGTTGTGCATGATGCTAGCATCCCACCCAGCCTGGAATTCCAACCCAGTGGCACTCCTGCTGCTGTCTGGTGACACTTGCACACCTTCTGTGCACATCCAGGTTGTGCTTTCCAGCTCTAACTAGGTCATCATCTGGCAGCTGCAAGCTGCCTTTGGACAGGTTGGAAGCCATGAAGTCTGATGGAGTGTGCTGTTCTCTAGGCAGTGTCACAGTACTGCTGAATTTAAGAGCAGCATGGAAATGGAGCTGCACTATAGCAGCTTAGCCATTGTGCATCCCACTGTGACCAACTTCTTGTTTTCCTAGCTTTGCTCAGGAAGTTTTTCAGTTTCATGTTTAGTTTTGGGGTTTTTTAATAACATTTAATCAAATTTCATTTTATTTTTGATTTGGTAGCTCTCCTATGGGTATCACTGAGACTGAAACCAATTAAAAAGCATCTGCAGACAACACAATGCTGTCAAGTGTGAACAATGAAATCTCCTCTAAGAGAAGAGAGTGAGCACAGCACACTCTCAACAAGTCTGGGAAAGCTTTGTCCAAACAGAACTGTGTTTATATCTTCACTGGAGCTGCCAGTGTGTTCCAACCGGGCTCTAGAGAGCACTGGAAGGCAAGACAGGGCTGACCCAGCCTTTGCAATCAGCAATTCTAATGAAGTTCAGCCCCCCCCCAGCAGCTAGTCTGGTTTAGGCATCCTGTGCTAAACAGGCACATCAAGCAGTGGCTGTTTGCTTATGAAGAAGATATTTTAGTTTAAACTGACTTTTTTCCCCCCCCCCTTATCTCTCTCTTTTTTAATTCTCAAGATCTCACTAGAGAGCCTTGTAAAGCTTATATGGAGCCATTTTCCCTCTCTCCACCCCAATTTCATTTCTTTTAGGCTTTGCCTGCAGCCACTGGGATTGCCACGTTTCTTTATGGGATAATGATGATATCCCCACGAGGTTTTATTACCTTAACATACTGCTGTAGATTCTCAGTCCTAACTTTGGTTTAATATGTGTGTTTAAATAATTAATATGCAGTATAGACAAGCATGTGGTGCAGCAGAGAAATGAGACAGCAGGAGGGCCTCTGAGGGGAAGATGTTCCCTGTTCACATTCCCCTCCTCCCTGTAGGAGTGGCCAAGAGGGGTAAGACCTGAAAAATATTGGTACCACCAAGCTTCTGGCTCCTTCCTGCAGGTAGAACAGACTTTGATGCTGTGGTGTCCACTTAAAGGACACAAATGTATTAAGGCTTCACATCAGGAGCTGGGTTGTGTGGTTGATCTGCAGTGGAGGAAAGGGCTAGGAGCTTTTCATGTTTGCAGGTGTGAGGATAAGAAGTGGGTTTGCTTTCCTTCTGCAAGATGAGCTTCTCACAGTTATGGCATTAAGAGTTTCAGGTCTACAGAAGGAGAAAGAAATTGGTGAGGGCTTGAAGCCTTTCACTGCTGGTGGCAGTGGACACCAGCAGGGTATCCAGCCCAGCTCTGGAGCTAGCTCTGTGCTGCTGGCGCTCTGGCTGTCTCAGCAAAGGGGTCAGCCCAGGTGAATGGCCCACTGTCTCAATGCAGTCCTGAGTGGGTTATTTTGCAGCAGAACAGGTAAAAGCTCCTTTATTAGCTACCACCTCAGTAGCTGGATGTGTGCTGGATGCAGGGCAGCACCAGGGCAGCAGTGTGGATATGCCTGGAGGAAGAAAACTGAGAACACCTGTGGCTTCACAGGCTGTCCTTTTTCCTGGGCAGAGATGAGAAGCTTCTGCAGTTTGGTCTGCAGACAATGCTTGCCTCTTCCCTTATCAGGAATAACAGATACTGCACGACAGCTTTGTGCTCCCCAGGCTTATTCTTCCTCAGGCAATGGTACCTGAGCTCTCAGTCCCACTGGTATGGCCACAGGAGCAGTCATTAATTATAACAGACAACAAAGCCAATAATAGTAGTTGTTATTATTTACAGCTAATGTAAGATGCAGGAAGCCAAGGGCCACAGATGAGGCAAACACCTGATGTGGGTGTCTCAGGATCACCCTGCAGCGTTTCCCAGGAGGGGAACAGCCTTTACCACCCCACCACTTTACCAGGGGCAAGAGCAAGAGCGGAGGCTCTTCAGGAGCACTAAATTCTCCACCAAAGCCTGTGATTATTTTTTCAGAGAAAGGATATTTGGATTGCTTCAGTAAGAACTGACTGCACAGAGACATTTTCAAGTGGGGTAGGCCCCAACACCACAAAATCTGCACAATCCCTACCCCAGAAACCAGCGGAAGGATGCGTTAGGAGCTACGTGAATGCCAATAGGTAATAGTAAAAGCCTCTTTCGGTTATTAGCAGCCAATATTTTGGCATCTTTTTTCCAGCTGCCAGCTTTGGGAAATGCCCATCCATAGTCCCTTTAATAAGAACTTCTTCCTTTTCTGTTCTGGCATCTCTCCTCACGTCTTCTCCCTTGCAATCTCGGCATCTCTGCAGCGAGCTCTTTTCAAGCGCTTTCTAATTTTATCTGGAGCTGTGAAGTTTTTGAAGAGGCTCTGTTTGAAAAAAAAGGCTGCAAGAGGGGGGGGAAAAATAGGCTGAACTGAATAAATAGTTCTTGTAAGGTTTTGATGTCTCATGGGTATCGGAGCTGTGCGGAACGCGGGGGCGGGACGAGGCGCTGAAAAAATGCTGATCCTGTTAAAGCTTCCTTGCTGCTTTCCTCCTGAAATACAGGGCTGTGGGTCATGCAATCTCCTTAACCCAGGGCAACTTCATCACAGATGTCTGATGCAATTCTCATGATGCAGCAGCCTGAGAAAGAAAGACAGGGTAGGAGAAGATGAGTAAGAGGGATTTGGTTGTGAGCTGGTGCTCAGTGTAGCTGCAGACATAGGAACAATGGAACCTCTACAGAGGTATAAGTCATAATTGTAGCAACAAGTTGTGTCCTGCTTTGCTGTGAAAGCTTGGAGGAAGGAGTTTTATCACTGCTTGCCAGTGTATGGCTGCTTTAAAAGTCTTCTTATTATAATCATAGAATTCTTTGTTTGAAAAGACCTTTGAGACTGAGTCCAACCACTGACCCCACACCACCATGGCCATTAAACCACCTCCCAGTTAGGAATAATCCTTTTCTGTATTGACCAAAAAAAGCCCTAAAAGGCTCAGGTGGAAAACACTCCATGACCATTACACAGAGAGATTCCTAAATGGAATTTGTCCCAGTGCCTAATACTGACAAAGTCTCATTAAAAATATATTTAACTAGGTGAGGTTGCTCAGATATTTTACCAAGGTAGGTCGGTGGTGGACTTGCTCTGTGGGGTTTGGGTTTCTTTCAAGCTTAGACACTGTTCACTTCAAGGTGGTTCTTCCCTGACTGCCCCAAAATAATGGACACAGTGCAGTGTATCTAAGGGGAGAAGGAACTAAATTGCAGTTTTGGTTCAGCTTGGCAGACATTGCACCAAGACTCCTACCCCAAAGGGTCCTCTCCAACCCTCCAAACCTATTACAGAAAATTACTCCTCCCTTCTTGAGAAAAGCTGATAGAGCCTTAGACTACTTGGGGGGATAAGTTATTTCCCTTTCTCATATCTGAAGCAGTTTGTTTCAAAGTCTGTAGCTGTTCTTTGCTCCCAGTATTTCCCCCAAACACCTTTCAATGTTGTCTGTGGGAGTAGCCACACAGCAAAAGAAACATGCCAAACATATTGATTACTGAGTTAAATGGTTACCCTGGCAACTAAAATTCCTAGGAAAGCTCTTAAAACTTCCTTCCTTTCTCATGTGACTTCTTTTTATATACTCTTTTCCCCCCTCCCTCCCCTCCTCTGGTGGTTTCAGAAATCATGGATGTCAGATCTAAAAGTGCTTGCTCTGAATATACAGCAGTGGGGAAAAGGTGATTCACACTGAGATTATCTGTTCTACCAGGAATATAACTACCCACATTCCTGCCTTACTAATCCATCACTTGCATAATGGGCAGGCCATTTTTGTAATGCTGGGGGGCAGAGTAACCCTCTCCCACTGATTTCTAAATCTATGTTCAGATGTGATCTAAGGAATGAAATTCAGGGACTAGAATTTTCCTGAAGTGCCAAGGCAAGCAAGAGCAGCAGCGTGAGAGAGTTTATTATTCATGCAGCAGCCAGAAGTTTGCTCTGCTCTGTGCCGAGCAAAGGAAATTAATGTCCTTCCTCCATGGGTGGTTTGGATCAAACGGTGACTAGGTGTGACAAATGTAGTGACCTAACCAGAGGAACAGCGTGGGCTGGAGCTGGTGGTAGTGGCCTCATGCAGTTACTCAGGCTTGTCCTAGGCACAGCCTGGTTGATGCTGCCAGTGCACTTAAACCCGTGTGCTACTGAAAGCACGTATGGAACTCGCCTAGCAGCAACTTCAGATGGCTTCTTTCTCTGCCTCCTGCTTGGTTCAGGCTCCAGACACAGAAGGCTGCCTGTGTACTGCTTAAGCAACTCTGGTGAGCAGACCCAGCTTTTCACAAAATTAATGGCTGGGCTGGAAGGGACCTTTGGAATCCATCCAGTCCACCTCCTGTGCTGAAGCAGGGTCACCCACAACAGGTTGCCCGGGATGACAATGTCCAGGTAGGTTTAGAATCTCTCCAGAGAAGGAGACTCCACAACCTGCTTGGGCAGCCTGTTCCAGGGCTCCAGCACCCTCACGGTAAAGATCTTTGAGTGCAGGTGAAACCTTCTGGCTTCCAGTTTGAACCCATCTTGATATTGTGGGGTTTGCCTTCCCAGGCACCGAGCAGATGCTTGCTGGCCCATCCCTTTGGAAGCAGGACTGTGAGGAAAGGGGGCAAGCATGTGACAATGATTGCATTAGGGTTTGGAGGTTTGTTAGAATCGGGCAATCTAAGCCAGCAATTCAGAAAGCAGGCCACTACTGTGCAGGCTTTGATATGCTGATTTTTTTCCCTTCCCTGAACAAACGGCGCTGGGCTTGGTTGGGTTTTCTTGTGTCGGTGGGGTTTTTTCCTTTTCTGTCCTTCCATACTGGCTTTCCAACTGAAAAAAAATGGGTTTGAAAAGCTGCAATTACAGAGGTTACAAATAAAGCACAGCAACACAGCTGGCACTGGAACCTTTCCAGGACATAATCACCTGTCGTGTGTGCTAATTCCAGCCGTGATGGGGACCCTTCATTGCCAGTGGGGTCTGACAGAGCCATTGTTAGAAATGTCATCTCTTAATGGAGCAGGTTTGGGGTTGTCTGAGCCCCAGCCTGCTTTCCTATGTCAGCTTGTGTTAAGAAGGTATGTTATTCCTTTGAATGATGCCTTTTGATTTGTCCCAGGCTGGTGTTGTCAATAGAGGGCTGAAGAAAATGTGATTAAGCTACATGGAACCACAAATTAGCCTGCTATGAAAAGGAACGACACAAGCACAACCTTCCAGCAAACATAATCCTAAGGAGAGCTGAATAGGGTCTAAAGTGTGGGGAGAAACAGAGTGGTTAATTTTGATGGGTGGAATATTACTTCAGTGCAAGCAAAGGCACTTCTCTCACTCCCTTTATTTGAGCAGATGTTTGCCTTGTGTTGTCCTTTGTGTTCTCGGGGCTTTTCTGTCAGTCTTGAGTGGGACAGCTCTGCTAATGCCCTTCTAATGCATGGTCTGCTTTCACTGATGTATTCTCTCCTAATTGAAAAAACGCAAGCCTCTCCAGTAAGGCAGCAATGATTGTCTCCCCTCTGAGAAGCTGCACTCGCTGGCACTTCCATAAGCAGCCTTCTGCTGAGAAAACACAAAGATGATAAGGTGAGCACTAACATGGGGACATGCACCAGCCACAGGACTTGCTGGTAACATCAAATTGACATCCCTCCTAGGGGAAGGAGTGAGTCCTCAAAGGAAATATGGTCCCACGTCCCTGTCACTGTCCTCACTTTCCCGTGCATGGCACTGCTTGGGGATGCTGGATCACAGCAGCACCGTCAGGATTACATCCCAGCCTGCCTGATGTTGTGCACAAGTGGGGCAGGGGCTGATTCTGACTGCACTCAGTCGTCTGCTGCAGCAGCAGCAGAGCCCAGTGCTCCTCTGGCCTCTGCCTATCTGCCACAATTCCCAAGGGAATTTTGTCTGGTTAAAATGGGAACTCCCAGACTGTTCTTCACTAAGTACCAGAAGCTTGTGTGATTTTTTTCCTATTCGTGTTTGGCAGCAGCCAAGTTATTGCACTTAACCCCCCATGGTTGTAACCCTGGCAGCTCTGAGCACTGGCGTGCTCTCCAAAGCCAGGGGAGTGCAAGGTGGGAAGGTCTGATGCCATAGATATCCCAGAGAGTTGTGCCAGGTGACTCTGCCAAAGTGAGAGGCTCCCTGAGCAGCTCTGTCTCCCAGGCTGGCAGACCTGGCTGGGTGTGCCAGCAACTGCTGCTGGTAACATGCTGGCTGCCAAAGGTCCTTCCCCATGTGTTTGTCAGGGGATGATTTGTGGAAGCAGAGCAGCTCCCTCAGCCTTTGTCTGACTGTCCTGGTGTGATCTACAACGAACCCATTCTCCATTCAGTGCTGTCACTTCTCAGCTCAGTGAGCCAGTTTCTGAAATTCAGGGCAGCTTTGCTCAGCCAGGGGCTGCTTCTAGCAGGGAGAAGCTGAGGGGAAGAGTTCCTGCCAAGGGCTGGGTTGCAAAAAGGCTCTGCCTGAGACTTGCTCCTCTGCACACCAAGGGCACAGCCACATCTTGTGCCCCACCTTGGGGTGTAGGAAGTCAGAGGTGGTACCCATGGGGAGAAATGGACAGGACAAGTGACCCTAACCTGCCCAACAAAGGATTACAGCCCATGGAGGGCATCTTTGTGATCCAGCTGAGGGATCACCAGGGTCAAGCCTCTTGTGCAGTTGCTGGTGTCCAAGCAGAACTCTGTCCATTGTTCTCCCTTCCATCCTCACCTGTGTGTTCTTGAATCCAGCTCCTGAATCCAATCCCATCTGTCATTAAGCCTAGTCTGGGACTTGCCCAGTGCCTCTCCTCAGCATTAGTGGTGCCAGTGGTGCCATCACTGCCATCAGGGGTTGGGTTCCATGTTGGTTTTTGTCTCTATGTCATTAGATTGTTCTTATTTCCACTCCAGCTGGTTTAGTTTCTTTCCCAACCCATCAGTCTCTCTCCCTTATTCCCTTTGCCTTCCCTTTGGGAAGGGAGAGGGTTCATAGAGAGTATCTGCCAGTCTTCTAGTGCCATGCCTAGCCCAGCCCTAACCCATGCCTATCTTCTCAAAGCTTGGGCCAGGCAGGATGAGCATGCAGCAAGAATCCCTAGCTCCAGGTACTCATTTTTGTGTGACATCACTTCCTTTCATTTCCTCTTCTCCCCGTGGATTAAGAGCAGGCCCATGCTTGGCCACAAGCTGCTCCTTGAGGAGCTCTTCCTAGAAAGGCCCTGGGCTTGTGCAGCAGCAGCTGGAGCCACATGTCCCATGGTGAGGCTCTTGAAAGAGAAGCACCTCCAGGGCAGCTCTGGGGAAGGGCTGCTGCTGCCTTTCAAGCATGCCAGCGTGGGGGTGTGCACATGTGGGAGTTGTTCTCATTACTCACCCCTTGGTAATTAAGTGCACATCTTACATGAGGAGAGATGAGGCATTAAGCACAGGATGTAGCTTTTTGGATGGGAGGAACAGTGGTGTTGTGTGGATGTCTTTGACCCAACCCTCTGTACTCCCAGCACTTCTCATGGAGGTGCTGGACCCAGGCTACTCTTCCAGGGTTGTGTATTTGCCTTTTAATTCTCCCTGATCTATTCCCCTCTCTGTGCCTCGTAGTTATTACATGGACAGGACCAATGTCCTTCATTACTTATCTGAGGGCCTTAAGTGGGTACTGCTGCTGGAATCCCTGGGAAGAAGGTAGGCTTGGGAGATGTTTGTCACTGCTGAAGGCCAGATGCCAATATCAGAGTGTGGAGGAGAGCAAGAGCTGAAAGGAAGGAGCACTCAGACCAGCAGATGTGGTTTGTTATCTTCTGTGTTACTAGCAAAGCCCTTGAGTTTTCACCCTCCTTTATTACTTCCTAACATAGTAATATAAACTAAAGTGCCATTTGTTTTCACATGAGAAGCTTACATTCACTCTTCCCATGATTTTTTTTTTTCCCCTCTCTGGTTTTAAGATTATCTGTTCCACATGGACTGCTTTATGCACATACAGCCTAACCTCTTATGCAGCCAGAAAGAAACTCAAAGCTTACAATTAGCACAGAGACTGTTTGTAAACTGGGGCCTCAGGGTGACACAAAACCTGCCTAGGATGGGCAGAAAGGCTTCTAACATTTGTGTTTTCAGGTAGATCAGGGTTTTTTTCCAACTCCATCAGCTGCTCAGACAAAAGACAGTTGAATGTTGCCTCAGTAATACTAAACCACTCGTCTGAGATTGCCACCCATCTCCATATGTGGCACTTACAGGAGGGCTATGGCAGTCACTCTTGCCAATATGTCAGGTGGAATAGGGAGAGCAATTTGTGCTTTTAGCCAGCAGCCTAGTGGCTGATAGAAGTAGGAAACCAGAACCTGGGGTTCTTCCTGGGCTGAGACAGTTGACCAATTCCCAGTACATGTCCCAGCCTTGATGCTGTAGGAGAGGTCAGACAGAGAAAAGGCAGGATGCTCGCTATCCCCCTGTCTGAAGTGTGCCACTGCACAGAGAGTGAGCAGGGCAGGTGGAGGTTAGAATATCAGAAGAAGCTTCTTCACTGAAAGGGTTCTCAAAAGCTGGAACAGGCTGCCCAGGGCAGTGGATGAATCCCCATCCATGGAAGTGTTTAAAAGGGGCAGAGATGTGGTGCTGAAGGACGTGGTTTAGCACCAGACTTGCTGGAGTTAGACAATGGATGGAATCAATGATTGTAGAGATCTTTTCCAAGAGAAACAATTCCCCAGTCTATAGTACTCAAGAAGACAGAAAGAGAGAGCTCTATAATAAACATCCAGCTAAATTCAGCCTGGGGGGAGCAGAATAGCCAGGGGAGGCAGACAGAAAAGTAGTGGTTGGTCTCTTCTCCCAGGCAACCAGCACCAGAACAAGAGGACACAGTCTCAAGGTGCACCAGGGGAGGTTTAGGCTGGATGTTAGGAACAAATTCTTCACAGAAAGAGAGATTGGCCTTGGAATGTGCTGCCCAGGGAGGTGGTGGAGTCACCATCCCTGGAGGTGTTTAGCAAGAGACTGGATGGAGTGCTTGGTGCCATGGTTTAGTTGATTAGATGGTGTTGGGTGCTAGGTTGGACTTGATGATCTCAAAGTTCTTTTCCAACCTGGTTTATTCTATTCCGTTCTTTACACTTGCTGCAATGCCCTTTAGCTTCACCAAGCTCACGTGGGCTAGATCAGGCTTCTCTCACTCACAGCACAGCCCTGTGCCACAAACACCTGGCTCAAATCCTGGATTAAAGTGGTCTGAGTGCTTTGGATGTGCTGCAGAGAGCCTGCCTCCTGCTGGTGCTTTCGTAGGAGAGATCCAATTGTGTCAGAGGAAGCAGTTCCTTCTCTCTGCAGCATTAGGCACTGACATGCCAATCCTTGCCTTACCAAGCCTTGCAAATATTGAAGCCGTCAGGGCTTGCTGCACAGTATTTGCTTTTCACAAGGAAGTAGCTAAAGGTTGCTTTGTTATTTTGGTTTCCATTGTAGATAAAAAAATAATTACAAATTGTATCTACACTGAAGGCAAACAAACAATGGAAGGATCTTGTGAAACTGGCGCTGGACTTGACTATGCCTCGAGTCTGCTTCACTGAAAGCTCAGGCACACAGAGTTTTCCTAAAGCAATAACACAGGTGATTTCCTCTACTTTGAGTTGCACAGAGTTACTTTGAGTTAGCACAGACTCCATCACCCACTGAATTTTCCAGTCTTGGGAAGATTCCATGTCCTTGGATAGCTCTGTTTTGCACCTTCAGCTTAAGCTCATGGCTGATTCAGGTGCACATATGAGCTGCTGACTACAAGAGAGGTAAAGACCTGTATGACTTGAGTCATTTAATTGTAAACTCTTGGATAATTCAGCACTACAGCTGGAGAAAAGCATTTTGCACATTACTGGCACTCTACACCAGGAGCCATCTCCTTACAGTTTTGTATCATCTCTGATCTTGCACAGCAGCTGCGTTTCAGGCATCTCCTCCTCCAGCTGCAAGGGTTGCTCACACCAGCATTAGAGCCCAGTGCCTGTTTCAGTTTGGGATGCCCAAGTGCATCTGCTGTCAGGCTTCAGCAGCATCCATTAAAATTATGTTCATTGCATAAAAAGGGAGGGGAAAAAAATTTCCATCTCCTTCTGCCCCTTGAATCTGGCAGATGTTCCAAACCCTCTGAAAATCAGGCTTGTGGAGAGAGAATACAGGTGAGTGAAACCAGAGGTAACCTCCTGCTTCACACAGGTAAATGGAAAACATCCCATTGCCATCCACAGACCTAGGACACCACACTAAGTGGCTTTGCACAGGGCACTCCTCTTTCTGAAAGCAGCCTTTATGCACTGGAGCTTGCATGGCAGAGCTCATTTATAATCTGGTCAGGCTCTGTGTACGGCTGTGTACATTCATATGTCTGCCATGAAAGCCTCCTACCAGCCAATCAGCACTCCAGAGCAGACTGGAAGCTGGCAGAGTAGCTAATTACTCTCACTAAGAGAAATCTGCTAGCTTGATTAATGCCAGGCTACCAATCGTTGCTGTTACTCCAGCTGTCATCTCGGGGTAGGGTTTCTTAGGGATGACTCTCCTGGAACTCGGAGTTTGGTTCTTGCTGTGCTACAAGTGATGCAGAATCATAGAATTGTTTAAAAGACCTCCAAGCTCAGCAAGTCCAAGCATCAAAAAATGCCTGATCCTCATTCCCAGAACCAGTTCCCTGGAGTTCCCTGTGATGGCCATCAGTGTGTAGTCATCGATGTAGTGACTGTGTGGCTCCATCCTCTCTGTGACAGCTGCAGGTCTCAAATGACATTTGGAAGGAGGCATCCCTGATGGTGATCTGACTGTTTAGCAGAGTAGATCTGGGTGTTGAGATGAGTGCTGAGGCTTCTGCCTTAGCAAAGACCTTCCATCAGGGGTAAAGAAGGAGTAGAATAGAATCATAGAACCATAGAATCAACAAGGTTGGAAAAGACCTCAAAGATCATCAAGTCCAACCTGTCACCCAACATCTCCTGACTACTAGACCATGGCACCAAGTGCCATGTTCAATCTCCTCTTGAATACCCCCAGGGATGGTGACTCCACCACCTCCCTGGGCAGCCCCTTCCAATGGCTAACAACTCTCTCTGAAGAACTTTCTCCTCACCTCCAGCCTAAACTTCCCCTGGCACAGCTTGAGACTGTGTTCTCTTGTTCTGGTGCTGGTTGCCTGGGAGAAGAGACCAACCCTCCTGGCTACAACCTCCCTTCAGGTAGTTGTAGATGGCAACAAGGTCTCCCCTGAGCCTCCTCTTCTCCAGGCTAAGCAACCCCAGCTCCCTCAGCCTCTCCTCACAGGGCTGTGCTCGAAGCCTCTCCCTTCTGTGGACATGTTCAAGTCTCTCAATGCCCTTCTTAAATTGAGGGGCTCAGAGTAGCTTGGCTCAAGGACTCTGTTGTCAGTGAGCACCTGCCAGTCTCACTTGAAGCCAACAGCAAAGTACCTTTGGTTTGGATCAGACTGACAAAGTAGGACAAGCAGAGAGGGTAACTTCAAAGCTGTGACTGTGCTTTTTCCATTTGTAGCTTCACTGATGATGATGATCTCTGCACCAGGCACAAATGGCCCTTCACCTCCGAGTACCTACTTAAAAATAGACTTTCTTCTTAATTGTTTAGGAAGGTCACAATGCTCAGCACTTGGCTTAGTTTTTGTCACAGTGCAGGTGCTGGCCCTGTACTGATGGGTTCAGCAGTGCCTGATTTTTGTGTGAAATCTCTCTCTGCCTTAAGAGGTCACTTACAAAGGACTGGACAGACACAGTTGTCACATCTATGACTTGGTCTTGTGCAAATCAACCTTCTTGTTCATGGTGTCTGTAGCATTGGGGTATGGCAGGAGGAGTGACCCAGACCACAGACGAGCCCTGTCTTCCCTCACAAAGGGGCTGAAGTGGTAAAGAACATACCATCCTTTTGGCTGTTCCAGCTACTAAATAGTGTCTTGTCCTTCTAAGAAGAAAAAGAGCAATTGGTGTCCTTTACAGGATCTGAAGTGCACTTTAGATGACAGAAGTGTTTGTCCACCTGCACAAGCCCTCTTACAGCCAGAGCTCACTCTGCCAAGCAGACTGTGCCTGGAGTTCCTTGGGAACATCAGAGTGTGAGAGAATGCATCCCATCTCTTTTGGAGCTGTAGTCCTCAGCTCTCCCCATGAGATCATCCTGGGGGCAGGAGCCAGTGCTGAGCTGAGCCTGCCAAGCCTTTCCTGACTCCCACCAGCCCCTGGTGCAGTTAATGATAACCAGAGTGCAGCTCACTCTCCCTTCTCATGAGAAAGAAGGGCACTGAGAAGGGCAGGCAGAGGGACAGCTTCTGAGAATTGGAATCCTCTGAATTCCCAGAGAAGCAGTGCCAAAGTGTATTGCAGATCCTGTGTGGTGGGCCCTGGTGTCTCTCCTGTGTGAACCCAAAGATGTTTTTTACAGAGCATGTCTATGGTGGAAAATGTCTTTGCATTTGAGCACTTCAGGCTGGCCGTGCCGAAGGGGACAAAAGCTTCCCTGTGCTGGGTTTGGCTGGGATGGCTTTCTCCAGAGTAGCTGCTATGGGCTACGGTTTGGGTTTGTGTTGGAAGCAGTGCTGATAGCACAGGGATTTTCCAGACCATGTGAGATCATGTTCAGCATATGAAACTGGGAGAAGTAGTAAGGAGAGGACATCTGGAAGGATGATGTTTGTGCTCCCCAAATAACCATTCTGTGTGACGGTGCCCTGCTTTCCTGGAGATGGCTGAACACCTGGGAGTGGTGAATGAATTCCCTGCCTTTATCTCAACCCACAAGTTTACCCTTCTGACTCTCTCCCCCATCCCTCTAGGTAGGAGGGAGTGAGCTGTGTGGGGCTGAATTGCCAGCTGGAGTTAACCCATGGCATTCATCTGGTCTGCTGCCCCATTTCCAGAAGTGACCAGCTGGCTTGGGAGGGTACAGGGACAAGGCAAAGGTAGCAATACTTCCTGCTGCCCTCCCTCAGCATTGCCTCCAGCAATCACCAGCTCAAGGGCTTCTTGTCCCAGAAGTGGTATCCTTGGACTTGCACATGTGTGAATCAACTGTGCACAAAGGGCTCTTGGTAGATGGCATCGTCCACTGCTGCCACTGTCCCTCTGCCAGCACAGGACCTGGTGCACTCAGCAGCAGCCTGCCACTGCTTGCCTGTATCCTGCTTGCTCCTAATGCACCAAATGGTGAGGAGTGAAGCATGTGTTCAAACAGGCTCTGAGCTGTGATGCTCAGGTCTAGATTTGTAGCCAATTTATTTTTGTTTTCTGAACCTGGCTGTGTTCCGACTCAGTGCTGTGGTTTGGTCTCAAGCTATGGTTTGTGTCTGAACCTGAGCCCAGAGCCTGCTTGAATAGGATCTGTTGTTCTCTTTTGAGACTATCTCAGATAGCAGTGCTCCCAAAGGAGGGACTTTGTGCCTTTTAAGCAGCTCTCCCTGCCAATGGAGCCTTTCATCCTGAATGACCTCAGGAACAGCCATGTGAAACAGTTCCTTCTGGTGGGAAACTCAACTCTGGCTGAACACGGGGCTCAGGATTTGTGAGCCTCAGCTGCTTTGTGCAAAAGTCTGAAATGCACCTGCAAGCACCCAAGAAGCTGGCAAATTTCACCTCGCCTCCAGGCACTGGAAGAGGAGAGGGGAAAGAGGAAAAGGCTGGCAGGAGCATGCCCGACCACAGGGTCCTGGAAGCTGCTGCTGATTCAGTGCAGGTTCAGTGGGGCACTTTGTGCACATCCTATGGGAGCCAAACTGCATCACCCACGTGCCACTAATCCCGAAGGGGTTTATAGACTTTATCTGTGCTTGCTGATGAAGCAGAGTGCAAGTGGGGTGAGCAATGGCTAGCAAAGGCAGTGAGACAGAGCTGAGGCAAGACGCAGCCTCTCAGGCCTTGTGTGTGCCGCTGTGCGGGAAGCACAGATGGAAGGAGCTGGGGGCCTGTTCCAGCTTTGAAGAGTGAGACTGTTTCTATGCAGTGAACAAATTATGGGTACAGACACAGCATAGAATGGCTTGTGTTGAAGGGACTTTAAAGATCATCTAGTTCCACCCCTCCTTTGATGGGCATGGGCACCTCACACTGGAGCAGGTTACTCAAAGCCTCATCCATCCTGGTCTTAATTCCAGGGATAAGGCATCCACAACTTCTCTGGGCAACCTGTTGCAGTGTCTCCCCACCGCTTGAACAGGACCTTTTGCTACGACCTGTGCTGCCATGCAGCCTTTCTGGGATCAGCTCCTCTCCCAGTGATGTGAGGATAATGTATTTGCTGCAGGTGACGTTTAAGTTTAAAAGGCAGTTATTTCTGTTGTCATTCCTACCCAAGCCAAACAAACAAGGGGAATGAAATTAGTGCTCTGAGGACCTATTTGACATTTCATTGTCAACACAGCACTAGGGATTGTTTGAGAGAGCCTCAAGGCAAATGATTCCATTCTTTATCTGTCACACCAGGGAAAGGCTGCTCCTCTTGGTAATAAGGCTATATTTGTTGTCCCTCAAGGAGAAGGTGACAAATAAATTCATGACTAGAAAGCTGCAAAGCTTTACTTGGTTGCATGGTCTATTTCAGGACAAAAATAGCTCCTTTGGGATGGGTAATAGATATTCCCTAAGCAGCAGTTGTCATATTTATCACAGATTTCAGAAAATTATGAAACCAGCAGCGTTTCCCTGGGAAACACAAATGCTGAGGATCTGCAAAAGCAAAGCACTGTCAATGTCCTTCTCCTTTCCAGCCTGATGCAAGCTTGCCTCGCTCAAATCTATTATTTTAGGGGTTTTCTACACATCTAAGCAGTTTTTATTGTTGTAAAAATAGCTTCTCTCTTGGGAAGATGTTGGAAACTCGTAGTGAAAAATGCTCTGGAGACCAGGGTGGCGTGAGCAGGAAGATGACAAACCACAAGCTGAGTTTGCCTATCAAAGGCACTGCCTTGGAGAAGGAATTGGTATTGGCAGAGCTGAAGCACTGCAACCATGGTTGGGGAAAATATGAGGGAGTAGCAGCCGCAGACCTCTGGAGATTTTTATTGTCCTAGCAGAGGTAACATCAGAGGTGGATGTGAGTAACTTGCACCTAGAATCATAGAATTGTTTCAGCTGGAAAAGATCTCTCAGCTCATTGACTCCAGCCATCAATCTAAGCCCACCATGGCCATTAAACCATGTTCCAAGGTGCCATGTCCACACTTCTCTTGAACACCTCCAGGGACGGTGACTCCACCACCTCCCTGGGCAGCCTGTTCCCCTGCCTGGCCACTCTTCGTCTTTGCACATCTCATGCAGCCTACAGAATATGAAACTCTGCACTTTGGAATTGCTGTTTTATGTTAGGACCAAGCATGGACAGGGCACAAAGCCAGGGTGAGGCTTATTGAGTTGTGGTAGTGGTGAATAAAAGAAGAGGCAAAATGAGAAGTTGGGCATCCTGGGCGGCAAAAGGCTGAAGCAACAAGTGTTGAAGATGCTCTCTTCTTGGGGAAAGGAATCTTCCAAAGCAGCTCTGAGTGGGCTCAAATCTGGAATTAGAAATGCTGCTGGATTTTCAAGAGAAATATGTGTGACAAGGAGCCAAACTGAGGGAGTTTTCTTTGTGTTCTGCCAAAATCGTGATTAAAGTAGTCAGAGGATTGTGCTGCTCTGGTTCAGTTGTATTATTAGCCACTCACACTGACCTACTGAAAACACAAACCAGAAAGCTAATTAGTCAGCTCTCGGAGCTTTTGGCTTCTTTGAGGTGCTGTTTGGTTTCAGCAGTCCCAGCTAGTGAGTTTTATCCCAACAGCAGCAACAAGCGGTGCAGGGAGCAGTTCTGGCCCACAGTCTGCCTCTGCAAGCCCACTCCTGCCTGCTGTGCTGGGAGGCACAGCTCTGCTTCGTGCTGCCACCAACATCAATCTGCTGGCTTTAATGTCATCCCTAGACAGCACTTGTTAATACTTCAGAAACAAGCAAACAAAAGTCTAGCAAACCCAGAGGGTCCCTGGCAAGTGAAAGAAAGCAGAGAGGGAGCAGGACACATCATCCCAGGTCAGAGGTGAGGTCAAGTGTAAGAGCCACGTGGAGGAACTTGTGGAGCATTTGCTGGCAGTAGCAAAGCCCTTGGCTGCCTTTCTGCTGGATGACATCCTGAATCCACTCATCTGTTTAGCAAAAGACAAGGCAATGCTTCTAGAGTTAATCACAACCCATTTCTCTTTCCAAAAAGTGTCAAAACGTGATCTAGAGAGTCTTTTCTCACCTGGCTTCTCCTGTTCAATACAATGGCTTATTGTCACTGCTTTGTTACAGCCTGGCTACTGCCTCATGTGAGTGGAATGAGCACCACCTTCCCTGTTTAATTGAGCTGTTGAAGACTGCATTTGTGCTCTTCTTTCCGTGGGTTATCATGGCTGCACCTCAGCTGGGAGGAAAGGGTGAGTAAATGACTGAAAGGTGGTTGCTGGATGGACAGTTAATCCACCTCCTGGGAGGGCTAACTAAACGTGGTGCTGTGCCACCATCCTTGTCATCACCTCCACAGCTGCACCAGCTGGTTGGGTCCATCCCAGGGCTTTGCTGTCTGCATACAGTCTGTGTAGCTGCTGTGCAATGTGTGGCAATTATTTGGGAGGGCTTCCATCAGATTAGTTGCAGAAAAGTTCTCCATGCTGCCCTTCAGGGATTTATTAAAGCCACCTGCACACAACTGCAGCATCATTTGCACCTTGCCTGCAAGGTCTCCAAGCAGGTGCACCCCTTCTGCAGCATCAACTCTATCTCCTGTGATGTATTTGGAAGCCCAACAATTGGGCTGCTGGCAGACACTGCAGCACATGCCGGAGTGTGTCTGTGCTGCTCCTTAGCTTCCACAGAGGCGTGCTTGCTGGGTGGTTGTGCTTTGGGAATCTGGCTAGAGAATTTTCTGGTGGTCTGGGCAGTGAGGAGACCACCACTACCCACCTGCTGTTTCTTTCATCAGTAAGCAGAATTCTAGCATGTAAAGAGGTACACAGGTGAGATGAGCATTCATTTGCACACGTTCCTGTCCAGGAGAGATGTTAAGGGACCATCAGGTCACATCTCTAGCTTACAGACAGCTCAGCTGGACAGTCTAACACCCTACACAGCCATACAGAATCAAATAAACCAGGTTGGAAGAGACCTTTGAGACCATTGAGTCCAACCTATCACCCAACACCATCTAGTCGTGAGGTCTGTGGTGACAGGTTGGACTCGATGATCTTTGAGGTCCCTTCCAACCTTGGTGATACTGTGTAATCAACTAAACCATGGCACTGAGTACCCCACCCAGTCTCTTCCTAAACAGCTCCAGGGATTGGGGACTCCACCACCTCCCTGGGCAGCACATTCCAATAGCCAATAACTCTATCTAGGAAAAACTTCTTCCTAACATCCAACCTAAACCTCCCCTGGCACAGCTTGAGACTGTGTCCTCTTGTTCTGGTGCTGCTTGCCTGGGAGAAGAGACCAACCCCCACCTGGCTACATGGCTTCAGGTAGTTGTAGAGAGCAAGAAGGTCTCCCCTGAGCCTCCTCTTCTCCAGGCTAAGCAACCCCAGCTCCCTCAGCCTCTCCTCACAGGGCTGTGCTCCAAACCCTTCACCAACTTTGTTGCCCTTCTCTGGACACGTTCCAGCAAGTCAACATCTTTCCTAGGATGTTTCTTCCCCAGGATAGCTCCTGGCCCTCACCTTCATCCACCTTGTCTTTGCAGTTATTTCTTTTCTGTTGTGTTGTTGTGTTTTGTTTTGTTTCTTCTGAGCCCTGACGAAATCAAACCTGAAGTGGTGCAGCTGTGGGCAGCTTTTAAACTTGGAGAGCTACAATACAATGTGCAGATGTTTGCACACCACCAGCTCCCAGCTCAGCCCCTGGAAACCCTGCTGAAGCCCCTGGTAACTGGTGATGAGAGCATTTCAATTTACCCAAGAGAGATTATAAACTACATTGCCATGGAGGGACAAAACTCTTAGGTCCATCTTGTCCCCTGGTTTCTAACCTTCTGTATGTATGTCCCAAAGGGTTTCTTTGCATCAAGGTGAAATCATTTGTTCCTTCTTGGAAAGGGAACCTTCTGATGCACATCTGATAAAGCCACCAAGAGGCCCTGTTATTATGGGCTGTAATGGCCCACAGGAGTGTTTGATGAGAGCATTTTCCTTGTCACACCGACAAGCTAGGAGATATTATCTGCCTGGGGAGGAAGACTTGAGGGACAAAAAGGTCTCTTCTTGTTATGTGCAGAGTCTTGTGACTGAAAACACCACAAGGGGTGAAGACAGTTCTCTGGGTGTATGGAGTCAAGCATTATATGTAAATTAGTTTTGTTTACCAACACAGCTGTGTGTTGCAATTATTCTATCCAGCTGCACTTAAACTTAGGAATTACCTAGGGAATACTCCAGCTGGGATATAATTGACTTTCTCATAAATAAGAAATCACAGACTCAGAATCACCAAGGTTGGAAGAGACCTCAAAGAACATCAAATCCAACCTGTCAACACAGACCTCATGGTTAAACCATGGCACCAAGGGCCACATCCAATCCCCTCTTGAACACCATTTTGATTTTGTTTAAATCCCCACATGTACTGCAGGATGCTATGAGCAGTGAGTAAGTCACCATCATTGGAGGTACTCAGGAGGAGACTTGCTGGGGTGCTTGGTGCCATGATCTAGTTGTTTGGGTGGGTTGGATTGGTTGATAGGTTGGACACGATCTTGAAGGTCTCTTCCAACCTGGATTTATTGTATATTATTGTATTGTACCTCCAGGGATGTCTGGGTAGCCCTCAACATAGGAAGCTCAGCAGTGACATTAGTCACTGATCACAACTTCCTGACTTTTTTCCCTTCAACCAGTTCATGTCCACCTCACTGTCTGATTATTCAGACCACGCTTGCTCAGTTCAGCTGTGGGGATGTTGTGGATGCTTCCCTGAGACTAAGACAAACCACATCCCCTGCACCACCATCTTCCTTCTACCTGGCTATGTCCTCAAGTGGTGGCTATGTGGCAACATTGCTGAACGCATTTGGTTAAGTGCAGATGAGGTGAGGAAAATGCGAAGGCAGAATTGTGGCCCTAGAGGAGGTGAGACATCTTGATCTGTTTTTACTGAGGCAACACTGATGTAATTGCCATCCATCTCTGCCAGCAAGCCCCAAATAGGTATTTTTTTTTTCATGCCTGATAGATGCATTGCTTGAAGAAAATGCTGCTTTTCTTGGTGGCAGGACAGTTGTTATGGTGACTCCTCCTTCCCTCGTTTCATACAGGAAGCAGAGCACTAAAATAAAAACCATTCCATTTATGGGGCTTGGAAGAAACCCACTCTGAAGCTGTAGCTCCAGAGAGATCTTTTGGAGTATTTAATGGCATTTTTTTTTTCTATACACATATTATTAGATTTTTTTCCCCTTTTTCTTTATTTTTTTCATTCTGGAGCTTGAAAATGTGTGGAAAGATCTAGGAATAGGAAATCTATGGAAGGAAATGGATTTTTCTATGCAGACACTGTGTCATGATCTCCTATGCAGTACTTACACATTATTGTGGCTTTGTTGTGGGCATTGGACAAGAACTTGGTGCAGGTTGGGTACCTACAGAGTAAAGAACAGAACGGAACTAAGCAGGTTGGAAAAGACCTCTGAGATCATCATGAGGGCTGCTGGAAGAGCACAAGCCCTATGAGGAGAGGCTGAGGGAGCTGGGGTTGTTTAGCCTGGAGAAGAGGAGGCTCAGAGGAGACCTCCTTGCTCTCTACAACTACCTGAAGGGAGGTTGTAGCCAGGAGGAGGTTGGTCTCTTCTCCCAGGCAACCAGCACCAGAACAAGAGGACACAGTCTCAAGCTGTGCCAGGGGAGGTTTAGGCTGGAGGTGAGCAGAAAGCTCTTCCCAGAGAGAGTTGTTAGCCATTGGAATGTGCTGCCCAGGGAGGTGGTGGAGTCCCCATCCTTGGTGCTGTTCAAGAGGGGATTGGATGTGGCACTTGGTGCCATGGTCTAGTCATGAGGTCTGTGGTGACAGGTTGGACTTATGATCTGTGAGGTTTTTTTCCAACCTTGGTGATTCTGTGAAATAAGATGGATTGCTGTTGTTGTTCCACCCCCCCATCCCCCCCCTTCTTGATTCAGTTTTTAACACCATTTTCTAGTTTATCCTGTGGGTGCTAAGTGTAGTCACAGTGCCATTACATGAACCAACAGCTCTGCAGTTTCTTGAGGGTCCCTGCTCAGATATTTCACAGGCATTAAGCAGCACAACCCTGCAATATGCTGCTTTTATTTTCAGTTTTTCACTTAGCTCAGAGTTGTTTCTAAGGCTACCTTTGGAATTAAATTCTCCATGAGCATCTAAATTACTTAACATTTTATGCCAGCTCACAATTTCAGACAAATTTACCCCAGGCTCTCTGATAAGTGTCAGATTTCTACTTTAAAGCTAAGGAGCTGAGTCAATCAGAGGTACCGGTTAGCTACAAGAAGGGTTTATGCCCACAGCCAGGGCAGAGGTGATTTTGCAGAAGCTCACTTGGTCTACAAGGATTTGAGCATGTTCTATGTTGGTCAAAGCTTCTAAGTGGATAGGCAGCTCTGCAGGGTGATTGATCCCTGTCCAGTGGAGATAAAGCTCCCCTGAATGTGTCTTCACTGATGTTAAAGGAGAATTTGAATCTCCATAAAGCAGGTGTGAAGGAATAGAATAAACCAGGTTGGAAGAGACCTTCAAGATCATCACATCCAACCCATCATCCAACACCACCTAATCAACTCAACTGTGCAACCAAGCACCCTATCAATCTCCTCTTGAACACCTCCAATGATGGTGATTCCACCAGTGGCCCAGCCACTGTCATGAAAGAAGAGCAGGAGTTGATGGGGAAAGAGGGTTCAGGCACAAAGAGGGAAGGCATCCAGGAAATTATCAGCTGCATATCTTTAGAAGACTTTAAAAATCCAAGAGGAAAATACCTTACGGAGCCTACAAGGCAGGATGCAGCTGGGGATGTGCTCAGGGAAGAATGAGAGTCTGTCTGCTGGCTAAGATGAAATCAGTCACAGGAAGTACACAACCCAAAAAGATTTCTCATGTGTAAATACCAAATCCGTGGTGAAGTGCTGCATTCAGAGCACTGAGAGGATCATTTCCCCAGGAACTGTTATCCTTTTATCAGCCTCCCACAGGAAAGCAGCAGCATTGCAGTGGTTGAGAGTTGCTGAAGTTTATTAGGTCCAGACTATCAGTGTAACTTTTTAATGAGTAATTTATCACCCTTAGAAGTCCTGATTCTTGTTAACCTTACCTGTGGTCAAAGATGAATTACCTTTCTAACCCAGGGGCTGGCAACCAGGGAGCATCCCCTTATCAGCAGCAAGCCATTCACTTCACACACAGCTCTGGTGGCAGGAAGGAATCCATCCTTCCTGGGAGTACTTCAGCCTGGGACAGGTGCAGTGCCAATGCCACCTGCTGAAAGGCTGAAGGCACTCAGGAGATGTCAGGGTGTGCCTGAAGGCTTTCCAGCCAGTCTGGCAGGTTTGCAAACTGGTCTGCTCAAATGAAGGCTGTGCTTGAGGAGCTTTAGATTTGTCCCACCGACTACACAGCTCTAAGTTTCTCTGTAAAGATCTCTGCTGGAGTGCAAACCTCAGCTCTGCATCTGCATGTGAACACAGTTCCCATCCAGCAGTGCTGTGCCTGTATGCTGAGGACAGTCTGTTGTGAGCCCCACAGCCTTTCTTCCCCAGCTTTGTTGCCTTCATTTTCTGTACCCACCTACCTCCTCTGGAACCCCTGCAGGACACCATCCTTCAGGTACTGACTGGACCACAGGGGTCTATATCTGGTATTTGGCTGGAGCTTCCTGCAGGACTTGGACCACAGAAAGGTGCCAAGGTGCCCAGGGTGCTGGTGCTCTCAGCCCATGAATCTCATTTGGTGCTGTAGGGGCCAATTTGACCTGAAGCCCCCACCCTATAATCTTCTGTCACCTCCAGTCAGAGCTTCTGCTGCTCCCAGCTGCTTCCTATTTTTCATTCCTAAAGCTGCACCAGCTTAAATAACGTGTTTAGGCAACCAAATTAGACCAAGCAGTGATATTTTCTGTGTGGAACCCCTGAGCACTGTCCAGAGCAACTCAGATACTTAAATAGGTTTGCAGAGGCCAAGCAGAGAGACAGAGCCTACCACATTCTTAATATAAACCCCATGAAGACAAAAAAACAATAGCTAACCACCCTTCTGTGTCCTGGTTTGAGTTAGAACTAATCTTATTCAGGGATTTGTTTACATTCTGGTTTTGATGTGATGAAGCTGCAACAGGGACTGCACAATAGGGGCAGAGGAAAGGAGGCTTTCAGTCACCTGCTTGTAATGCATAATTCTAGCGTGGTGATTGCTGTTGGAGCAGACCACTCAAAATGTCCACTGTGATTTCAAACCCCAAACCTAAACAGGATGGTTTAGATGTAATTGCCACCAGCCAAGTCGCTGGAGTAGATGAGTATCACAGCTGCATTAATAAAAAGGATTATAAGGTGTGCAAGGGCAAATTACCTGGTATTAAAAGTGATCTCACCAAAGCAGGAAAAAAGAACCAGAGGCAAGCTCCCTGTTGGATGAGGCAAAACAAGCCCTCTTGAAAGGATTTCAGAGTACAGAAAACCTCCTGCAGTGTTTAGCACAGTGGTAAAGTAGGCAAGGGGTATTGCAGGGTTTACCTTGGCTAAACGTGTATGAAAATGAACCCCTGAGAGCCTGAATCCTCCTGCAGGAAAGCAGGAAAATGAGAGCACATCTGCACCTCCCTGCAACACAAAAACATGTCCCAGCACATTGCCATACTGGTGATACATCAAACCAGGGGGAAATGAAATTCAACCTCCCCTCCTTCTGCGTTGCTGCCAAGGGACAAAAATACACCATAGGCTAAAGGTTCTCTGCCAGCCCCAGCCAATTACAACATAACATACAATTAACTTTCACAGCTGGTCACAGGCTTTGTCAGAAGCCTGGGGAAAACAAAAAGTCCTGTGTGTTGAACCTGGTTGTGAATGTGCTTTAAATATAGCTCATTAAATCCACTTGGAGTTACGCTCGCTGCGAGCTGGGTTAGCTGGCTGAAGGTCTCCTTACAGGACCATGTGGGAACAGGACAGCATGATCTATCTAGTCAATAAACCCCTTAACTTCCATGGTCTGCATTGGCTTAGTTTGTTGCACTACATGCAGGCACAGTGAGATCACTGAAATCAGGGGGTTTGTTTCTCCTCGCTTTGGCTTGGCTCCTGCCTGCAATTACACGCTGGCTCACAACTGCCCCAGGAGACCCCTTCTCCTTCAACATGCTGGGAGCTGGAGCTCCTTAGCTTGGAGGAGAGGAGGCTGAGGGGGGGATCATATTAATGCTCACAAATGCTGAAGAGGTGGGAGTCAGGAAGATGGGGCCAGATTCTACTTGGTGGTCCCCAGTGACGGGACAAGGGGCAAAGAGCATAAACTTGAACAAAGGCAGTTTCATCTGAACACGAGAAGGAACTTCTTTACTTTGAGAGTGGCAGAGCACTGGAATAGGCTGCCCAGAGGGGTGGTGGATTCTTCACCTCTGGAGACTTTTAAGGCTTGCCTGGCTGTGTTTCTATGTGGCCTGCTGTAGGTGATTCTGCTCTGGCAGGGGGGTTGGACTTGATGATCTTCAGAGCTCCCTTCTGCCCCCTGTCATTCTGTGATGTGGACCTCACCTGTTAACTCTCTATGGACAAAGCCCTTCTACTGCAAACCCCTCCCTGGGACAATGGACACATTTCCCTTCATAGAAATGTGGAAGGCACAGGGAGTTCTCACTGCTCAGCAATGCTTGCTCAGAGGTTTCCCAACCAGCAGGTTGTCACTTGATGAATTTAAGCCCTCTAACATAAGACTTTCTCTCATTAGTGTCTGCCACAGGTCCCAGGGGTTTGTGAACTGCTCTTTGGTCTGATCTGAGAGGAGAATGGGCAGGATATGTGTGTGCACCATGCTCAAGTGATTACTTGGGTGTGAGACTGGAACCTGACTGTGGCTGTTGGGCTTGGGGAATTTGGACCTATCTGAATTCACTGGCATTGGTGCAACCCTAAACACAGCTTCCCCAAACCGAGGTGATGATCCCCATTGCTAATGTTGTTTGGGCTTCTGTTTGCAGCAGTTAGAGAGCCAGTCTAGCAGAAGTGATAGCTATTCAGGATAATGAATTATACAGTTGTTCTAGCTATGTGGATCTGTCTATTTTAATTCAAATGAACAGCTCTAATCTTCTCTATCAAGTTCTACCATAAGATAAGGTGGTGGGTACCAGCTGAGGTGGAGGGAACCAGCTTTACCCATTCCAGCTGTGTTGCTGCAGCTGTTTCCAAACAATCCCATGGTTGGTGTGTTATGAAGTGAAGGGGAATTTGGCCATGTAGTTGAGTGAGGCCAGGGTATAAACACCAACATGCTTTTTCATCTCCATGTCACGTCCTGAATAACAGCACAGACAACCTCAATCTGTCTTTGCAATGCACTGGCACAGTTTAATGCCCCCAGTAGTGACTTAAAGACAAACAGTGCTGGGGGGGGGGGGGGGGGGGGGGCTGCAGTTTTGAAGCTAATGGAGAATAAGTAAACTAGAACTTCACACAGCTAAGGCCATGCAGGTTTGCTTAACTGTCTTAGGTTTCTCTGCAGAAAGGTACAATTAAAATCTATGTATGCAGACAAGCAGGTGATCCATTTAAAAGTCCTCCTAGATATATAACTGTCTGCCTTTTTGAGCTCTGTCTTCCGTGGCAGTTTCCAGGTGTGTCCAGAGAAACCTTGCTGCTCGCTGTACAACAACCCTAAGTGAACCATGGAGTTTCATATTCCCTCTTCATTATGTTTTCCCTTGTAATTCACAGCGTGATGCTGCTGCTAGCAAGGAATAGGGTATCACAGCCCTCTTGAGACTGCTTTAACATATGTACAGTGCTGTAGGAAGGCTGTGAATCTAATGGACAGAGTGGCCATTTTATTGGGCAAGGGCTCTTTTGTTTTTCTTAAGGCTCACCTGTTTCCTTACCACTATTACCAGGGAGAGTTAGGTTAGTTCTTAATTGTGGCTAATGTTGCTTCCCTTCTAAAGCACAGCTTCATCTGCTCTGCTCTCGTAAGACCCCACCTGGAGCACTGCCTCCAATTCTGTAGATTTACTTTCAAGAAGGGTGGTGTATCTTTAATAATAGTGCACATGTTCATGTTTGTACATAAGATTAAAATGTATCAATGTATGTATGTATATATATTTGAGAAAAGACAGTGTGAAGATGATAGAGCCAGGCTGTCTTCAGTGGTGTCCAGTGATAGGACTAGAGGCAATGGGTACAAACTGAAGTAGTTTCAGTGTGTTTCTGTACATCAGAAAATTCATTTTCATTAGGTGGGTGACTGAGCACTGACACAGGTTGCCCTTGGAGGTTGTGGAGTGCCCATCCCTGAAGATGCTTAGATGCAGTCCACTGCAACCAGCTTCAGGTGACCATTGAGCAAGGGGGTTGACTGGGTGACCTCTAGAGATCCCTTCAAACCTCAACCATTCTGTGAGAGCACAACCCCATAGGACTAAATAATTATAAGGGATTAGTAACTGTATTAAAAGAAGTTACAGGAGTGAATAGATTATTGGCAAAGAGAGCTTACATGTTGGCTAGAGAGAGATGTCAAAGCTAAGTTAGACTTTGCAGATTGAAACATTAAATCTTCAGATTCAGCTTTTTAAAGTGGTCTTCCTATTGGTCAATGTATAACAGCAAATGACTAGGCTAGCACAGAAGGGACATCAAATTGCTAGAGTGGGTCCAGAGGAGGAATCAGAGGGTTGGAGCACCTCTCCTACTGGGTACAGGCTGAGAGAGTTGGGGCTGTTCAGCCTGGAGAAAAGAAGGCTCCAAGGAGACCTTAGAGCAGCCTTCCAGTACCTGAATTAGGTGGGTTGGATTGGTTGATGGGTTGGACGCGATGATCTTGAAGGTCTCTTCCAACCTGGATGTATTGTATTGTATTGAATGGTATCACAGGAGAACTGGGGAGGGACTTTTTACAGGGGCTTGTAGTGATGGGAGAAGAGGGGATGGATTGAAGCTGGAGGAGGGCAGATTTAGACTGGAGATTAGGAAGCATTCTCTACAGTGAGGCTGCTGAGGCATTGGAACAGGTTGCCCAGGGAGGCTGTGGATGTCCCCTCCCTGGAGCTGTTCAAGATCAGGCTGGATGATGCTTTGAGCAACCTGGGCTAGTGGGAGGTGTCCCTGCCCATGGCACATGAGTTGGAACTGGATGATCTTTAAGGTTCCTTCCAACCCAAACCATTCCATGGATCTATGAATTCAGGCTAGTTTGTGAGTAATGGAAGTCACCACAGGATCATCTAAAACTGCTGCCTGGAGTAGCTTTGAGAGGAAAAAGAAAAGGCTGTCCTAGGATGTGTGTCCATCCATCTAATGATGAACACTACAAATTTCCCCTCAAAACCTGCATGACATTAGGATGGTGTGAGAGATTCTTTGCTAACAAAAGATTTCCAACTCTTTGCACCTCTAGAAACTAGAGCTAGGCATGGGAGACAGTAGTAAACCATTTAAATAGTCACCCAGGAATGAAAAAGCTGTTCCAAATGTTGCTGTAGATGATGTGTGTAACCCCAGCCTCTCTTAAAAGCATACATTCATAGGTCATAAAAAAGCAGCTCATACATAGACCTCCCTTCTAGTAAGGGAAATGACACTCAGAAGTGTTCCCAGGCACAGGAACTGAAATAACTTGTACATTAGAAGGGTCTCTGACATGTTTTTGGCATTGTCTGATTTACACTTTCTCTCACAGTTCCCAGGAATGGGTTGAGAGAGAGAGGGGAAGATTCTACCCTGCCCCAGCGAGGCCACATCTGGAGTACTGGATCCAGTTCTGGGCTAAGCAGTTTAAGAGACACCAGGAACTACTGGAGACAGTCCAGCAGAAGGTAAGAGAGGATTAGAGGGCAAAAGCATGTCTCTAGCAACCAGCACCAGAACAAGAGGACACAGTCTCAGGCTGTGCCAGGGGAAGTTTAGGCTCGAGGTGAGGAGAAAGTTCTTCCCAGAGAGAGTTGTTAGCATTTGGAATGTGCTGCCCAGGGAGGTGGTGGAGTCACCATCCCTGGAGGTGTTCAAGAGGGGATGGGATGTGGCACTTGGTGCCATGGTCTAGTCATGAGGTCTGTGGTGACAGGTTGGACTTGATCTTTGAGGTCTCTTCCATCCTTGGTGATACTGTGATACTGTAAAATGCTGGGAGTGTTTAGCCTGGAGAGAGCAGACTGAGAGGGGTTCTTCTCGATGCTCAGCAGGAGCTGAAGGGCAGTTGCCAAGAGAATGGGGCCACACTTTTTTTCAGCAGTGCTCAGTGACAAACAAGGGCAGTGAGCACAAACTGGAACGCAGGAGGTTCCACCTACACATAAGGAAAAACTTCTTTGCTGTGAGGATGTTGGAGCCCTGGAGCAGGCTGCCCAGAGAGGTTGTGGAGTCTCCTTCTCTGGAGAGATTCCAAACCCACCTGGACATTGTGATCCTGGGCTGCCTGCTGTGGATGCCCTGCTTTAGCAGGGGAGTTGGACTGAATGATTTCCAGGGGTGCCTTCCAGCTCCCACTGCTGGGGTTCTGTGATAAGCCAAGTACCATTCCCAACAGGCAGCTCACTCGTTTCACCAGATAGAAAAGGATACCATGGGATGTTTGGTTCCAGTTGTCACCAGTGCCATAGAATGGCTGCAGACAACTTTCCTTTACTAGTGTTGTAATAAAGTCTTAAGGAATCCCTGTCCACAGCAAGCAGAGGTTAAGTTAGCTTTGTGCTTCGGCTGCTTTGGGGGTGAGAGCAGCCTGGAGTTTACACTTCAGTATTTATACAAAGAACCACAGTTTCACTGCAGTGTGTTTGACTTAGAGAGAGAGATAATCCTTCTGTAGCCTTGGGACGTGGACAAAACCATCTGCTTTGCTGGCCTGCTTCATCTCTGTGCAAACCCCTGGTAGAAAAGTCTTCCACCCTTTCCATTAGAGAAGTGTGTTAGATGTAAAAGCTAACTTGAGGCATCGTTGTTGCCATGGGTTCAAAAAGGAAAAGCCTGGCAGATTGCAACATCCTGATCCCCAGGCAGCAAGGGCAGAGGAACCATAAGGCTCACTGCAGGCTTTGTGAACCAGCAGCTTCTGTCAGGATCCTGTTACCCAGCAAAAGCCTTGTTCATCCTCTCTGGTTTCCTGAACCTGGATATTCAGCCATGTAGAAAATCAGCTTCCCTGCCTGCCCACTTGCAAGATCTGTCATTTGGGGAAAGCTCCTTTCTGCATTTCCACACACACAGTTTACAGTCCAGCTGCTGGGTTCCATTGTCAAAATGATGTTCCTGCATGTGGAAAGAAACTCATCACAGGCACTTACTTCCAGGATGCCTACATCATCACAGGCACGTCCAGGATGCTTAGCTGTACAGGAAGTACCCAGCTCACACACAGACAGCTGGCTGTGCAGTGCTGAGAGATAACTGCTTTGTGCCTACCTTGATACAGAGCTCTGAACTTTTAGATCCTGGACTTGGGGACTGCTCTAATCCCACTCAGCACTTGGCTTGAAGTATTCTCTCCCTTGTGACAGCTGCTCAGAAGGGAGCTTCTTCATTGCTTTCAGTGGCTGCTCCACTTCTGGGCCCCTCAGTTTAGGAAGGATGTTGACTTGCTGGAACGTGTCCAGAGAAGGGCAACCAAGTTGGTGAGGGGTTTGGAACACAAGCCCTAGGAGGAGAGGCTGAGGGAGCTGGGGTTGCTTAGCCTGGAGAAGAGGAGGCTCAGGGGAGACCTTCTTGCTGTCTACAACTACCTGAAGGGAGGTTGTAGACAGGCGGAGGTTGGTCTCTTCTTCCAGGCAAGCAGCACCAGAACAAGAGGACACAGTCTCAAGCTGCACCAGGGGAGGTTTAGGCTGGATGTTAAGAAGAAGTTCTTCCCAGAAAGAGAGATTGGTCATTGGAATGGGCTGCCCAGGGAGGTGGTGGAATCACCATCAGTGGAAGCGTTTAGGAAGAGCCTGGACGAGGCACTTGGTGCCATGTTTTAGCTGATCAGATGGTGCTGGGTGATAGGTTGGACTTGATGATCTCAAAGGTCTTTTCCAACCTGGTTTATTCTATTCTAGTCCCTTTCCCCAAACTGATTTTACCCCATGTGGCACCTTCCCTGACCTGCACATCTTTATCTGTTCCAAATTGAGCTTCTTGGTGCTTCATTCCTGCTCCCTTCATTAGAGCACTGGGATAGAAGACCTCAGATAAAAGTTGCTATGTGCTCCTAGATTGCATTAATTAATCACCAAGATAAGTGCTTTTAAGAAGAGAGGGAGGCAAAGCAGTTTCTATAGCCTTAAAAAACCCTCATCTCATTTCTGGAGGGACATATCTTTCCCCAGAACAGCTCCTAGCCAGATTTTTAATTATAAGAGCCTCTGCCTTGCAAAGAGCAGGGCAAGCTCTGCAGAGATAAATTAGTTCCCAAGGAAGTCTGAGAGAATATAAAAGACTGTCCCTCTGAGATCAGAGTGAAGGTAAGAAGGAGCTTGTAATAGCATCACATCCTACTGGAGTCCTTCTGCCAGGCTGGAGTAGCTCCACAGGCGTTACTGCAGATCACACTCAGCAAAGGGCTGGTGTGGCCTGAAACTGAACCTCCTCACAGGATGGCGAAAGATGTTCCCACTGCCTTCACTGTGGCTCTGTCCCTTTCCAGTGGATTTAAGCACAGCCAGAGTGGTGAAAGATACAAAATACAAATATTTACATAATGGGGAGGAAACAAAGCAAACAGCAGCGTTGCAGACATTGGCAACAGAGAAACTGCAGGAGCTGTGGGACAGGACTGCCCTGGCACCTGGTGCTGGTCACTTTGGTGCTAGTTTTGCCTGCTACATGCAGTGCAACAGAGATCATCACTGAGGGTGCTGGCTTTGAGTCATGGCTGTGGTGGGAGTTGCCTCTGCTTTCCAGAAGGGCTGGGCAAGCATCTAGGCAAGCTTAGCCAGGGCTTGGGAGAGCTTTTTCTTTTATGGACTGTGGTGGGTTAAAGTTTCCCATTCACATACCTAAGCACGAGCAGGTCAGCAGGAAGCAAATGGGAGCTGTGTTTACTCAGCAAAACCTACACTCCAGCATGGAATGCAATGAATGTGTCCAAAATATACAGGGTTTGCAATATTATGCAGGTATTTACAATCAGAAAATAGCACAGAAACCCCCCTGGATCCCTTCTGGGAGTCAGAGGGGCTGGAGAGCAGCCAGGCAGAGAGGGACCTGGGGGTACTGGTTGATTGTAGGCTGAACATGAGCCTGCAGTGTGCCCAGGTGGCCAAGAAGGCCAATGGCATCCTAGCCTGGATCGGGAACAGTGTGGTCAGAGGAGCAGGGAAGTCGTCGTGCCTCTGGACTCAGCACTGGTTAAGGCACACCTTGAGTCCTGTGTCCAGTTCTGGGCCCCTCAGTTTAGGAAAGATGTTGAGTTGCTGGAAGGTGTCCAGAGAAGGGCAACAAAGCTGGGGAGGGGTCTGGAGCACAGCCCTGTGAGGAGAGGCTGAGGGAGCTGGGGTTGCTTAGCCTGGAGAAGAGGAGGCTCAGGGGAGACCTTATTGCTGTCTGCAACTACCTGAAGGGAGGTTGTAGACAAGTGGAGGTTGGTCTCTTCTGCCAGGCAAGCAGCACCAGAACAAGAGGACACAGTCTCAAGCTGTGCCAGGGGAGGTTTAGGCTGGATGTTAGGAAGAAGTTCTTCATAGAGTGATTGGCCCTTGGAATGTGCTGCCCAGGGAGGTGGTGGAGTCACCATCCCTGGAGATGTTTAAGAAGAGCCTGGATGAGGCACTTGGTGCCATGGTTTAGTTGATTAGATGGTGTTGGGTGAGAGGTTGGACTCGATGATCTTGGTTTTTTCCAACCTGCTTAATTCTATTCTAAAAAGAGCAGGGGTGCTGCTCCACTGCCCACCCCCCACCCCCAACTTCCCAAACCCCCCTCGTCCCAAAAGGGAGAGAAGCTGGAAGAGCAGCAGTGTTAATCTTATCTGTTTCTCAAGGCCAGCTAGAAAGCGATTAGGCTCTCCCCTGCAAAGCAGAACAGCCAAGCAGTTAGAGAAGAAAAGAAGGAATGGGGCTGAAAGTAAAACGTGGAGAGATGTTTAGAGAACACTTGCTTCTACTCCAGATGTTCTGTCCAGTGAAATTCATTTAGAATAATCTTTTTGTTTTCCTTTTTACACCCAGTAGTGAAGTATTTATATTTCTCTACTTTTCTGCTTGAAATCTGCAGCTAACTTTTAAAGGCATAGCCTAAAACTGCCACATGGATGAAGCCTTCCATGGGTCCTCACACACCAAAGAACACCAAAGTGTATTGTCATGATATCAGCCTCTACCACTGACATAGTTGGAGTGGGACCAGAGAAGGGTCAGGAAAATGATCACCAGGTTGGAACAGTTCTATAAAGAAAGGGGTGAGAGAGTTGGAGTTGTCTGGACTGGAGAAGAGAAGGCTCTGGGGAGACCACCTTGTGACCTTTCAGTACTTACAAGGGGCTGGGGACAGGCAATTGAGCAGGGTCTGTTGAGACAGGACAAGGGGTGAGGGGGTTGAACTAAAAGAGGCAGATTAAGACTAGATAGGAGGAAGTTTGTACACTGAGGATGATAAAACACTGTCCCAGGTTCCTTAGTGAGGCAGGAGACACCCCATCCGTGGAAACATTCCAGCTCAGGTTGTCTGGGGCCCTGAGCAACCTGATCTAGTTGAAAATATTTGGGTTTGGGCCATCTGACTGCAGGGAGGTTGGACTTGATGACCTTTAAAAGATCCTTTCCAACCCAAACCATTTCCTGAGAGCTACTTCAAGTCTATGAAAGTCTATGGGTAGCTCATGTGGTATCACACAGCTCTAGGAGTGGGAGGCAGGGAAATCCTGGCCAAGGACAGAAAGGTGAAGCTGCTGCTTTGTATATTAGTCAGGCCATTTTTAATGTCTGCGCTGCTCAGACTGAAATGCAGCTTTTGAAGTCTGGTCTTGAATATTCAGCATGTAGCAAGCTGAAGGGAATTAAATGTATCTGATGCCAAAAGAGGAAGGGAACACAGTTTACCGCAGTACTTTTAGCAAGTGATGTTAGAGATGCTACCAGCTGTGGCGTTTAAAGTTTCACCTGAAAAACCTGGCAGTGTGACTGCTCAGTCCAAGCACTGGCACCACTGCAGCTGATGGCTGACACTCCCTCCCAGCACTCTTCTGTGATGCTGTGCACCGCCTCAGAAGGCAGAGAGGGAGGTTTATGTATCACCACAGGTGGGCTGTGACATTTCACCAGTGCGGAGCTTTCTCAGCTATCAGAGCAGTGTCAACACTTTGTCCTCTGTTCTCAGCTTCTTTCCTCTCCAAAGACCTTGACAGGGACCTTTATGTAAGAAGACTTGTCTGCCCATGATCTTTAAAAGCTGTTAGGCTTTTGAAGACTTGTCTGGCCCCCATATTTTCTGTGCAGTCTCCCCACAGGCCACTTCATCCTCCTGTGAGCAGCAGAGCCATAGGACTTCCACCAAGCCACCGTCCTCCAAGGTAGGGCCAGTGGCCTCCTTTCTCACTGTCTGGGACAGGACACTCAAGCTTGGAGCTGGAGGCAGTACAATGAATCCAAAGTCAGCGAGGCTGGCAATAAATCCAGAGAGAGGATAAAAAGAGGTAGTTGCTTCTCAGAAATACCTATTGGGCAGGCAGAGATGTGGCTGGCAGCCTGGAGGAGGAAGTGTGAAGGTTCACAGAGCTGCATGATGAGCAGGGTTGGGACTGGCTGTCTGGGGCTGCAGGGTGACACACCAGGCACAGCCTCCTCACTCCTGTAGCACTGTCTGGTAAAGATGCCTCCCTGAGTGAAGCTACTTCCTTCTTCACTCTGCAGCAAGTCTTTCCGAGGCACTTTTAGGACACCCTCTGGCCACGCAGTGTATCCGACAATTCACAGCGGAATATCTGGGGGAATACAAAGTGGCATCAAATTGGGATGTCCTTTCTGAGGTCTGAAATGATTCTCCTGACTCAATCCTCACAGCAATAATATTGCAACCTTAGGCTAAGCCCCATGCAGGGCAGGGTGGGAAATAAAACAAGGAAGCAGGAGAGAAAGTACTGAAAGTTGGCGTTACCTGACTTACAGCATCAAAAATCACTAGCTGTGGATTTGTCTGTGCTCTGCAGAAACAAAACAAAAAATGCTCTTTGATTAATATTTTATGGACTCAGAGGAAAGCATGTATCACTGTATCAACAACTCTCAACAACACAAGCAACGGTGTGGGAGCACTAGGAAACAAAAAGACACCCTCGATGAACAGAAGAAAAGCATCCCTAAGAGCATGCAAACTGCTTTGTGCCATGTCTTGCATCGAGAGATCAGAGCAAGAGTCACAATAGCATTTGAGATGGCTAAAGAGAAAATGAGAGTAAAGAGCTGGAGAAGGATTTGGTCTTCTCTTTAATGAAAGCATGAAAAGGAAACCATTTTTCCCCCCTCTAAGCAGAACATGTCCACACGTGGACACAACCTGGGAAATCTCTCTGATTGATGGAGTGGCTCAAAAGCAATGAGAGCTGCTTTCAATAGGAGCCTGCAAAGGGCAGATGAACTAACTCTGGAAGGGTCAAGGGCTCTGCTTTTTAAATGTCATGCCAGAGAAGTCTAAGCTGAAGTCCATCTTCAGGAAAAAAGGAACTATCAGATAGAAGTCCCTGGCAACAAGATCATTTGGAAATACTCCACTGCAGTGACCTCTGTGGACTTTGAGATGCTCACAACCCCTCCAACATGCCTGAGTTGTTCTCGGCTTCACCCTTTCAAAACAACAGAGTATTATCACCAGCCTGGTGTCCTGCCTCAAGCTCTTCTGAGAGGCTCTGCCACTGATGACTTCATGTGAATTTATCACATTTTGGAGTCTGCTGCAAGCTGGGTTGGAAGATGGAGCACACAGGAAAAGAGGAAACTGATGGAGATAATATTCATCTGATGGTTTCCCTTAGGATCTTTGTGGCTCAGATTTCCATGGGAAAGCTTTCTTTTCAAACTGAAGTCCTCCAGGCTTCATCCCACAAAGGCAAGACTGTTTCCTAAGTGCCTCAGAGGCTCAGGGGCCAAATCACTTTGTGTGTTTGCCATCCAATCCATCGCCCAACAAGGCACTACAGCACTGTCTTCCAGGCACACGCAGACGCGTTTTGGCAGGAACGAGAACACAATAAAATAAACCTCTTAGATCTTGGATGTATTTCCAGCCAAGCATTTCAGAAAAACTGGAGTCAGGTTTTCTTGTGTTTATTGGGTTATGAAGAACAGAATAGAATTAACCAGGTTGGAAGAGACCTTTGAGACGGAGTCCAATCTGTCACCCAACACCATCTAATCAACTAAACCATGGCACCGAGCACCCCAGCCAGTCTCTTCCTAAACACCTCCAGTGATGGTGACTCCACCACCTCCACAGGCAGCACATTCCAAGGGCCAATCACTCTTTCTATGAAGAACTTCTTCCTAACATCCAGCCTAAACCTCCCCTGGTGCAGCTTGAGACTGTGTCCTCTTGTTCTGGTGCTGGATGCCAGGGAGAAGAGGTCAACCCCCACCTGGCTACAACCTCCCTTCTGGTAGTTGTAGAGAGCAAGAAGGTCTCCCCTGAGCCTCCTCTTCTCCAGGCTAAGCAACCCCAGCTCCCTCAGCCTCTCCTCCTAGGGCTTGTGCTCCAAGCCCCTCCCCAGCTTTGTTGCCCTTTTCTGGACATGTTCCAGCAACTCAACATCCTTCCTAAACTGTTCACATTGGACTGTGCATTTGCTGGAGGCATTAAACCGCAGCACAGCATCGCTTATACTCTTAAGTCAGACTTAAGCCACACACTCAGCTTTTAATGCTGAGTCAATCAGACATTGCATTTGCTCAGTGTGGAGGCAAAATACTCTTCCTGACCATCAACACTTGTGACATAATTTGGTGTGACTTTCCTTCTGTTTGTGCTGGTACCTGTATCTCCTCTGGTCTCCTGCCCTACTCACCCCAGGAGGCACAGACTCTTTCAGAACATGGTTGTGGTGGTAGTTAGAGCATATTTTGTACATATTCACTGCAGTCCATTGTAGTTTTGCCTGTAAATACAGCTTCCATTTGCTTCTAACTGGGCTGGTCTGGCAAAGTTACTGTTGGGGAGGGAAGTTTCAACCCACCACAGTTACCAGTTCCGTTTGGAA
This sequence comes from Colaptes auratus, assembly GCA_015227895.2. Lineage (NCBI taxonomy): Eukaryota > Metazoa > Chordata > Aves > Piciformes > Picidae > Colaptes > Colaptes auratus. Next base: position 8,873,249 of record JAAWVA010000034.1, read on the forward strand.
TATATTTGCAGTGCAGTAGGGATGTTAGGTTGTGCACCCCTCAGCTTTGCTCACAAAGCTGTGACCAATAAAACTGGCACTGTGCATCCTGCAGCAGAGTGCTCTGAGGTTCACAACTAAGCAAGAGTCATAGCTGATGGACCTGCAGGGGGAGGATTGGTTTGTTTCCTCCTCTCAGGAAGAACCACATAGATGGTTTAAATTTGCATGGAGTTGTTTTAGGAGAAATTCTCCTGTGTGTGTTGTTTTTGAAGATCAGCATTGTAGATTCACACATCATGTCTGCAAAGAACATCCTGCATTTGTGTTCAGGAATAACAAGTTTTTCTTCTGTCTTGAGAATGAGGTGCATGTATATGGCTTAAAGCTCTTTCATGTTGCCAGAACAGTGTTTGGGTATCAGCATAAATGAGAATCATGTCCTGAGAGAATCAGGTGTTTAGAAATCCTGCATGGTTTTCCACAAAGAGCTGAGGGAATTGAGTTGTTTAGTCTGGAGAAGAGGAGCCTAAGGGGGGAGATCTTGCTGCTCTCTGCAGCTCCCCGACAGGAGATTGGAGTGAGGGGCTGGTCTCTTGGGGTTGGTCTCTTCTTCCTACTATCAGATGGCAGAATGAGAGGAAATGGCCTGAATTTGTGCCAGGGTTGGTTTAGATTGGATATTGGGGAAAATTTCTTTCCTGCAAGAGTGGTGAGGCATTGGAACAGGCTCCTCAGGAAGGAGGTGAAGTCACCGTCCCTGGAGGTGTTCAGGAAAATCGTGGACATGGCACGGTTTAATGGCCATGGTGGTTGGTGTTTGGACTTGATGATCTTAGAGGTCTTTTCCAACTGAAACAATCCTGCAATTCTGTGAAACCTCAGTATTTGGTTTAAGCAGTCAATGTATTCATTTGCCCTGACTGTAAGAGAGCTGAAATCAGTGTAGAGGACGTGCCAATGCTCTCCATTTCAAATGCTGTGCCAGTCCCACAGTGCAAATGTTTTCCCAGAGCATCACTCAGCAAATGCACACTAACACTAAAATTATTCATCTTGCTAACTTTACACAACAGCCTGAACTGGTAAAATTTACTAGTGGCAAATCAGTATGAAATCCACTCTGCATCAGTTGACATCAGTTGAGTTTAGATAGCAGATATTTGGTTCCTTATGCAAGCAGGAAACATGAGAACTTACTGAAAAGCAAGCAGGAGCAGAACAAGGGCAACCTCCTGGCATCCTCCTTATTGCTAAGGAAACCATCTCCTTTTGCAAGGACCTACAACACCTATTGCATCTCTGGTGTCTCTTCCATTTGCTCCAGAGCAGTTCATCTCATTGCGTGGCAGCAGGAAGAATTTAAACTCTCCTCACTAGCAATGGATACATTTAAAAGCATCTCCTGGTAACTGAGTCAGTTTCCCCAGATTTCAGTCTGTAACCTTTATCTCTTTATTTTCTGGTAGCTGGTGTCTTTGACACATCTGTTTACATACTATTCAGTACCTGGGAACACATACAGCATCTGTAAATAATCCATGCAGTGTAGGGAGGGAAAAGCCTCTTTGTTCTTTGCTGCTTTCAAGCACCAAGACCATACACATTGGTGTGTAATGTGTCAAGTAGGACACTACAATGGGATAAACACAGCAGAGTACGTGGGCTGGAATAACCTAACTGCACTGCATTGTGCTGCATGGTCAGGACTGGAATGTTAAACAAAAGAGGGCATAGAAGTGAATTTAGACACCAGAGCCCTGGGTGCCCACACCAATTAATTTTCTGGTTTGGGCTGTTTCAGTTGGATCTCTCCAGGAAAAATCTGCTCTAAAGGATTAAGCACTCTGGACACAAGCATAGAATCATAGAGTGCCTTGGGTTGGAAGGAACCTTTAAAGCTCATCTAGTCCAACACCCCTGCAGTCAGCAGGGACATCTTCAGCTGGAGCAGGTTGCTCAAAGCCCTGTCAAGTGTGACCTTGAAGCAAGTCAGTGCCATTTGGCTTCTTTAATGTACCAGTTTGCATCCAACTCCTCGTGTACCTTCACCACAGGAAGGAGGCTCTTGCACAGATACTCAGGCATGGGAACCTGAGTGGCTGTGTGGCTGGTGCAGGCACTGCTGCCCAGAGTGACATGGGGTTTAACAGCTGGCAGCCAGGTGCAGCCCAGATGTGTTGAGTGGCACAGCCAACTTGCACGGTCTGGACTTCAGGTGGCGCAGTGCACATCACTGCCTGGTGTTCTACAGCCCTCAGTGATTGTTGCTGGAGTACCATAATTTGCCAGAGAAAAAGGATTGTCCTCTCTTGGTTAATTGGTATGGAAGCCATGAGGCACCTTTGGAAAAAGCCAGACTCCCTCACAATATCTCCTTGACGGTTTGATTCATTCCTCCTGCTGAACTTTCTGTTCTCTCTGTTGAATGTTGCTTAGCAGAGTCCCATGATATCATTTCCTTTAATCAAAACTTTTTGTTTCTTAGCCTGGAAAGAGCCAGGAGGGGTTAAGCCTGAGCCTTTCCCCCACTCAAAGCTGTGACCCTTGCACTTTTTGTTAGCCTTACCTTCAATAACTGCATTGATATTTTTGGACACGACACGCACTGTGACCGTGACTAGCAAGTAGTGATTTAATCATGTTGGCTTCCACAAGTGTTTTGTCTCCTAATGTTGTTTGCCTACAGAGCTAATGATAACATTTTCTCCAGCCATCTCAGCTGAGTCTGCTCTGCTGCACACAGCCCTGTTCAGCATGTAACTCGTGACATATTCTTGGAACAGAGTAGAATAGGCTGTTGTATAGGCTTTGAAGGCTCTGCTGCCTTTGGTGAATTGCAATAGAAATATCTGTGGCAAGAAGAGGCAAAGGAGTTACCCTTTCCCTTCATTGTGTTTTTGTAATGGACCTGCTGGTGGAGCAGGTCCAGAGGAGGGCCATGAGGATGACTGGGGGGATGGAGCACTTCTCCTGCAAGGACAGGATGAGGGGGAGCTGGGGTTGTTCAGCCTGGAGAAGAGAAGGCTCCAGGAAGACCTAATAGCAGCCGTCCACTACCTGTGGAGGGCTGCAGAGGGATGGTTTCCAAAGGCCTGCAGTGACAGGAGGAGGGGAAATGGCTTGAAATGAGAGCAGAGCAGATTTAGATTGGATATTAGGAACAAGTTCTGCACCCTGAGGGTGGTGGCACACTGCAACAGGCTGCACAGGGAGGTAGTTGAGGCTCCATCCTCAGAGATATTCAAGGGCAGGCTCAACAAGGATCTGAGCAACCTGATCTAGTGTTGTATGTCCCTGCTGACTGCAAGAGGGGGTTGGATTAGATGACCTTTGGAGGTCCCTTCCAACACAAACTACTCTGTGATTCTGTAGCAGGATTCACCCAACTGATCCTGAAGTTTATAACATAAAATGTTATTAAAATGTCAAAGTTCAGTCCTATCTTGATTCTAGCCTCAGACTGGCAAGATAAATCTGGCTGGCATAGTAAATAATCCTAATACTTAGAAAATCTAAGCAATACACATTGGAAAGATCACTTACAGCAGCAGGGTTCATTTGGTGTTTCATGGGACAAATCCCTCTGGCCTACCACAGTTCACAAAGGAAACAGAGGGAAGGCTGCTAGATGAAGCACTAAGTGCTGCAGTATTTATGCATTGTCTGCACCTAGGGAAAAGAGGGACTGAAGGCATTTCTTCTCCATATGCATTTGCATGGCCCAACACTTACTGCTACCCCAACACAGAACATCAGGGGGGGCCCAAACTGCAGACCACCCCCATCTCAATCCAACCTGACAAGGCTAGAAAGGATTCCAAAGCTATAATATTTACAGTGCAGGTAAGATATTTCCATCCTGCTCCAAAACCAAGATACATCTCCAGTGGCTAGGATTTCAGGGGCAGCTGGGGGGATCAGTTGTGCTGCTGAGAGTCTGTGGCAGAGAGGTGGGAGATGCCCCATCTCTGGAACCATTCCAGGTCAGGTTGGGCCTCCCCATACAAAAGCAAGCCCACAGTTCTTTCCCTTCTCAAGGCTCTTTTGCCCAAGGTTTCCTCTTTGGAGCACAGTGGATGCAGTGGCTTCAGAAGGGCCATCCTGACTGCAGTGGTGTGTGGATGCAGGGTATTGCCTAGCACTTACAGAGAGCCTTTAACACTGCTGCAACAGGAGGATACAGGGCTGTAAAAGTGCTCATTTTATTCAAGCAGAAAAGCAGATGAGAATAACAGCATTTGGCTACCACCAGCACCGGCTGGATGCTGGAGAGAAAGCAATAAGCAGAACACCACGGATGCACCAGCAGTCAGGAGGGGTTTATGAAGTGACTTCCCCATGATTTCCTGCAGCTCTACTTGCTTGGGACTTACAACATTCTCTCGTTAACTTTCAAGGGCCTTAGGTCAAGTCTGTTGCGGTGCTGAGTGCCTTTCCCATATTCCTGGCAAATTAATCACCTTGCTTTTTGACATTTCCCTGCTTGCTGCGCAGCTGCTGCGCCTTGCACAGCGGTGTGAGCTTGTCAGCTCGGGGCAGGCTGAAGCAAAAAGCCATGTTAACACAAATGCCAGCCTCCTGCTGAAGCCTTCCTTCAAGGGAGACTTGTTCCCTTTACGTTCCCTGCTCCTCTGAGGGGCTCTGTTGATGTGGTGGAATGCTTGTAGCGTATAGCAAGCTCCTGTAGCTTGGATTTAAAGCTTTCCTTTTAACATTTCATGAGGATGTATACAGGTCCAGGGTTTCATATCTTTCAACCACTTAGATTGGTCTTTTGAAGTCTGGTGGGAGCTATATTGGTCACTTCCTCAGAACAAAGCCAGGGGATGCACAGCACTTTCCCAGCCTTATTTGGTATTCTACAGCCCACGTGTGTTGTCTGGACCAAAGCATAAAGTCCAGGAGAATCAGCCTTGCACCAAACCACACTGAGCTTCCACAATTTATTTCTCTCAGTTGTGAACTTGCTTAGGATTAATTCTTTTAATTAGAATGTGACCTCCTCAGGGGCACACACAGTGCATGATCTTACTTCTTTCTCAGATGCTTCTCTTCTGCAGCAATGTTTCTTACCAAGTGACTTTTGAGGCTCCCCACCACCCATTGGAATGGAACTGTATGATGAAATGGTAAAACCCAGTGTAGATATTTAGCCTATTCATCTCTAAATCATAGAGCTACAAAACTATCTGAGGTCTCACTAAAACTCTAAAGGTCTCACCCTCTCTGGTTTCCCATGAGGTACTCACCTAAATTCCTTTATTCTTCCACATCTTTTAATGAAAGTAGTATCCTGGGGGCTATATTGGATTTGATTAGAGATCACAGAGTCACTGAATGTCAGGGGTTGGAAGGGACCTCCGAGTGCCAGAGCAGGATCACCTAGGGCAGGCTACACAGGAACAAAGTCTCCAAAACAAGGAGACTCCACAACCTCTCTGGGCAGCCCACTCCAGTGCTCTGTCACCCTGACTGTAAAGAAGCGTCTCGTCATGTTGAGGTGGAGCCTCCTGTGTTCTAGCCTGTACCTGTGGTTCCTTGTCCTTCCACTGGACACCACTGAACCTTCATCTTGATACCTACCCCCCAGATATTTTTGTTGTTTTCTTCTTCTTTCCATGTTACATTTTCCCAGTCATAACTTTGTCTTGCTGCTGAATCCAAAGTCAATGAGGTAACACAGGGACCTCAACAGGCTGGACAGATGGGCAGAGTCCAAGGGCATGAGATTGATCACATCCAAGTGCCAGGTTCTGCACATTGGCCACAGCAACCCCAGGCAGTGCTACAGGCTGGGGTCAGAGTGGCTGAGAGCGGCCAGGCAGAGAGGGACCTGGGGGTGCTGGTTGATGGTAGGCTGAACATGAGCCTGCAGTGTGCCCAGGTGGCCAAGAGGGCCAATGGCATCCTGGCCTGCATCAGGAACGGTGTGGCCAGCAGGAGCAGGGAGGTCATTCTGCCCTGTACTCAGCACTGGTTAGGCCACACCTTGGGAGTCCTGTGTCTAGTTCTGGGCCCCTCAGTTTAGGAAGGATGTTGACTTGCTGGAACATGTCCAGAGAAGGGCAACAAAGCTGGGGAGGGGTTTGGAGCACAGCCCTGTGAGGAGAGGCTGAGGGAGCTGGGGTTGCTTAGCTTGGAGAAGAGGAGACTCAGGGGTGACCTTATTGCTGTCTACAACTACCTTAAGGGAGGTTGTAGACAGGTGGGGGTTGGTCTCTTCTCCCAGGCAAGCAGCACCAGAACAAGAGGACACAGTCTCAAGCTGTGCCAGGGGAGCTTTAGGCTGGAGGTTAGGAAGAAGTTCTACACAGAGAGAGTGATTGCCCATTGGAATGTGCTGCCTGGCAAGGTGGTGGAGTCACCATCATTGGAGGTGTTCAGGAGGAGACTTGATGGGGTGCTTGGTTGCATGGTTTAGTTGAGTAGGTGGTGTTGGATGATGGGTTGGACACGATGATCTTGAAGGTCTCTTCCAACCTGGTCTGGTCTGGTCTGGTCTATTCTATTCTACTCTATTCTACTCTATTCTACTCTATTCTCTATTCTAACACACTTACCTTTCTTGTTACTAAAGGGAACTCACATTTTAGGTTCTCTGGACGTTGTGCCCAAATCTTCCCTTGGTTAAACCATGCTGCAACACAGCCTTCTGCAACTGGGTTAATTTCTCCTCTTCCCCAAATTTATTACAGCTGTATATTTTGATCAGCAAAACAAATTAAGAGGAGGTTACGCTGGTTTAAACAGAAATATTAATGTGTCATGTATAAATTAATTCACTGCATAATGATATAAATGCAAATTATATCCCCAGCTTTTTATTTCTTCTGTCCCTAATTAAAACAAATGTGCTTTAGAATTGTCTCAAAACAGTGCTCAATATCCTTTAAAAATTGATTTCTTATGTATTATGTTGCCACAGAGCCATCACTCCACTTTCATTTTAGGCCATTTTGTGTCTGTGACCAATGGTTTAGAAAATTCTACTTTCTCTCAGCAGAGTTGTATCATAATGCAACCTTCAAGATGCACACCAAGGGCAAGGAAATTGTTCATGTTCTCAGCTTCATAGCTTCTCTCAGAAATCTCTTTGGCATAAGAGTCACTGTTTGCAGAAATGAGCACGATTTCACTTGTTCTCAGATCAAATTCTTGAGTTTTGAGCCTCTCTTACAGACATTTTGGCCCATTTACAGTCATAAGAATATCACAGAATCATAGAATAATCTCTCTCCACCTTTCTCCATCTCCCATTCACCACACTTCCCTTACTGCAGATATTTTTTCCCCCCCTCCTCTGTATTTCTGCACTTCACAGGGCCAGTTTATTGAACTCTCACAGTCAGAGGTCTGGGGACCCAAGTCAGGGAAAATGGTTGTTTTTCCTTATTTTGTGGGGGAAAAAAATACAATGAAAACAGTTCAGTGGTTCTGAAATGACATTTCCCCCCCATTTCACTCTTGCCAGAACACTTCTCTACTTTGTTCAGAGTCAGAAAACAAACTCCCTTTATAAATGTGATCCTGCTTTGGCAGGGGGTTTGGATTCCATCTCCAGGGGTCCCTTCCAACCCCTACCATTGTATGATTCTATCATTTTAGGATTTAGAGAGTCAGAAAATTCTTCCTGTGGCCAGGAAAAGGCATTGCAGCCCCTTTCCAGTTGTGCTGCCACAGCCTTGGTCTGGAAGCCCTGCACACCGCTCTGGGAGGATAGGAGCAAGTGCTAGCAGGTGGCTGGAGGGAGCAAATTCATCCACTCAGATGCATGGCCTCGTCCTGCAGCAGGGCTGAGCAATGGTGACCTACTCCCTCCCTACAGAGTGAGGTGCGTGCACAGCATACCAGTTAGAGCTGATAGGCATAAAATCCTTTTCAGCAAGTTATCAAACTGCCATAAAGCTGCACCTGACAGCCACATTGCAGAACTGGTGGCCCCCAGTGCCATGGCTTTGTGATGTTGTGATCCTGGGAGTTGTCCTTGTAGCATATGCAGTAAGATTGTTGTCTCAGCCGTGGAATCACAACATAACTGCCCTACAGGGCTAAGACCAGAGCGTGGACATCACCTGCACATCCATACCACAGCTTGTACATGCATTGTGTTGGTGAGCTAATACCAAAACAGTCCTCTATCATAAATGTAAGGATTGGGCAAAATAATATCTTGCTGGTAACAGCACAAGGGGGTTTGGGAGGCCAGCCATAGCCTTAGAGATAAATCACTAACTCCTGCACTATTAGCTCTGTGTTATATCAGATCTATATTATATACCACAAAAGAATGTTTCAATATCCAATAGTGCTTTGGTGTTTGTGCTCTTGATGTCAATGTGATGTAGAGCAGGCAAAAATGCTCACTTTGTCTCATCTTTACCTGAAAAGAATTTGCTTGCTCTCAAATAATGGTACAGGTTCCAGGGTGTCACTCAACATGACAAAATGAGACTCTACCCCGAGGGAAATCAATAGGCTTTCTGTAAATTATTTTAAGATAAGTATCTCTCTGGTGGAACTGAGGAGTTTTGCTGAGAAATAGAAACACCCTGCAAGCCACTCCAGAATCCTAAAGCATATGAGACAGAAAGCCAGCTCTAAATCATAGAATCAGAATTGTTAGGGTTGGAAAGGACCTCAAGGATCATCCAGTTCCAACCCCCCTGCCATGGGCAGGGACACCTCACACTAGGTCAGGTTGTTCACAGCCACAACCAGCCTAGATTAAAAATCTCCAGGGATGAGACTTCTACCATCTCTCTGGGCAACCTGTGCCAGTGTCTCACCACCCTCATGGGGAAGAACTTCTTCCTAACATCCAATCTGAATCTACCCCTTTCTGTTTTTGCTCCATTCCCCCCAGTCCATCACTCCTTGACACCCTAACGAGTCCCTCCCCAGCTCTCCTGTAGCCCCCTTCAGATACTGCAAGGCCACAACAATGTACAGTCTTGCCTTATATTATGAGGGCAATGTATCTTATGGAAGTTGCACTTGTGGGTTCAGGTGAAGGATGTGGCCCTTTGTGTCATTTGAACATCTTGCAGGGATCTCAGCAGCCGGAGTCTCTAATCCAACAATCACAATCAAGGCCTTGTTGCGCCGGCGAGCAGAAAAAGGCTTCTTTGACAGGATGATTCGGTGTTATACATGCTAATGGGAGCCATAGCATCTGCAGAATAGCTCATGAATACCCCAAGTCCTGTTCAGCACTCTAGTCAGAGATGTGTTTTACTTAGCTATAGTGCCAAGATGCTGTTTCATTAACCTTATTTCTCTTTCTTTCCTGTAAGGCATAATTCCCCTGTAGGTTAGGCTCACCAGGGTACGTCATGGATACCAAGTAGAGTAAATAGTATTAACATAATATGCACAGTCTGTGCTTCCAATTTCCATGCTTCACACAGGAAGATGTGTAATGACTAAAGTCTGACAGTTTAATTTATTCAGCCCTATTAGATTGGTTTGCTAAAAGAAAAAAATAAATGCAACCACCTTCCATTTCAGATTCATTTTCCTTCTCTTAAACCATGAAGGAGGAAGCAATTTACTTCCATCCTGCCTTAATTTTTAACTGACCTGTACTGCAAACAGCTAATGGAAGAGCTCAGATTCTTCACATGTCAACAGGGACACTGTCTCTAGTCTGTACTTAAAATTCTGACCACTTCTCAGTCTTGCCCTTGTGCCATGGTTTATCAGAGTCAAAGAACCAATGGGTTAAATGTATATCCAGAAAATTAACCAAGCTAGGAACACTCTGCTAGAAGTACCCAGGGTGTAATGAGGTAGTTTGTTACAACAGGAAGGAAGCCGTTTCATCTTCCATTTTATCAACATTAAAAGCACAGGAGAAGAGAATCTAAGCTATGCCAGAAGCTGATGGAAATAAATCCATTGCAAAAAGTAGCAGATATTAGTGCATGCTTCTGGAACTGAACTTTTCCAGAGAGACCTTACCTAAAACCTCAGCTTCAGTCTCCATCGCAGGTTTGCACTTTAATCCTGAGCAAATCACTTACGACCAGATTTTTCAAAGCATTTAAGCACCCAATCCCATTAGGCATTTTCCTGCATTTGTAGCCACTTATATAACTTAAATAAATCAGCTTGCCCATCATAAAGTTCATTTCTATTACAAGGAGGAGAGACAAGCTGGCTTTGCTCAGAGATGTGAGGGAAATACATCAAACACTGGCATAACCCCCGGCTTTGGTGAGTGAAAATGCAAACACAGAAAGTTTGCTTGCAAATCTCAACTTTCCAGCACTCACAGAACTCAGGGTTTGGTTTTTGCTTTGTACAGTTCTTGATTTCTAGCAAACTTTCCTTTCAGTTGTAACAAAAGGTACAATAATTAACTAGGTTGGAACAGCTAAGCTGTAGAGATCACATCACAGCCTCAAAGCTCCTCTACATGTGAATGATTTTCGGCCTCTGCTAGCAGCATAATTGCTCTGGTGACTCAACCTGCCCCTGTTACATTACACCTCTTTCAACCTCTTATTTTTAACCCCTTCAAAGCTATTGCAGCCTAAACCAAAATCCCCAGCTTTCTAGAACTTTTTGTAAGGTTACAATGAAAGATGGATAATCTAAGTCATGATACTTCACTTCTGTCATGTTAAGAACACACACGAACAGTTATCGCCATGTGGCTGATGAGTAGCAGCTCCTCCAGTTATGAATCATAATCCTGAATCCTGTAATCCATAATTCACCTTGACCCAGCACAAACTTTTCACAGAGTCAAGCCTCCAGTCCAAATTTCACGTAGTGGCCTTCTTGGATTGCACCAAAAGCAGCTTCTGATGAATGAAATGCTCCAGAAATTCAGCTGTGCCATCCAGTATTCCACTCACATTCAGACAGAGGCGGAAGAGTTTTGAAAGTTCAGGGGATAAATAGATGAGCAGCATGTTGAGCTTAATGTCATTGTGAACAAGAGAAATACAGAAAGGTCCCTCAGTGGCCAAAAAAGAAGCTCATTTTGAATTACTTACTGCAGCAATATTCTGTTGGGTAATTCACCATGTTTTGCCCTTTCCCTTCACGATAAAAACCAGTTCATTTGTTTCCTAATACAAATGTAGCATCTAATTGCTTCACAGGCTGTGCCAGTGGTGTCACTGCAAAAGAAATCTGTTGATCAAAGATCTCTATCTTGTTATTGTTTCTCCCCTGGAAGTGGTATCTTGATAGAGCTCTACAAGATGAATGTCAATGCATCTGAAGGTGCTTTGGCTTGCTAATATCTTTCACCCCTGGGCCAGTGCCAGCTATTTGGTGAAGCTAGCGATATTCAGTGTAGTCCCACAAAGGTAGGGATAAATAAAAGCACCCCTTAGCAAATCAACAGATTCTAGTAGTGCCCAAACTTGCAAAATTTTGAAGCAAATGGAATAAAAATCCAGTAGAGCAAGAAGGTGCTACCATGCAATGCCAAGTCATTTCAAAGAAGGACAAAAATGCCCTATTGCCACTGGGTAGCCACACATGAAATCTGGGCTCTGCAAAGAATTTTTCCAGGGAGTTTGGCTTCATCATATCTGCACTGGCTCTGAATATCCATCTTGGATGGGTTTTGCCTGTACTAGTGTCTCATGTTGTAGTAAACTGGAAAATGATGAGTGTCCGTGATCCCTTTCTCACTTAAACCCAAAACAAATCAGAAAGAGGAACTGAAGTTCAGATAAACACACTAGAAGAAATTCCCAGCAAGCTGCTTTTGAAAGCAGACTGATCCATGAGGAGCTTGAAGCTCCTAAGTGGCAAATCAAAAGCATGAGTCAACTCCTCAGCAATTCCTTTAATCACGTAGATCCTGCTCGTGTTGCTTGCCAGGGCTTTAGCAATCAGCATGTCTCTGTTGATTAGTGGTTAATGAGAGGACATCCAGCTCCACACATCGCCAGGGTACACACAGGGTCCCTCACTGTCCATTCTGGGACTGTTCTTACCAGACTCTTCGCCAGCTAGCCCACAAATGGTTAACACATTTGACAAGAATACAATTGCACATCAGTCTGAAATGCAGTGCCCTGGCAAGGCAGATAACAAGGTTGTGCCTTCACTCAGAGGTGAGTTCCCAGATTATTCAGTGAAACTTGGAGAACCTGAGGATTGTTTCACAGTCATCTGTGGGGAAGAAGAGCAATGAGGCAGGACTGCAGAGCTGCCTAATCCTCCTGCTATAAATACAGCTGGGTGGAAATTTCTCACTCAAGTGATTTTTTGACTGCAAAATGCCAGACTGTCAGAACTGACATGTCAGTGAGGAAGTGAGGAAAGGGTTTTTGTTCCTAAAAATATTTTTTTTTGGAGGGGGGATGATAAAAAACCAACACATTTTGAACCTGTCAAAAGATCTATTAGCATCATCATTAATTGAGAGTTTCCAACTCTCCTCTCCTAGACTCAGAATTTTGAACTTCAAGCTACTTGAAGCTATCTAAACTAACCAACCAAGAAGTCATTAAAAATAAATGACCTATTTAATTTTGCTCATGAATATTTTTCCTTATTTGAATTTTTCATCCTGATTTGAGCAAGGGCCAAGATTGATATTAAAAAAGGAAATGAGTGGAAGAAAACCATGTTACTTCCCAAAATAAGTTGCAGTTGACACGCAGTTGCTGTAGTGCAAGCAGCCATTTACCAACTTATGTCCCCACCAAGTGAACTTTCTTGGCATTCCTCTCCTTTTGCTGGGACAGAATCGCTGCCCAGCCATGGTCTGCAGGCCATTAGCAGGTTGAAGTCAGCTAGGGCAGCTAAGTTGAATTGGCTCCAGGTGAATTCCCTCCCATAAACATCAGGCTCAGTATATAGGGGGAAGTTTGTTGATGGTGGGGCTTGCTGCTTGGTGTTCTGTCCTTGTTTGGGTTTCTTGTGATCTGGCCCCTCTCCCTGCTCCTGGAAGTGCCTTGAGTTTAGTGTGACCTCTGTACCTTTGCTGGGTAAGTGCAGCTTTTTATACTTTATCCTGGCTTTGGCATTAGTCTGGCTGTTTGGTTGAACCTGTTCTCATTTCAATCCATAGATCTTTTCTCCTTTTCCTGATCCTCTTTCTCTGCTGGGGAGGGGGCACTGGGGGATAGAGCAACTGCTGTAGGTTAGCCCCAGGTATGGGCTAAATATAGACAGCTTTGTACAGAGAGCTTCAAAGGCTCAGTGATGCTGTTTCTTGTTCCAGGACTCTTCCTTTATAGATCCTTTTCAGGTGATGATTTTTTTCAAGGTTCACATATGCCAGTGTGGCACAGGTGGTGTTTGTCATCTCTCAGCTTGCAAGGTGTGGCAGGTTCTAGGATTCCATGATGGGCTGTCTCTCCTAATGCAGATTAATGGGAGGGAGATTTGTACATCCAAATTTCTATCATTTGTCTGTAAGTGCCTAGAAGATACTGTTGTGGCTGCTGAGTAGCAGCCAACAGCTGCCTCCTGTTATTCACCTCCTTTAAGTCATCTTTCCCTCCCCATTTCTTATGTGTACTGATTCAGTAATGAGGGTAGATTAAAGAACTGCCAAGGATGAGAAATGCAAAATACAGAAATAAAAGGAAAGGCTGCATGGACAGGATGCCTGTAGATGACTTCCCTGAGCTTGTGTTGAGTTAAAGGTCAGAAGCTTAAGTGGAGGGGGAATGAAGTATTGCCTGTGTTCCCTGGTGCACTTTAATTTCACTTTCCAAAAGAAAAACAAATCAGGCCAAACTGTGTTCCAAGAAGGAAGGGGGGAAAAAGATGATAAAAGAAACAAAGAGCAAGAGGAATAAGCATCCTTTGGGGTCTACAGCTGAAATGTGTTATTTACTTTTTTTTATCTAGATGTGTCTTTCTGAGCATTACCCCACAACTAGGCTCTTTAAGCTTAAAAAGCCAATTTTTAGTTGTTTCCAAAAGAACCAAAGGATGTCATAAAATTCAATGCAAAGAATGCAGAAGCAAGCACGAGGAGTGGGTATAATTCTACTCATAGGCCAGAAGTTCAACACATCCATTCATTGCAATCACCACAACCTAAAGAAGAAATGAGTGCTTCCTGGGGTTAGATTCCTTTATGAAGTGTTGCCTGTGCTTCAGCTGCTGTACCTGAACAAGCATTTCACTTGAACTTCAGGCAGAACTGTGCACTGACAGGTTGGGAAAAAGACTCAAGGGCAACTGATGCTTTCCTCCAGTGAATAACCATGAGACACTCGTTTCAAAAGCACTTTTGGAGAACTACATTTTCCCCTTGAGTAGTTTACAGGGTAAATGATTCAAATTCAGATAACAATTCAAAGTGGTGGGGTTGTTACTCTTTGCAGAGACCATTTCTCTAGAAATTCCTTTTTCAAGTGCTTGCTGTACAGCTCGACAGTAAACTTGGAGCATATCTCTTTCTGTTTGCAGCAACACAGAAGTATCCCCAGAGGTGTGAGCTATACTGAGGGTAAAGAAACCACCTCAACTTGGCCTTTTGCTCACAAGCAGCATTTTGTCAGAACTCCTGAGAATCCCCTTGACTGCTCTGTAACATGTTGCTAGCCTGCTTGCATGAACCAGCAGAGGAACGAAATTGTCTTTTTGTTCTCATTGTACATAGAACTCAGTAGATTGACAGAATGGTTTTCATCAGAAGGGACATTAAAGATCATCTGTTTCCAAACCCCCTGGCATTGGCAGGGACATTGGCAGGGACATCTTCCACGAGGGCAGGTTGCTCAAGACCCCATCTAACCTGGCCTTGAACACCTCCAGGGAGGGGGCATCCATGACCTCCCGGGGCTTGGTGCACAGCTACAGCTCTTAGCCCCCCCAGCAGCAAGACGATGGCATTTAAGATTACAGTGATGTAGCAATGGTATCAACTGGCAGGAAAAGATTTTTTTGAAGTGCTGGCTTTAAAGTCGAGCTTGCAGATCCCGCTCACTGTTGTACCAGCACCACCTTCTGGTACCTCACCCGCTTTGTCTTCGTAATGCTGTCAGGAAGCTCTCCACGTTTAATTTGATCTCTAAAAATACCGGGGGGGGGGAGGGCATTAGAAAGCAAGTCTGTTCCCTAAGCTCTTCTGAGATCATACACAACAACCTGTGCTGATGTTGTCATACGGAGAACAGAAACACCTGTGCAGACCTTGAGCTATGGGCAGTGCCTCGATCCTTTTCCTGGGGTGGAGATGGGGAGGCAACTTGCCAGAAGGCATCTACAGGAGAGCTTTTTACATGGGGGTGGACTTTTTACATGGGCTTGTAGTGACAGGACGAGAATGATTGGATTGAAGCTTGAGGAGGGGAGATTTAGCGCGGATATTAAGAAGAATTTCTTTAGAGTGAGGGTAGTAAGACACTGGCACGGGTTGCCCAGGGAGGTCATGGATGTCCCCTCCCTGGAGGTGTTCAAGGACAGGTTGGATAAGGCCTTGAGCAACCTGGCCTGGTGGGAAGTGTTACTGACTGTGGCAGATGGGTTGGAACTAGATGATCTTCAAGATCCTTTCCAACCTAAACCAATCTATGAATGTGCAAATCTAGTATATCACTGATTTTTTGCTTGCCATTTAGTTATTTAGTCCTGTGCAGCACCAACTGTAGGGGGCAGCCTGTTCCAGGGCAACTGGGGAGTCCCTGTCCCTGGAGGGACTGGAAAGCTGTATAGATGTGGTGCTGCAGGACATGGTTTCATGGTGACCTGGCAGGACCCAGCTAACAGTTGGACTTGATGGTTTTAAAGGTCTCTTCCAACCAAAACGCTTCTACGATTCCAAGTGAACAACTTGGTTTGGTTTTAATCATCATCAGTGGTACTTTATCATTCTGCAGAGACCCTTGCATCTCGGCATAGACTGAGAAATCCCCACGCTGGCCATAGGGCTGCCAGCACTGAGAAGGTCTGTCGGTTTCCGCCAGGGCCCAGGTGACCCAGACCTGCCAGCGGACCCAAGCCTTCCATCATCGCCAGGTGCTGCGGGCGAAGCCCCCTACCCTTGGCGGGAGCTGGCTGGGCACAGGCCGCTTGCCTCCAGGGACGGGCACCCCGGGGGCACACGGACAGACACCAGCGCGGCCCGGGGCCCGCTCCCCCGGCAGCAGATCCTCCACGCACACCGCGCGGCGGGCGGGGCCACGCGGCCCGGCCCCTCCCGTTGCCGGGGCAGCGGCGGCAGGCGGCGGAAGTGCCTCGCGGTGCCGGCCCCGCCCGTGCCCGGCCTCCGCCGCCACCGCCCGCGAAAGATGGCGGACGGCGGAGCTGCTCCCGCGCAGCGGGAAGGGGAAATGTCTGCGGCGGCCGCGGGCGCTCGGAGGGATCGACAGCCTCGGAGCAGCGGCCGCCCCCCCAGCGCCCGGGATTTGCAGGTGAGCGGCTGGCGAGGGGCGTCCCGCAGCCGCCGCGGGGCGGGGACGGGGCGGGGTGCCCCTGCCCTTCCCCCAGGCCACCCCTGAGGGGAGCGGGCGGTGCGCGGTATCCCCGCCCCTCTCGCTGCCGGCCGGGGCTGCAGCGCTTCTGTTCTCTCTCCTCTTTCGGTAGTGGGAAGGGCAGGGCGCTTTAGGAGCCGGTGGGTGGTCAGCATGTGTGCTGCTCGGGGAGCTGGCCGCACTCTCCCGGCAGTTCAGGAGCCGTGGTTTAACTGCTGCGAAGTTGTTTTGGCGCCATTGCCTTTCCTGATTATTTCATAGGAGTCTCTTTTCTTGAAAATGCCAGCCGCCACAAATGTGGGGTGGGACTGTGGCCACGCTTTGTTGTGGGGTTCCCCCCCCCCCCAGCATATATAGCAAAGTTTCTAGAGAGTGCGATCACAAACCGTAAGATGGTTTGGGTTGGAAGGACCCTTTAAAGGTTAGCTAATCCAGCCCCATGCAGTGAACAGGGACGTCTTCGACTACATCACTTTGCTCAAAGCTCCATCCGACCTCATCTGGAATGTTCCCAAGGAAGAAGCATCCAGAGCTTCTCTGGCAATCCGTTGCAGTGCCTCACGATGAACTTCTCCTCCTGCCTAACTCAAATCTACTCTCTTCCAGTCTAAAGCTGTTAGCCCTTGACCTATCACTACAAGCCCTTGTAAAAAGTACCTCTCCAGCTTTCTTGTAGGCCCCCTTTATTTTGGGGACTTAAATGCTTAACTACAAATACTTTTAGCAGTATTCCTTTGTGTGTGTGACTTTGTATGAGGGTTCAAAAAACATTTTAGCAACAAATTGGTTGGAAAACAGGTGAAACAGCAGCTGAACGTGCCCCTATTTTATCATTAGAAAGATGGATATAGCTGTGGTGTTTTTTTTCCCCTCTTAGTTGCTGTTTGGAATTCCTGTAAGTCCAGGTTGAGATTAACTTTGCTGTAATCGTAGAGCAGTTTGGGTTGGAAGGGACCTCTGAAGGTCAGC
Organism: Colaptes auratus; assembly: GCA_015227895.2. Lineage (NCBI taxonomy): Eukaryota > Metazoa > Chordata > Aves > Piciformes > Picidae > Colaptes > Colaptes auratus. The sequence continues at coordinate 8,890,603 of JAAWVA010000034.1, forward strand.
TAGTCCAACCCCCTCCGCAGTAAGCAAGGACATCTTCAACTAGATCAATAGTAAGTAATGATAATAAAGTCTGTGTTTATACTTTTGGTTCATAAGGTCTGTAGGTAGTCAGCTGAAGCAGGTAGGCATTTTTGGTAGGTGATTATTGATAAAATGTTAAAACCTGAAGAAGTACTCTCCTGGGTCAGAGTATTTCTCAGTCCATCCATCTCAATACTTGACTTCTTGTGGCCCCATAAGAGCAACAGTTGAGGAAAGCACAGAAGCTTGACCATGTCCTTTAAGCTCCTTCAGCACCTCTCAGTCTTTGGATTTGGGACAGTACAGGGCAGATCTTTGCCTGCTTTTAGTGTCTGCTTATGGACTTACCATTAGCTTTACAAAAAGGTAGTTGCTTGCAGATAGAATGGAGACCTTCAGTAGGTTTTTTGGATGTTTTTTTTTTTTCTGGCTTGTTGCTTAGTTTAATTTTCTTAATGGGTATAATTCCTCAGCTCATGTTTTTGTCCCTGTGGAAATGCTTCACAATAACAGGGGATTAAAATCTCTAGTGTTCAGAGCACTCTGTTGTGAAGGATGAATAATGTTTGATGTCTCATTTTATTGTAATGTCTATTCCTTCAACATAAAACTGTAATGAAATTACAGCCTAGTACCTGTTCTGGTGTGAATGATAAAATGTTAATATCAGTTGCATAATGTAAACAAAATGGTTGGGGGACAAAATTAGGGATGGTTTGACAAAGTGGGATATTATTCAGGACAAAAATAAGATAGCTAAAAATGGCATGCTAGATGTGTCTCAGAACTTCCTAAAAATGGACTTGCTGTTGACATGGCAGCATTGTGGGAACCGATAGGGGAAAAAACTTCTGGTTTTAGAAGTATTTGGAGTGCTGTCTTGAATTGAGGTGCTGGACTGTGTCCAGAGAAGGGCAGAGAAGCTGGTGAAGGGTCTAGAAAACAAGTCTTGTGAGGAGCATCTGAGGGAACTGGGGTTGTTTAGTCTGGAGAAAAGGAGACTGCGGGGAGATCTTGCTCTCCACATCTTCCTGGAAGGAGGTTGGAGTAAAGTGGGGGTTGGTCTCTTCTCCCAAGTACTAAGTCACAGGGTGACTCTCATCCTGTGAGAGTAAATGGACTTAAATTACACTAGAGAAGGTTTAGATTGGGTATTAGAAGAAAATTCTTCACTGAAAGGCTCGTCAAGCCCTGGAACAGGCTGTCCAGAGAAGTGGTGGAGTTCCCATCCCGGGAGGTATTTAAATGTAGCTGTGGTGCCAGGAGACATGGTTTAGCAGCAGACTTGGATTCGTTGGGATGGGCTTGATCTTAAAGGTCTTTTCCAGCCCAAATGATTCTATGATTCCATTTTGCATTAGTATTTGTCTTATTTGGGTTCTACATGTAGTTCTAAAGTTACAGACTTCTCAAGAGAGTTCTGTTTCTTGCAGCTGGCCTTGGCAGAGCTATATGAAGATGAAGCTAAAAGGCAGGCACTGGGTCCTGAGAAGCCAACAACTACAAAGCTCAGTAACACAAAAGTATCACAGTGGTAAGATATGCTTTGTCCTTCAGAAGTGTGTTGAATAGGTGCTGTATTAGAATCACAACATTTTGTCATACTTACTTGATCCCCTTCTTGGGATCTACAGTAGTTCATAACTCAGCAGCTCAGAGTTGTGAATCTCCTAATGCGTGATCTATGTCTTGTAATGCTTTAAAACTGTATTTCTTTAGGAGTGCTATATGGTGTTTCAAAACACTTTAAACCCACTTCAGATAAGACAGGAATAAGATGCTGTAACTGAAATGCAGAGCTGCTCTTTTTCACACAGAATTTGGAAACTTGCTGTGTCACAAGAATGCTGCAGTTCTTCAGAATTCAGCAGTTTGTGTGAGCCTTGCCAATTGAGCTGCTTTGAGTGTTGTACTTTGGTCAGTACCTGATGAGACAAATATTCATTTGAAGAATTATTAGTAGGTTCCTATGGGGTAAGAGAAATGAGAAGAGTCTCAGACTGAATTAGTCTGGGTTTGGCAGGTGGAAGGAAAGACACCTACCATGTATGAATCCACCCCCTGCTGGCCTGCAGTGTCTGCAGTTCACACAGCATTTGAAGATTCAATGTAGTTTAAATTTGACTATGAATAAATCTTGCCGGAGTTGAAAAGCAGAGTTCTGCACAGCCTAGGCTAGAAGAGGCCAGGTCAGTTGGAAAGGGCCTGTGATGATCATCTAGTCCAAGTGCTACTGAAAAAGGACCCTGCCAAGGCATGCATCATATTCACTGAGAGTGAGAATGAAAAAACCCACACAACTTGACATCCTTAGTTTTGGAAGAAAGAAGTAGCTTCCAAAGTTAGAGATGAAGGACCTAGTGTATGTATCAGTCATCTTCAAAGGTTTTTCTTTCATTCTTTTGACAGTCTTAAAATTGATCCTCTGAGAAGGTTGAGAAAACCAGAGAGAAGCATGAGTGATGACAAAGAAAACCAAAGGTATTTTTGAAGGAAAAAAGATTTAATGCTTGTGAAAGTACCTGGGGTGTTGTGGGCATCACATGTGTGAGCTAAGCTTATCCTGCAAGGAGCAGTAACTACAGAGACAGTTGTTAAAGTGTTAGCTCTACACTGCTGCAGTAAACTGTGGTTAGCAGAATCTGGCTGTAGGGATCTAGGACCTGTATGGGCCTTAACATGGGACTGGATGTAAAGGTTGTAACTCACACTTGGGCTCAGAAAGTTTTTTTTGCCTGTTCTCAAATATCCTGAATTGTTCTGTGTATCCAGTACTCAAACATCTGAATACTTAACATTCTTCCTGGAAAACCAATTCTGAAGGTATTTGTTATTTTACCTCCTTATCTGTAGAATACCTGCAAATCTAACAAGTAAAGATTTTTTCCCATATAAATGGTAACTGAGGTAAAATGGAGATTTAGGATCAGAGGATTTGACTTTTTCCTTTGCTTGGGTACTGCATTCATCTCTGGAGCCTTCAACAGAGGAAGGACATGGACCTGAGGGAGCAGGCCCAGAGGAGGGCCACAAAAGTGATGAGGGGCTGGAATACCTCTGCTGTGAGGGCACACTGAGGGAGCTGGGCTTGTTCAGCCTGGAGAAGAGAAGGCTTCAGGGAGACCTAATAGCAGCCTTCCAGTACCTACAGCACACAAAGCACTATGATTGTACAGCACCTTCATACCTGCTAATGGAAAGCAGAAAGCACTTATTTTATTGATCATTAATATGAGTTATTAAACACTTGTAATCAAAGATAAAACACTTGGGTTTGGTTTGCCAGGCTTTGAATTGAGATAAAGATTTATATTTTTTTTACAGCCCCTATTCCATTGGTATTTAGAGATATGTAGCTCCTTCAAGATAATCCTCCAGGACTGTCTTGACCTTCATAAACAGACACAGTTTTGAACAGGATTATTTGTAGTTCAACCTTTCATCTGCAAGAGCTCTAAATGAGGCCGTGTTGAGGAAAAGGAACATGGATTAACTTTCTCAGCAGTTTCTGCAGATTTTGAAATGCCTTGAAAGGTTAATTAAATGTATTAAATACTTTCCATACTGGCAGGAATGGAAGTACACTAGAGCTTAAAATTTAAAGATCTGAAAGTGTCACTGTTTAGGTTTTCCAGCAACAGTCTGAGCTTGTTCCACCAAGGCAGCGCTAGGTGTGAATCTGTGCTCTAGCCATCCCAGGAACTGTCTGTGTACAGGACACCCCTGAGGAAATGAACCCTCTGGGAGCACATAGCATCCTGATAAAATGAGGTGTACAAAGCCATGGCTGCACAGTACTACCTTCATTTAAACACATGCTCTTGGCCACCAGCCTCAGAGCTCTGCTCCAGAAGGTACCTTGCTAGTTTGATTAGTGTAATATCTTTGGAATAGTGCTGCTTGGATTGCTGGGAATGTTCAGGACTAGCTGGAGTGTTTCTGTGATCAGAATAAAAAGGTTTTGTGGCAAATTTCACCCTTTGTTTGTGGCATTCTTTTTCATTGGTGGGAACAGGAAGATTCTGGTTGTCATTTAGAACATTGTTGCTTATGAACATTACTGTTCTAAAGATTTTATACAGGTGACTCGGAATATGGAGGATTGCAGCTGTCTGGGGCTTCTAGCAATCCAAGTAAAATTGTTGCTGAGCTCTTCAAGGAAGCAAGAGAGCATGGGGCTGTCCCGTTGGATGAAGCCTCAAGAGCATCTGCTGACTTCAGCAAAGCTAAGGTAAAACTTAAAGGATATTTTTGTCTCTGTTTACATTAGTCTCTCTGAAACTCATCCAAGCAAATATGCCTTGTTGTGGCTTGCAAATAACAGAGGATTTAAACAGTTGTGTGTTAACTGTGCTCAACTAGCTTGCTCTAGAAAATAAAGTGGGGAGGAGCCCCACAACAGGGGGGCTTTCCCACAGGGGAAATGGTTGGAATTCAACCTGAACTGGAATTACTTCCTTTAGTCGTAGTTAAAATAGAGTTTTAAAAGAATAAACTGCAGTTGCATCCCAGATCAAAATCTCTTACCTCTTGAATTGCTGCTGGAGGATAGCAGTCAGTGGCTGGGTGTTCAGATGGAGATGGGTAACAAGTGGTGTCCCTCACAGGTCGCTCAAGAGGTTCAACAAGGCCAAGTGCAAGGTCCTGCACCTGAGTTGGGGCAAGCCCCAGGATCAATGCAGGCTGAGGGATGAAGGGATTGAGAGCAGCCCTGCAGAGAGGGAAATGGGGGTACTGGTGTGTGAAAAGCTGGGCAGAAGCCAGCCACGTCTTGGGCTGCATCCCCAGCAGTGTGGGTGAGCATGTAGGTGGTAGATGCTCCATCCCTGGAACCGTTCCAGGTCAGGTTGTCTGGAGCTCTGACTAACCTGTGCTAGTTGAAGGTATCCCTGCTGGCTGCCTGGAATTGGACTAGATGACCTTTAAAGGTCCCTTCCAACCAAAAGCATTCTGTGATTCTAATGTCTGAAGACGGGTTCAGATTAGAAACTGAAATACCTCACATAAACACTGCTTGGCCTGGTTGTGGGTACTGTATATAATTTTCCACTCTAGAAATTACACAGGTTAGAACAATGCATTTGCTGTGTATCACAGGAACCAGCTAGCTGATGCTTTTATTTGCAACTAGGTAAAATTTCAACTGTTTGAGGTGTTTATTTCAATAAGCTTTTCTATGTGTTTTTTCCAGTCATTTTCTGGTGGTGGATATAGATTGGGTGACTCATCACAGAAGCACTCTGAATATATTTATGGAGAAAATCAAGATGTAAGTAAAATCCTGAACAGGAGGATACAGAATCTTTAACAGATGTCTGCTTAATCCTATTTACAGCTTGAAATGCCAGTGTTACTGTAACTGTCTGAGGAAAAATGGTTATCTAAATATGTTTTAAGTAAGAAATTGCCAAAGTGCAAATGTCCACAGAGGACAGACGCTCATTGGGTACCCCTAAGGCTTCCATTATGGAATTTTCTGACATAGATCACTTTGAAATTCACAGCAGACGTTCCTTTAGTTGCTTTCCTCCAGCTGCTGTTCTGCATTCTCTTAGCTATGCTAGCATTTTAATCCTCTTAGGTTAGGAATTGTTTCTTGTGGCTTGCAAAGTAGCCAATCTTAAGCTGGAGGGTGTGGATTTATTCTAGGCATGGTCAAGCAGCAAGTTAGGGGCCTTATGAAAATAATCTGTCCTTTCTTCTTGCTTAAAAAGCAGGAAGTGAGGGAGAGAGTGAGGGAAAGCAAAGTTTTCTGTGCTTTCCCATTTATGTGAATGAGTGGAGCAAATGTTCTAGCAAACAAAATCGAACCAAGAAGAGAGTAAGGCCAAAACTGTTAGCATGAATTCAAAATCATATGATGAATAATCTGTGTGAAACAGATATATCTTACTTGTTTAGCTTCATTTCTCTTTCATTTCACCATTTTTGCTTCATAGGTTCAAATTTTGCTGAAGCTATGGAGGAATGGTTTCAGTTTAGATGATGGCGAGCTGAGATCCTATTCAGACCCAATTAATGCTCAATTTCTTGAGTCTGTTAAAAGAGGGTAAGTTAAAATGGCATCTTCTTGGAGGTATTTCTTTCAAGAAAAAGGCTTTCTCCTCATGCTTATTAACAACTCCAGGCTTCTGTACCTTCACCCTTAAGATTTGTCCTGCATTTGCCATCAGGTGCACGGGATGTTTAACATTTGGATCACTTAGGTTGCTTCGGGTGGTTCAACTCTGAATACTACTTGTTACAGACAGCTTTTAGTTCCATGTGTTTTGTTACCTAGGTTTTCACTTCCAATAGGTTGTAGGTTTTGGCTGCCTGTTCACTGATTGATGACTTCTAAAGTACACATGCTAATCATAGAATCAGTCAAGGTTGGAAGGGACCACAAGGATCATCTAGTTCCAACCCCCCTGCCATGGGCAGGGACACCTCACACTAGATCAGGCTGGGCTTAAACACCTCCAGGGATGGGGCCTCAACCACCTCCCTGGACAAACAATTCCAGGGCTTCACCACACTCATGGGGAAGAACTTGCTCCTCATGTTCAGCCTGAATCTCCCTGCCTCCAGCTCCATTCCATTCCCCCTAGTCCTATCACTACCTGATATCCTGAGAAGTCCCTCCCCAGCCTTCTTGTAGGCCCCCTTCAGATACTGGAAGGCCACAATTAGGTCACCTTGGAGCCTTCTCTTCTCCAGACTGAACAGCCCCAACTCCTTCAGTCTGTCTTCACAGGAGAGGTGCTCCAGCCCTCTGATCATCCTCGTGGCCCTTCTCTGGACACCTTCCGGCATGTCCATATCCCTCTTGTAATAGGGGCTCCAGAACTGGACGCAGTACTCCAGGTGGGGTCTCACCAGAGCTGAGTAGTATCAACTCTTGTTGTACTGTGTAAGGTTTATGTGTAATTTTGTGTTGCAGTCCAGAACATAATTGTAAAACTTTATTTTTGTAATCAAGGGAAATTCCTGTGGAACTGCAGCGACTTGTTCATGGTGGCCAGGTTAACCTGGACATGGAAGACCACCAAGAACAAGAATATGTGAAGCCCAGACTGCGATTCAAAGCCTTCAGTGGCGAGGGACAAAAACTTGGGAGGTAAAAACTGCTAGGACTTCTGGTTTGTGTTCATATGCTACCTCAAAAGCTGGATTTAATCAGTTAGGCCACTGTTGGAGAAGCTAATCAAGTGACAAAAACACTGCAAAATTCTGTGCCAGCCCTGATTTCAGAGTCACCAGTCTTGGTCCTCTGTTGGAGCTGCTCATAGATGTGCTCAGTGCTATTTAATTTATTGCTCTGAGACTGCTCTATCTCTTCTCACACATAATTTTGCCAATTCAGCTGTGTTTTTAAAAGGGTAAGCTGGTGCTGTTAAAACTTTTAACATGTATAATTCAGTTGAGCTGATACTTAATGTGCCAAAATTTATCCCTGTGACTGAACATTTCAGATTTCTTTATCCAAAAATGCATCTCTGTTCAATTTAAGTTGGTCTGTAAGAGTCAACAGTGATGTGACCTCAACTCTGCCAGTCATCAGCTTTTCCAGATAAAAAATTTTAGGCTTTATAGCCTCTTTTCTAGCTGACTTGATATTAGCTGTTAAACTGTAAATAATTCTGGGTCTCTCTTCATGATTGCATTTATTCATGTCATATGCTTGGTTGCTGAATAAAGGTATTACTGGTGTGCTTCTGCTGGCCATTTAATGCAATAAATTATTCTTAACTGTTCCTAATCTATATTTAATCTCTTCAAGAATGAGGAACTGTGCTAAGTAAAATTGAGACAGTGATAATATCTAGTAGGGGTGACGTGGGGCAAGTGGAAATAACTTCACCTGAGTACATGCTGAGATTGCTAAAGGAAATAGGTGGGGAAGAGAGGAGGTTCTGTATCTAAAAATGTGTGCTGTTTTCGTAGCTTATGAAGTGTCAGATGTGTAAGCAATGAAAGGAGTAGCCAAGTGGTTAACTCTGTGTGATGATACCAATCACCTGTTAATATCATTTGTGCTCTGCAAGGCTGGGGGATGCCCAGAATCATAGAATCAACAAGGTTGGAAAAGACCTCAAAGATCATCAAGTCCAACCTGTCAGCCAAGACTCATGACTACTAAACCATGGCACCATGTGCCATGTCCAATCCCCTCTTGAAGAATCCCACAGTAGTGCTCCTGAAGGTAACTACTAAAGCACTTTGGGGCAGTTTAGTGCACTATAATGGTGCATGATTATATTTTAGGAGGTTCAGTATGTAAATCTTAGTATCAAGAACTTCCTGCTCTGTAAGCATAATGAGAGGTAGTTTTGTTTGTGCTCAATTACCTGTTTGCAGTCATGCAAATGTAATGATCTGCACTGTTCTGAGGCACATAAATGTGAAATATTGCAATCACTGACAAACTGCAAAAGCTTCATTCTTGTCTCTGTTAGAAGAGCTGTGTTCGTATCTGGTTCTGAAAACTTGGAGAGGGTTTTTGTTGCTTACTTGTACCAGTCAGTGACAAAAGACAAAGATTACTGGTTTGATTCCATTAATAGCATCTTGGTTTATTTTTTTCAACCCTCCAGCCTTACACCTGAAATAGTCAGCACACCATCTTCCCCAGAGGAGGAGGAGAAATCCATTCTGAATGCACCTGTTCTGATCGATGATTCCATGCCAGCAACTAAGATTCAGATTAGATTAGCCGATGGAAGCCGATTAATACAAAGGTTTAATCAGACACACAGGTAAATTGATTCTGCACCAATGCAGGTAATGTGGTAGCTTTGTGTTTGTGAGTGTCAGCATGAGGGGAAGAATGGAGCTCCACTGGAATGTTACAGCTCTCTGTCATTTTCCTAACGGAGATGTGCTCATGACTGACTGTCAAAGCAAAAAACTGGAAACACAAGATACTTGATACCTTGTGACCAGATGTGTCTCGTGATTTGTAAGGTCATGGTACCAACCACAGCTGTTCTCAGGGTGACTGAAATCAGGACAGCCTTGCTTTGTAGTAATCCCAAATCTGAGCTCTTCTTGGGGGGAGCATGTGGCTAACTCAGAGGATCCTGTGAGGGCACTTTGGGAATATAGTCTGAGCTGGGATGTAGTCCATGGTACAGACACAGAAATACTTTGCCCATAATCCTGGAATCATAGACTGAGCAGCAGCCTTTCTTGTCTGGGATTGGCAGCTCCTAGGATTTGGCAGCGTGCGAACTTGATGGGGTTTTAGATCTGTTAGTAGTTTGCTGATTAAAGCTTGCCATCAGATTTATTGACATTGTTGGGGCACTGCCATAAGTGGTGTTAGCCAACCCCATTTATTTGCCTAAGAGGTTGTGTTAGAGCAAGGTTCTGCAAAGCTCGGCTTTGCCTTACGTGGCTGAAAGAACTTTGGGCAGAGGGCAGAGATTTGGGCAGCATTTCCACCCACTCTTCAGAGAAACCAGCCCAGGTCTGAAATCTGCACTCTGGTTTTAGAGCACAGCTGAAACCGAGCTGGAGTCCTGCTTGAGGCTGGTCTTAGCACGCACCCGCTTCTATTTAATGCTGCCAAGGTGCAGCTTTCCTTCACCTGCCAGCATACAGAGACCACAGTGAGACTGTGGTGGCTAAGATGCAATAATTGTTGATATTTTAGCAGAGCTGATAGTGCAGGCCCAGATCCTTCCTTCACAGCACCTGCTGGAGAGGTGACTTAGATACAGGGCTCATCAGGAGCTTCTCTAGCCATGATGTGTGTTCTTTGCCTGCATGAAGGAGTGGGAGTGGTAACTTCCCAGTAATGCTCAGATATTGATGTCACAATGGAATCAGGCAGTTCTCATGTCCATCTCCTTCCCACAGGATCAAGGATATTCGGGATTTCATTATCCAGTCCCGCCCAGCGTTTGCAGCAAGCGATTTTGTTCTTGTGACCACGTTTCCAAACAGAGAGCTCACAGACGAGAGCCTGACGCTACGAGAAGCAGACATACTGAACACTGTGATTCTCCAGCAATTAAAGTAACCTTACTGCTCTTTGTACACCCTGGGGAACTTGGTGTACTGCCATACAATATGTTTCCAGCAGAACAGCAGCAACAACAAAAAAAGAAGGAAATATTATTCCCCACTTCCCCAGATCAGAATTTTGGGCTCCATGTCTTCCAGCTCTAGCATATCTTTCCTGGTTTAATTTCTCAACATTGTGGGTTGGGTTGGGTTTTTTTCAGTGTTAAAATTAAGCTTCCCTCTGTTTAGTATTTTCCAACCCCCAATTTGTATTAAATGTGAACTGAGGTTTGACATTTGGCCTCTCAATGATTGTGAGGGGGGTTGGGGGGTGGGGAGCAGGGTTCTTCTGAAGGGAACAGCATCTTTCGTACGGTCGGTAAGATTTGCACTATGGAAATGTTTTTATGCTGCATTGACAAACAGCCATTTGAAAACTTAGCCTGTAGGTTATGTTTACCTTTCAAGCTGTATTAATATTAAAGGTGTTCTGCTTAATAGGTTGAGAGATAATTAATGCCCTGGTCTAATTTTGGTACATTCTGTTGGTAGTGTTTCATGGTGCAGTAGTATATATATATATCCTTGTTTTCACGCTGTTCTCCTTGTATTGTTGCTCATCTGAACAAATCAGTTCAGGAGATCCAAACCTCAGCTATTAATAGATTATTCTCATTTGTATTCTAGTTGTTCTACCTGTGGTGAAAAAGAAATATTCCTATTTATTTCTTCTGGAAGTTAGGGAAAGGGGAGAGACCACTGTCAACTGGAGAAATAATGTGACTGAGATTTCATGAGGGTAAGGCCTGTGGTCACTTTGAACCTGAATATGCAGTTGAACCCTAGGCAGCTACATGATTTTTCACATCAACAGTTAGTTAACACCAACCAACACAACGTTGAGGTGCACCGAGAACTTGTTCATGCTGGGACTTGGCGTGCACAAGAATTCGCTTCTGGCCCCTCCGTTCAAGAAGGACCGCAGGGAGCTGTCTGAAAGAGTCTGGCACAGAGCCACAAAGATGCTGAAGGCAGTGGCACATCTCCCTGCTGAGGTAAGGCTGAGAAGCTGGGTCTCTTTAGCTTGGAGAAGAGGAGACTGAGGGGTGACCTCATTCATGTTTATGAAGGTGTGCAGGGTGAGTGTGGTGAGGACAGAGCCAGGCTCTGCTCAGTGATGTCCAGTGATAGGAGAAGGGGCAATGGGTGCAAGCTGGAGAAGAGGGGGTTCCGTGTGAATATAATGAAGAACTTTTTCACTGTGAGGGTGGCAGAGCACTGGAACAGGCTGCCTAGAGAGGTTGAGGAGTTTACTCTGGAGACATTCAAAACCCACCTGAATGTGTTCCTGTGTGACCTACTCTAAGTAATCCTGCTCTGGCAGGGGGGGCTGGACTAGACAGCCTTCCGAGGTCCCTTCCAGCCCTTAACATTGATTCTGTGAAGAGCAGAGATGTTAACTGGTCTAGTATTTTTGACCTGGCTTTCTGGTCTTTATATTTGGAATTTTGCCCAAAGGCATTTTGTAATAATTCAGTGGGGGTTTGGTTGTGCAGCTTTCACTGCACCTGTTTGGAAGCTGCACAGTCAGAGCCCTTAATCTTTGGAATGATATTTTTACAAATGACTTGCCCCCACACTGCAGTATGCAGGCAGGAATCTTACATTGTGGGCAAACTGGCTGCTGTGCTGTGAGAGTGTGCAGTCTTGTAGTAGTTGTGGCTCTATATCAGATGAGGGGATCACACTCTGGAGGAGGGGAGATAGGCTGTAGATGTGTGTAAAAATGCTGGTTTCACTGATTATTTTATTCAGAAAATATTAGTATTTATTTATGCTAAGCTTATAATTGCTGAGTATATTTGATTTAACCTTACATTTTTGCCTCAAAGTGGATCTTTGAGTAAATTTGAAACATGCCATTGTATTTGAAGTATTTTGTTTGGTAATCTGAGTATCTGCATGATAGGAATCCTAACTCATTTCATGTGCAAAGTAAATTAAAGTTTTAAGATAAAAAGACCATAGCCATCACTTCTTGTTTTCTTCCCAGTTTCTGTTGTGATGAAGTGGTGATTGTGTTGTGTGCCAAGTATTTAAGCCTAAGTGGAAAGGAATGGACAATTACTATGCATTTATTTCTGTGCTAACAGCTCTCTAGGTAAGTGCAAAGCTAAAGTCAGTATTGTGGTATCAGTCTTGGGCAAGCTGTGGTTTGGGCTTAGTTCAGAACATGGGCAAAGTTACATAGCTTATGGCTTCTGGAGACCAGTATTAACTTAAACACTGATGTATGAAGGACAGCAGCTAACTAAACTAGGCTGTTTTCAATCATATGATGCCAAAACCCCCCCACAACTGCATGTTATCCTAATCTTTGTTTCAAATAGATGGAATAAGTGTTCAGTAGCAGCTGAGAGTTACAGGGGATCCTAGCAGTTGACTTCATTTTCCCAAGCACTAAGGAAATATACCAGTGCTTGTGTTTAAATATTTCACTACTGCTCAGTACTTTAAAACCTGTTGACTCTCCCCTCTCACAGCTCTAATGTCCTGCCTTTTATTAGCATTAAATTCTCACTCATGTACCCAACATCTTGCTGTTTTGGGTACAAAACAGTTCACTGAGCATCACAGACCTGTGTGGCTATGCAATTAAGACTGGCTACAAGGGAGAAGGAATTTGGTGGAGAGTGATGATCTTTCCCTCACATCACAGCTGCTGACCTCCTTGGGAATTTCTCTTAGCTTCCATGAATTACAGGTAATAATCCTGTCACTTGCTCTTGGGGGCCCCTTAAGAAAGGCTTAGGCTTTGCCTCTTGTCTTTCCCTTTACCACACTAGAGCCAAATAATCCAAACCTAAATGTTTTAAGACAGTCTCTCTGGACCTGAATAACTGTGGGTTGTGGGTTTGGGGTTTTGGGGTTTGTTTTTTTCCCCACACTGCTCCCATCTTTGCAGTTATTTATTCTGGAGAAACACAATCAGGGGAGGTGGTTCTTTTTTTTCCCAGCAGCATATTGAGATGTTTGTAAAGATTCTCCTTTCACCAGACCACTGGACACACTTGTACAGTTAGCAGATATTAGCAGCTGTCTCATGCTGTTCTTGCTCTTCAGTGAAAAATCTGTCCAATATTAAATGGACCAAGGCATGCAGGCACTCAGAGGTGCTATTACTAGCTCCCTGCTTAGTAGCTTGCACTAAACTAAAACAAATGACTCAATCAAAATTCTGATAACTTCACTGCTTCTGATAAGTTAGATCTGCCCAAGGACTCCAGCCCTGTGAAGCTCTCCTGAGAACATCTCTCCATCCTTGGGTCCACACTTCATTATGGCAACAATGTAGAGCCATGTTTCCCAGTGTGGCTGCCTAGTTCTAGTTGCCATCTCCAGGCCCTGCTGCAGTAAAACCTGGAAACACTTTAAAAGTCAGTTTAATGACTGGCTGGCTTCTCCAGCTCTAGTTCCTAAACAGGTTCTAACTCCTGCACAGAGCTGTAGAGCCTTGACTGATATTGCAGTGTCAGTCGTCAGCCCCACGGACCTCCCAGTTGATGCATTGATGGATATCATCTCTAGCTTTGGTGTAAAAGAGAAGATATTTTTTTTTCTCTTTCTCTTTTGAAGTGGCAGTTTAGCTGAACCCATAAAAATTGAGACCATGTCAACCTGGCAAGGTCTGTTTGCCTTAGCTGTCTGTAGAGGCTTTATTACCCAACCGACTGCGCAAGCAGACAAGGTAGAGGTGACCTGCAGTTAGTGATTTCCAAACAGCCTTTAATCATGGCCAAGGCCACCAACAATTTTCTTAGAATAATGGTATGTGCAAGCCCAGATTTGCTGCAGCCTCTGCACAAGCACTGCTAGTAATTAAGTGGTGGTTACAGTAGTGAGGTGGCTTCTTTGTGGAGAAAATCAGTTTGCCAGTTCTGCTCTTAGATGAACAAATCAGTCTGTTGTCCTTAGAGTAATAATATGATGATAGAATAGAATAAACCAGGTTGGAAGAGACCTTGGAGATCATCATGTTCAACCTGATCTTCAGGAATGAGAGAGTGTGACCAGCAGAATGTGATGATTCTTCCTCTTTGCTCTTGTGAGAACCCACCTCAGATACTGCCTCCTGTTCTGGTATCCCCATCAGAAGAGGGACACATTGCTGTTGGAGTGAGTGCAGAGAAGGCCACAAAGATGATCCAAGGGCTGGAGCACCTCTGCTATGAGGACAGGATGGGGAGGGGGGAAACTGGGGTGGTTTAGCCTGGAGAGAAGACTCCAGGGGACCTTGGAGCTGCCTTCCAATATCTGAAGGGAACCTAGAGGATGGCTGGAGAGGGATTTTTCATAAGAGTGTCTAGTAATGGGACAAAGGGGAATGGTTTGAAGCTGAGGGAGAGCAGGTTTAGACTGGATCATAGGAAGAAGTTCTTCAGTACGAGGGTAGTGAGACCAGAACAGGTTTACCAGCGCCTTCAGCCTAGTAGCAGATGTCCCAGCCCATGGCAGGGGGTTTGAAACTGGATAGTCTATAAGGTGCCTTCCAACCCAAACCATTCTCTGATTCTACATTCATAACAGAAAATCTGTATTGCACTGAAGCTGGGAACCTGAAGTAAAGGCTGTTAGCATGCAAAACCCACCTGCTTCCAAAATACCATCACTATCCCCCAGATAAGCTTGACAGGCTGTGAAAATGTTGCGTTTCCTTAGTCACTTCTCAGTGCCCAGCATGATTTTGACAATGCATAACTTCTAAGAATGGCTCTGTGGTGCTGGGGATAGCTCTGTGTATGAGTGTGTGTGTGGTGTATTTGGCAGGCTCCAGTTATATCATTTCTGTATTATTATTTTTTTTTTGGTAGTCCTCTGCACTAAGGTTCAAGGCCAACTGGTGGTGCAGATTGATGTACTGATCTTCAGTGATATCTGCAGTGGTAGAACACCTTAAATGCTGTTCAAGGCCAGTTTCCAAGGCTGAACATTATCACCTACTAACTTTGATCAGAGTGGCAGCAAATATTTGCATAAGTAGCTGCAGGTGGATT
Organism: Colaptes auratus; assembly: GCA_015227895.2. NCBI lineage: Eukaryota > Metazoa > Chordata > Aves > Piciformes > Picidae > Colaptes > Colaptes auratus. The sequence continues at coordinate 8,905,668 of JAAWVA010000034.1, forward strand.
CAAATCTGCTGTATTTCATTTACAGTGGTGGCTGGTTGAATAGGCTCCGAGGTCTGCTCTGGAAATTTGAGGTTCATGGTTTCCACTAAATCTGTCTTCTTGCTGGGCTCTCCTCCTCTTGTTCTGACTCCATCCTGCCATATCCCCTCAGTGTGGCCCTGTCTGTCACTCCCTCTCTTGTTTTTTTGTCACCTAATGCAAGCTTACTTAAGTGGTGATGGTGCCATTAGGGTTCCCTTCTTGCTTCATAGCTTGCTGAACACCATTTCAAATCCCATTCTGCAGTACTGCTTTCAAGTGCTGTTCTGGCTTCCCAACAGTTGAATTTATACCTGCTTCTCTCAAGTGACACTGCTTCCTAATGTCTTCAGACAGGTCAAGTCTCCAAAGCAGTTCCTCGTCCTCACCCTTGGTCACCCATCAGCAATCTCTGTCACAGCCAGGGGTTGGCTTCTGCACGACAAGATGTTAAGATGTAGCCTGTCCTAGCCATTCTCCTAACAACACATCCAGCCAGGTGCTCCAGTGCTCTCCTGTCCTGCTGCACCCCATTTGTATCCATGCTGTGATCCCTTCTACCTTGCCACCTTTTCCTGCCTCCTTTAGAGCACCAAAGATAAACTGCTTGTTTTTCCCTTTTGAGGAGCTTCATCACATGATCCTCACCTACCTGTCACCAGCTATTAACCATCCAGTTCTCATGTTTTAGATTTGAGCAGATCAAGATACTTTGGTGTCAGTGTTGACATTAACCAAGCTGTTGATCTCTTCAGACCACTACCTGGCATGCTGACAGCACTGCCTCATTCTCTTCCTGCCCTCCTTTAGATGGATGGGTTTCACCTTGTCTTTTCCTCAGGTGGTGACACCACTGGGAGAAGCATGGTGGCTTTGTTCTGTGCTTGTCTTATTCTTATAGCAAAGTCCTGATCTGTGTGGAAATGGTTTTTACCAGTATTTGTTAGTTTCTAGTTTACTACTAGGTTTGCCATCATTTAGCTTCAGAACCCACATGTGGGGTGAGACAGAGCTGGTCCTCAGCCCTTGCCTGCACCAGGAGCTTCAGCAGTTAGCTTGGCTCTGCTGAATTGCAACCAGATGTTTACCGTGCTACTAATAAGGTTATTCCTTGTTCCAGGTTCTTGCATCTAGGAAATAAAATAGCCATGAAGTGAGTCAGCTCAGTATGGAGAATACTTTGGGGGTTTTGTGTTTTGTTTTTTTCTTTAGAAAGCCCTTCCTTGACTGTTTGCCTTTCCTGAGGCTTCCCCAGACACAGGAATCGAGCTGAAATGTCACATAAAGCAGAGAAGAAGTCTTTCTCTCAGCATAAGGAGCAAATATCATTAAAGGAGGGAGCAGAGCTGAGGTTACTGTAGGTCAACAAGGCCCAGATCTCCTCTTGGCCACTGATGCAACTCTGGGCAACATTCCTCGCCCTGTGCTTCAAACCAGCCATGCTGGTGCTGGTGAGCGATAAAGCTTTCGCAAGCACCAAGTGTCCACGTGCCTCTTGCAGGCCCTGCTTGCCTTTTGAGACACTGTGCCACACAGGCCAGGCATCCACGGGGGGCATGGGCTGAGGAGGGACAGGAGAGCTGGCACTGATGTAAGGAAACCAAGTGAAAGGTGAAACTGGTCATGGCACAGCTGGCACAGGCACATCACAGGGCTGGCAAGGACTGGGCCCTGTGCTCCCACCAGCAAGCACATTCCATGAGGCATCCACCAGCAGCTGACCAGAACCTGGCAGAAGACCAGTTGTTTTCTTGAGAAGTGCTGAGCACTTCTGAGAGCAAGTCAGGAGTTTTTTACAGGTCCCAAGGAAGCTCTGTTTGTGCTTGCCATACTTCTGGACCATACCTAATGGTCCAGAAACCATAGCTCTAACCTGATCTTTTCTAGTCTGTGGTCTTTGTGGTTGCAGGCAAGGTGGAGGTTGGTCTCTTCTTCCTAGAAACAAGTGATAGGACAAGAGGAAATAGCCTCAAGGCGTATCAGGGAACGTCTAGGTTGGGTATTAGAAACTTCACTGAAAGGATTCTCGAAGACTGGCACAGGCTTCCCAGGGAGATGGTTGAATCCCCATCCCTGGAAGTGTTTCAAAGACAGAGATGTGGTGATGTGACATGGTTTAGCACCAGACATGGTAGAGTTAGATAATGGTTGGACTTGATGATCTTAAAAGTCTTTTCCATCCAAAATGGTTCTCTGATTCTGTGATGTCCTTAGGTTGCAGTCAGTGGATGCTGTGAGACATCTAATCCCTTTCCAGTCAACCACTGTACAAATGTTACTGAGAAATAATTCCAGGTCTCTTCACACTGAAGAGCTCTCAGAGCATTTTTCATTTGCAAAGTCTGTGGCTCTTTAGCAAAGTGCTCTGATGTAACCTTTCTCTCCTTTCATGGTATGTGGACATGAGTCATAAAATCACAGAACCATTTAGTTGGGAAAGACCTTTAAGATCCTTGAGTCCAGCTCTTAATGCAGCACTGCCAAGTCCCCCACTAAACCATGTCCCTCAGTGCCACGAGACTATTTGATTTGAAGTGTGTCCCAAAGAGTTGTCTGTCTTGGCAGAAAGCAAATTAAAGTCAACACCAGTTAGCAAGCTTGGTATTTACTCTGACAGCAGTCCATTTAATAGTATGTAACCTTTTTTATTGTTGAACTCTAAGGTTATTACGAGGCAATAACTGCTTTTTCCCCCAAACCTCCTGTGTGCAGCTGGCCATAGAAGGACAGACTGCAGGTGTAAGTACGAGCAAGCCCCCTCTGTGATGTTTAGCTGTGTTGACCTTACTGAGATGTAAATCTGAACAGATCATGGCCTTATCTTCAGACTGCTGCTATGTGAGTGGAGCACTCTGGGCAGTTCCTAAGTGGTGGGTACTTACTTACACTGCTGCAGCTTTCCATTTACACCAAGACCATGAAGAGTATCTTTTGAAGCACCCTATTGACAACTAAACTCTAGTTATCACTAATGTTTATTCCATGCTGTCAGGAAATGGATTGGAGCTTGAGAAGGGTAGATTTAGACTGGAGATTAGGAAGAAATTACAGTGAGGGAGGGGAGACACTGGAACAGGTTGCCCATGGAGGTTGTGGATGCCCCCTCCCTGGAGGTGTTCAAGGCCAGGTTGGATGAGGCCTTGAGCAGCCTGCTGCTGCTTCATGCTCCTACCAGAGGAGTTGGTTTGGCCTCCTGGAGACAGATGAGACTGCCCTGGGTAGTCCTACCTGACCCTTAACTTGAAGAAAGAGTTTACCTGGGGTAGCCTCTCTGTGGATGAATCTCAGCTGGTGAACAGCAGCTAAGGCCAGCATAGTTTCAGAAATGTAGAACTCTTTGGTTTTGGATAAGGTGTCTTGTTTTATTGGTAAGGTCATCCTGTCACCTCCAAGAACTCCATGATGTGGTAGAGATTTCTTATAGCCTGAAAATTTAAAGCATTTTTCACAGCTGAAATGCCTCCTTCTGCTGGGTTCTGAGTCACCTGCTCTCACTCACCTGCCTATGCCTTGCTGCTAATCTCAAGATTGCTGCACAGAGGCACCCAGCTAATCCAACCCAGAGCTCATCTGGATCCAAAATGGCTTGAGCACTTGGTGTGCCTAATCCATAAGGTGCTTGTGTGTCCCTCAGGAGGTACCCCTTGCTCTTACCCTTTACAGGACAACCACAAGGTTAGTGTCATCCCCTGAGGTGTGGCAGAGAACGCACTCAGTACCCTCCCCTACCTCAGGGACTTCAATCCCATGCTGAAAATGAATCTTTTCTCAGCTAGGAGAGCATTGTAGCTGTAAGGGCATGGTCAGGCAGCCATGCAAATCATCCTGGTGGATCTGTTCCATTTAGGCTGGATGTTAGGAAGAAGTTCCTCATAGAAAGAGTGATTGGCCATTGGAATGTGCTGCCCAGGGAGGTGGTGGAGTCATCATCACTGGAGGTGTTTAGGAAGAGACTGGATGGGGTGCTTGGTGCATGGTTTAGTTGATTAGATGGTGTTGGATGATGGGTTGGACTCGATGATCTCTAAGGTCTCTTCCAACCTGGTCTGGTCTACTCTACTCTACTCTACTCTACTCTACTCTGCTCTGCTCTACTCTGCTCTGCTCTACTCTGCTCTGCTCTGCTCTTCAGAGAAAACAGGCTACAGATTCCCTGAGGGCAGGAGTGAATGTCTGAGTAAACCTCATGGTTAGGGCTCTCACCTGTGGGTGAGGTCTAAGGCCCTTTTTGCCAGTATCTAGTAAATATGTGCTGTGAAATACCTCCCATGTCAGAGGCTGCCTCCTTCCCAGCAGCCTGGATCTACCCAATATTCTCTAATTTCTCTGAAGGTCTTTTCATCTTTACTTTTTTTTGGTCTCCTGCCTTCAGAAGGTGCTGCTGTTGGGAGAGGCAGCAAAGAGGATTGTCCTGTTGTAACCTGGCTGTGTCCGTGACCCTGGCAAGGCTGATGGCTATTGATTGCTGAAGTATTTGATGACATTAGCTGAGGGTGGCAGCCACAGACTTTGTACTCCTTTTGTGCCCTCGCTTGCAGCCATGTGATCCCAGTAACTGAGGTTTAACTGAGGATAGAAAAGTAGCAGCCACAGCAGCAAGACAAAACTTCTGTATATAGCCTACTATAAAAAAAAACAAGGAGCTCCCTGTTCCAAACTCTTCATCTGAGTATCTTCTGTCCCCAAGTGGAAGTGTGCTCAGGGGGTTAAACTGCCTCTTTTCACCTGCATGACACTAGGTCAGCATTAAAAATTGGCTTTGCTCTGCAGAGTGCCCTGAAGATGTGCTGATGTACTCCTTGTCTTACCAGGATTCAGAACTGGGCTGTAAAAGCTGATCACCTCTGTGGTTTCATACCCTGAGTGTGAATCCATAGCTCACAGGGCTGGCCATCCATGCAGAATGCTGCACAGAGGAGGCTGAGTGGTGGGTGAGTACCACACTCCCACAGGAGTTTTTGCAGGAGCACCTGAGCAGGACCTGTGAATGGTTTGGCCACGGTGCTGTCTTCTGCTAGTGCTCTGCCTCTACTGTGCCCTAGAGAGGCCACATCTGGAATATTGTGCCTGGTTCTGGGCTCCCTATTTCAAGAGAGACAGGAAAATACTGCAGAGAGTCCAGCAAGAGGCTACAAAGATCCTGAGGGGCCTGGAGCATCTCTGTGAGGAGGAGGTTTTCAAGAGGGATTGGATGTGGCACTTGGTGCTATGGTTTAGTCATGAGGTCTGTGGTGACAGGTTGGACTTGATGATCTTTGAGGTCTCTTCCAACCCTGGTGATTCTGTGAAAGGCTGAGAGCCCTGGGGTTGTTTAGCCCAGAGAAGAGCAGCCTGAGAGGGGATCTGATCAATGCTCAGCAAGAGCTAAAAGGTGGCTGTCAAGAAGATGGGAGCAGACTCTTTTCAGTCAGGTCCAGTGATAGGACAAGGGGTAGCAGTGCACTGAGCACTGTGATCCTGGGCAAGCTGCTGTGGTGACCCTACTTTTGGGGTTGCTTAGCCTGGAGAAGAGGAGGCTCAGGAGAGACCTTATTGCTCTCTACAACTACCTGAAGGGAGGTTGCAGACAGGTGGGGGCTGGTCTCTTCTCCCAGGCACCAAGCACCAGAACAAGAGGACACAGTCTCAAGTTGTGCCAGGGGAGGTTTAGACTGGATGTTAGGAAGAAATTCTTCATAGAGAGAGTGATTGGCCATTGGAATGTGCTGCCTGGGGAGGTGGTGGAGTCGCTGTTGTTGGAGGTGTTTAGGAGGAGACTTGATAGGGTGCTTGGCTGCATGGTTTAGCTGATTAGGTGGTGTTGGATGATAGGTTGGACTCAATGATCTTGAAGGTCTTTTCCAACCTGTTCTGGTCTATTCTATTCTGTTCTACTTTAGCAGAAGGGTTGTACTGGATGATGTCCAGAGGTCCCTTCCAACCCTCACCAGGCTGGGATTCTGCGACTCTGTCCATGTATGTCTGCACTCAAGACATTGACCTTGGGTGATCAAATCTGTGATAATGTGAGGGCATTAAACCAGCAAGGAGTCTGGAGACACATTTCTTTCAGGCAGTATCATTTATTTCAAACAATACAGCTCGAACTTTCTGAACAGCCATATTACAGCCAACGTAATACAGGTGCTGGAGTTTCACTAGAACGTGAACAGTTGTGGAGGTTTCCTTCAAGCTCTTTGTCCAGTTTTTCATAAAACCATAAAGGTATTTCCCCAGGAAACTCTCTCCTCCCCACTGCCCAATCTGCTCTTTACACAGCAATCACTTTATTCCATCTGAGGAGAGAACCAAACCCCCCCAACATTTCCACCATAAAAAAAATTAATAATGCAGTTTCACTGTGGCTGAATTTTTAACAACTATTTAGAATTAGCTCTGGGGAAATATTTGCTGACAGGGAAGGCAAAAAAAAAAAAAAAGAACCAAGAAGAGCTGCTGTACACACACAGTTCAGAAACTGAACTGGAATGGATGGTAAAAGGGGAGATATTGTGCATCAACCACAGTGCATTAAACCCACAGCATACCGGTCCCATAATGGTATGCCTGATGCATTTTCCCATTAGACTGATGAGCTAACATCTTCACCTGCATCTTCCCCCAAGACTTGCAACATTTCACTTGCATATATACATAAAATATATATATATAAAGGATGTGTTAGATTGTGTTAGATAAGTGTCTTTATATAGTCCATAGTTTGAAGTGTGTAATATAAACCAGCTGTTCACAGGCACCTCCGTCTGTACCTGAAATCGATGTCGTTGGCTGGTTGCAAAATGCCCAGTCCTGCACGGGATTGATCCAAAGGAGGACATTGCACATTGGTGTCCACGAGCTCTAGCTCAAAATATGAAAAAATCACAGTCAGAAACTGTTTGATTTCATGGACAGCAAATAACCTGCCAGGGCACTTGGCTATGCCTGTCCCGAAGGGCATGTAGTAATACTTGAGCTTGCGGCCGCTGCGGTAGAAGTCAGTCTTCTCTTCCCCCTTCTCGTTGAGAAAGCGATCGTATTTGAATGTCTGCAAGCAAAACCAAGAGTCACTTCATGTTGTCATGGTTTATTGAGGCTTTGGAGGCATGAATGCCATTAGGACACCAAGTGCAGGCTGGGGAAGAAGAGCCTCTAGCTGTAAGTGCTGTACTGTAGCGCCAGCCCCCATAGTGCTGTTTTGGAGGTGGTAAGCCCAGGGAAGCTCTGCTATGTGGGACATGATCACCGGGTCATTGTGATAGTTTTCTGACCTCTTAAAGGAAGAATTGTGACCTGCATCCTTGCTCATACAGCAGGGCAGGAAGATTTCTTTGTCTGTGCTTTTGGGAAAACACTATCCTTATGCTCCCTCAACCCCTCCATAGTGGTGATCGTTCCTTGCTGAGGAAGGCAGTAAGTAGGAGGCTGTCGTGGGCTGGCAGCACACATGTTAGTTACACTAAAACATGTTCTGCAGGTAATGCTTGCCCTGACTTTGTTCTTTTTCTTGCCTATTATTGCATTTCTAGGTGTAGGAACAGACTGTCTGGAGTACAACAGAAAACCAGCCGTGGGGGGCACCCTGATCAATGCTCTATTTCAAGGCATGTTAGCTTCTGCTAGAGCTTGAGAGTTTAATGCACTTTGATAAACACTTACCAAGGGATCAGCATAGATTTCTGGATCAAAATGCAGGAGCTGAGGATAAAGAGCTACAAGATCATCCCTGCGGATGTTGTAGAACTCATTTTCTAAGTGCAACGTGAAATCTTCCTTGGCAACTCGGAACGTCATGGACGCGCTCGACAGCCTCATTGCCTCCTTGATGATGCTGTCTGTAGGGAGAGGAGAAGGAATGATTACCATGGAAATGGTATGTATGTCCTTGGGGGAGGCCATGCCTTTTGAACTATTTCAGACCCTGCACTTACTGGAAGAAACATTTGAAAATATCTTTCTAAATGCCTACCAAAGTATCTTTCTCATTTCCTTTTAGCATTGTTATCCCTTCTGCAGATAACACCCAGAGCACAATCTGCTTTCCCCTAGCAAAAAACACTTGGACTAGAGGCAACAGAATATTTGAGACACATTTTCACTCAGAGATAGGGAGCAAACCAGTCAAAACTGGAAATACAACAAAAAGCAGTGCAGTGATCAGTGACCACTTTAGGAGGTGGTGCATAAAAACTAGTTCTCAGAAAACTTACTTTTTGTTTCAGTATAAGCTGAATTTTTGGGGTTTTTAAACCAACAGTAGCTAAAGTGAGACATTTTCAAACCTCTTTGTGACTTGGACACTTGATCTAAAGTCACTGCTAAACAAAATGTTGCTCTGCATTAGCCATGGGTCTCCAACACTGTGTTGTGTAGCTGTACTGAGATGTGATTACCCATGAGAAAGTGCTGTTTGTGTCAGTTTTGATACTCAGCACCACCTGGGCCGTTGGGAGGATGATTGTGTCGGTTACTGCTAAGAAACAGACAGGATTTTATTCTAGTCTTTGTCAGCTGAATCATAGAATGGTTTGGGTTGGAAGGGACCTTTCAAACCCCATTGCAGTCAGCAGGGCCATCTGCAAATAGAGCAGGTTGCTCAGAGCCCTGCCTCATTCCATAATGATTCCATAGCAAGCATTAATATAGTAACAAATGGAAAGCTGTGAAAATTGTGGGGTGACTTCTGGTGCTTCTGCATGGAATAATCATACCTAGTACTGGCATATTATCCAGCTGCTTTCGGGTCAAGGAAATGTGTCTGCCCTCTGGGCTGATCTTCTGTCCAGCGCTTTCCAAAACAGTTTGTACTTCTTTGGTAGCAGCTCTCATTGCTTCTGGGTTCCTGAGACCAAAAGAGCAGAAGCAGGACATCGTTTTACAGTTCAGAATGCTTTAAAAAGGCACTTCACCATCAGCTTTCTTCCTGAGTAAGATTTAGCTTGTTGGCTGGCAAAATGCAACCTCCTAAAATGAAAATGTGGCAGCAAAATGGTGCAGTTACACTTTGTCATGTCTTGGCACAGGTATGAGAGCTTCAAAGAAATGAAAAGAACCTCAAGGAGTTGCTTCTTGGGACAGAACTGATGTGCATAACTCAGGTAAGAAGTAGTACTGTCACTACAAAGCAATGGCAAGAACAAGAAACAAACCAATGGATTGTAGATTAGGCAGTAGCCCCTGGAAGGAATCTGATGAGCATGATTATAGATCAGGTTTAGAATGTCACTTATTTTGGATGATGTCCTATTCTGTGGCAACATTCTGAGTCCACACAGTATCCTTCACTGTCCAGACTTTCTAACAGCTGTGGAATACATGAGCTATGGTGAAATGCTTCTAGATTAAAATACAGGATGCAATAGTGTCTTGATGAAGGCACAATCAGTCAGGGTGCTAAAAGACTCCAAGGCCAGAAGACCTAAAGCCAAAGCATTCTTGGAGTCAAGAACCTCAGATATTAGCACTGGCAGGTAGAAATGAGGGTACAAGCCACTGATGAAATAAACCCATCAGCAATTTGGATGCATACTGAAGAGTTAGTCAGGCTAAGGTAGATTATACTCCACAGAGGCCCACTCTAAAATGGGCATTAAATATTATCTGAGCTGTGCACTCCTCTCATGAGTAACAAGCTCAGCAGCTGCACTCTACTCTGCAACCTCAGCAGAATCTATTGATGTGTAAACTATTTCCTATTGAATATCTATGAAGTAAATAATGAAATTAAAGCTCATTTTGCCTGCTCTAGTGAGGTGGTCTAAAAATGCCTGACTATATTGGGAGCCTGCTACACAATTCCTGTTCTGACTGCAACCAGCACTTTTAATGCCATATCATACAGATTTACTCCAAAGCCTTCTTGACAAAGTGTTTTGTTTTTCCTTAAAGCCTCTAGAGGATTGCTCTGTGGCACCCCTACTTGGTCTCAGACAAGCACAGTGGGGTTCTGTGGGAGTCCACAAGACCGTGGCACTTATGTTGCAATCGGTAAGCTTTTGGAGGTGCCAGGCAGGGGAATTTGCCTGTGTCGTTGAGCTGCTTTCTGGAAGACAACAAACACTTTTGTTATCAGGAAACAAGAAGCATAGGGACTTACTTAAGAAGGTAGAACAAGCTCCAAAAGGTGGCAGGAATGGTGTTGGCTTGCGAGGCCCAGAGCACCGCCACGTGGGTCTTTGCTTTCTCCATGTCGTCGAAGGTCGACAGAGTGTCGTTGAGGAACATGCGGAGGGTGACAAGCTCAGAGAGGTTGTCCCTCTTCTGCAGGTTCTTGTGGAGGAGAGCTTCTCCCAGCTTCTCCCGTGCGCTGTGGGCGCTCTTGAAGAGGTGGATTGGCAGCCCTGCCACGAGGGCTGGGAAGATCCGATCAAATTCCTTGAAGTTCTCCATGGCATTTAGGATGTGAGCTCTCTCAGCGTCCTGCTTTGGTGATAGACTTGGGTCGTTATTTGTATTTAATTCTTTGCCAAAAAGTGTTAAAAAGCCAGACTCAAACATCACTTGGCAGCAGAATGTGTAAAGTCCTTCTGTCACCCAGGCCTTGGGCTGAGGTTTAGATGTTCTTGGCTGCAGCATGACGTACTGTAGGTTCTCCATCATTGCATCGATGAGGGCATCTAGGGCGTTACCTTGCAGGGTCCGAATGAAAGTCTGATGGAAATTTTCAGTGGTGTTTCCCTCTGCTGGGTCAATGCTGCCATGCCCAAAAGCCTGTCAAAAGTTTATTACACACATGATGAACAGCTGTCATAACTTTGAAGTCTAAGAGGAGTTAGAGCCAAGGACTAGCTTCATAGCTTGCTGGAGTTAGAAGCAGATTAAGGGCTATTAACAGTAAAAGGGATACTTTCTCAGGGAACAGGTAGGTAGGCAAATGGAAATAGAGTCAAACAGATGCTTACAAATCAATGGGCATGGTCACCTAGACCTTCATCCAGCTCCCACTGACATCAATAAGAGCCTTTTTGCTTACTTCTGGAGGAGTTTGAGCTCCTCCTGTGCTGCACCATTTTAAAAGGCATTAGGAACAAATCATCCATAGTAGTGAGAACCTCCTGAAGAAGGGTTCAGCTTCAGCAAGCTGTACTATCATTTTGCAGATGGTGTTAATTGTAGTTCTGCTTCAGCAATCTACTACATGGCTAAATAATGTTGTTCTTGGACAGTACTAATCAGTGCAGACTTCTTTCCATTAAGGAAAAGACAACACCCAGTAAAAGCAAAGGAGTAGGAAACCAGTTCTGTTTCAAAGGCACAGTTATGCTATAGGGATTAACATCTTTCCTGCCAGCAGACACTTTGCATGTTAGACATTAAAAGCATTTAAAAAGTGGTACCTTGGCAGAAGTAGCAAAATGGAACTTCTTCCAGTCCAGGTGTTTGCCCTGGCGTGTCAGTGCGTTGTATGAAAAAGGGTCGGTCAGGAAGTGAATGTATTTCCCTGCTACTCTGCAGGTGAAAATGTGCCCATGCTGCTTCTGCTTTTCTCTGAGGAACTCCAGGGGGTTGGCACCAAACTGCAAGGCACAGCCCAGGTATGGAAGGAATCCATTTTCAAGTGGTGGCTCACCTTGTCGCCTATGAAACACAAACAGATGCTGGAAGTGTGAATGTGTATAAAGATCTCTTCTCCAGGATGCCAGGTAAGAAAGATACTGATGCTGTTTTAAGGTGAAAAAATGCAAAAAAAACCCAAACCAAACAAATAGATTGATAAAAGGGTTTCTACTCTTTAAGCACTAAGCCTACTGTGAGGTCTGGTATGTCAGAACAACCCCAATATTTGAAGGGGGTTACAGGAGAGCTGGGGAGGCACTTCCTGCAAAGGCATGGAGTGACAGGACAAGGCGTAATGGCTTCAGACTGGAAGAAGATGAACTTAGATTAGACATTAGGAAGATATTCTGCCCCATGAGGGTAGTGTGGCACTGGAACCCCTTGCCCAGAGAAGTTGTGGAGGCTCCAAGCCTGGTAGTGTTCAAATCCAGGTTGGATGAGGCCTTAAGCAACCTGGCCTAGAGGGGGATGTCCCTGCCTATAGCACAGGATTTGGAACTAGATGATCTTTAAGGTCCCTTCCAACCTAAATCATTCCATGAATCTATCAATCTATTGGCCAATGGGATCCACACTGCAGTTTGAATCCCAAGGAGCTTTTAATAACCCTTTTAAGGTAAACCAAGAAAATGACAGCTGAAAACCACAAAATTACAAGAGGTAAGTAAATATCTTGCTCCTGCTGTAAATGTGCCAGTAGGATAGATGCTTTTTAAGCTATATGTATTTGACATAGCAAGGGACATAAATATTGTGTTAAACTGTGTTGCTAGAGATGCTAGGCTGATAATATGGAAATGTTTGTAGGTATGGAACTGTAATTAGATACAAGTAGGTATTAGCTGAGATTACAATGCAGGTAAACCTACAGCCCAGCACTTTAGGAAATCACAACATGCATATTCAGAGTTTAATTCCCTCATTTGCACATAGATTTGTAACTGCAGCTGTGTCTAGGCATCACCTCACTGTTATTAAAAAGCCCAGAGAGAAAATTCTGCTCCACCATCACTCTCAGAGCCTTGCCCATGCTCCCATGCATCTGCCCATCAGACACTCTTCACTTTAAGAAGTGCAAACTGATGTGGACAGGATCTTTGACATAAAGGCTAGGTACCTGGAGATGCATATTAAAGTAGATTCCTTACCTTCTCCTCCTCCCTAGAAAAAGCCAGCATGCACAACAGAGTATGGCGACCGCTCCCCACATCCAGGACGTTATGATCATTTCTGGTGGTGTCTCAAATCTTCCAAGTGGAGAGCTGGTAACTACCAGTATGGCAGGAGAAGGGACTGAGAATGATACAGAAGACAGGTGAGGATTTATATACTGTAGGTGCACCCCTGTATCTAATTGCATTCAGTCAGTCTAGCAAGCTATTGATTAACCATTTCTGGAGACAGCCTCTAGTGTCTCTGTCCTGGCATCCTTCTGCAAAGAGCTCCACTGGATTGATGTAGCCAGTTGCAGGCATGGCCTTGAGCGCATGTTGCACATCAGTAGTGGTGCCAAAGTAATCAAAGAGCTGTAATAGTTGATAATTTGAAGGTCTGTCAGGTGTGTTTCAATCTATCCTCCAAATTTACCAATTGCAGTTTATAGTTCAAGTTTAGCAATAAATGAAATGGCTACTGAGAGGTGCCCAGAGGTTTCAGACTGGCCAAAGTGGTGGCTGCAGTTTGAGCTGCTGTCCTGCAGCTGCCAGCCTGCTCATCTCCTCCCTTCTCATTCTCATGGAGTGCCCTGGCTCTGGTGTGCAAGAGCGAATGGCTGGGTGAAGGGATGGCTGCACAGATGGACTCATTCCCTCCAGCAATGCTTTGGGATCTCTATATTGCAGAGTGAGAGAGAAGAAAGCAGAGCTAGATGACCATACTGGCTTAATTTGGGTTTTTTTTTGCTGTCCTTGATCACCTTTCATTTTCCCGTTAAACCTTTTTTCCTTTATGTTGGTGACTAGTGAGAGTTCAGACTTTGGCTTGCTCCCAGCAGCTAGCATTGAGCCATCAGGGGGGCAGCTCAAGTAGCTTATTGCAATGTCTCATTAGTCACTGAGGACCTCATATATTTCTAAAAGAGGCACTGATGGGTTTTAGTCACTTTTTCAAGCTCAGTTGTGTACCTTGCAGCTTTGTGGTAAAACAGTAAGGAGTTGGACCTTTTGCTGTTCCAATTGCACAGAGCACTGAAGGCACTGAGCTGCAAACCTGGCAGATGGAATATTCATAGAATGGTTTGGGTTGACAGGGACCTTGAAGATCACCTAGTTTCAAGTCCCCTGGCATTGGCAGGGACAGCCTCCACTAGACCAGATTGCTCAAGGCCTCATCCAGCCTGTCCTTGAAAATCTCCAGGGAGGGAGACCTCCATGACCTCCCTGGGCAACCTGTTCCAACATTGCCCTGGCTTCAAACCAAGGCCAGCAGCGAGGCACAGAGTAAACTGTGCACAGGCCATTACATTTGAGGCAGTTTTAAAGTTGATCAAATAAAGAAACCAACTCTTCTCACAGCATTGAGATTGCCCTCAGTTAAGCTAAAAGCCAAGTTCTTTTGCATGTCAGCTCAAAATCCAGTCCCCCACCCCACTTCCATTTAAGCACAGCTGTTTCCTTGATGTTTCTAGAAAAACTACTTTTTTCACCAGCTGAATCCAGCCTGTTGTAACAGAATTGCTTTACAAGAGCCATGCTTTCCCATTTCCTATTTGTTTCCAGTAGGGGAAATTTCAGTTCTGGGTGTCATCTTTGACTGCATCCCATCATCACTTCCTCATCTGAAACAAGTACAACAATTTTATTCTGTTTGTGTCTGATCCTTATTGCCTCTGCAGGTCTCAGCCTTCTTCTGTCCAAACAACACTGGAGAAGAAAGCTGGAAGCTTCTGTCAGTTTAGTGTCTAACACACAGGAATAATTAACCAGCAACAGGGACCTGTGGCTCCTCGCACTACCATGTTTGGCAGCAGGTAGAGCTCCCAGTCCCACCTGAATTTCTTTTTACATGCTTTAAGTATTTGTACTGCAGTGTGATGATAACAGCATTTATAGACAGCCTCTCACTGCCACAACAGGAGTGACATCTCATAGAATCATAGAGGTGTTTGGGTTGGAAGGGGCCTTAGAGATCATCTAGTGCCACGAGCAGGGATACCTCCCACCAGCCAGGTTGCTCAAGGCCTCATCCAACCTGGCCTTGAACAACCCCAGGGAGGAGGCATCCACAACCTATCTGGGCAACCTGTTCCAGTGTCTCACCACCCTCACTGTAAAGCATTTCTTCCTGATCTCCAGTCTAAATCTGCCCTCTTCCAGCTTCAATCCATCCCCCCCATATCCTACCCCTACAAGCCGTTGTAAAAAGTCCCTCCCCATCTGTCGAGCTGCCCAACATCTTTCTCTTTGTGATCACAGAATCCAGCCAGGGGGGGTTGGACTCAATGACCTTGAATGATCCTTTCCAACCCAAACTAAGCTATGAATCTTTTGCAGCCAGAAAACTGTTAACAAATAATTGTGTGTCCCCACCTACTGGCAAACCTCTTTGAATGACACTTCTGTTCTCCAGCAGTCGTTGAACTGTGCTGGTCAGTGTTGGTTTCTTGTTTCTAGACAACAAAAATGGTCTTTATTCTACATGTCTATGTATTTTTATTTGGATTTGCATATAAATATAGCTGTTATGAAAGCTATTATTTTATATATATATATATATACACACACTTTTAGTCATGCTACAGCCACCCTAGATCGAAGAAGAAATAAAGGCCAACAGGGAGCCAGTAGTTGGAAACGGTCTGTAAGTTCCCCTTAATTGTGATTGCAGTGGCTGTTGTGGCCACTTTGGGGTTGAAGTCTCCAGAAGTTTGTGGAAAATGATGAATCTGGATGAACAATGTTAGCTGGAAAGGATCCACAGCCTGGGAATACTGGGATCTGCCTGGTGGTCAGGGAGAAGGCATCTTCACAGCTGTCCTTGGACAGTTTCTCTAGTGTTTCAGGATGCTCTATCATCTTTCCCCTGGATCTGTAGATGAACACAAGGATCATTCTGTGGGAGGTCCTTACTAGATTGTTGTCTAGGGATGGGAAATTTTGCCTGGAACAGTTGTACATCAATGTGTCTTTTACTGTAGCTCTGTGCTTCACTGGGCTGTGCAAAATTCAAAGAACTAAACAAAGTGTGAGGCACACAGCTCTGTGACTGAGGCACACAGCTCTGTGACTGAGGCACACAGCTCTGTGACTGAGGCACACAGCTCTGTGACTGAGGCACACAGCTCTGTGACTGAGGCACACTTCACTCTTCTAAGGAAAATACACCTGTCCTGATGGAATTACTTCAGTGTTCCATCTTCCCCATCTTTGTGTGCCACAGTATTTATTGGGGGGTGCAAGTGAAGGACTGAAAAGTTCTTCTGTATTGCAGCAGAAATCTGCCAGTCATGGCTTCAATCCTTTTCTGGGTCATATTCCCTCTCATGATGGTATTTCCATGCAGCCAAAGCTTTTTACTGTTGTGGCTAAAGAGGCTGTGGCAGTGAACAGTGTTGTCATGACCATCAGATGAAAGCAAATTCAAGGTGTGAAGCTGCCCCACTGTCCATATGAGGTTAAAAAGAGATGAATCTGGGAGCTGTACAAATGAGCTGTCCAAATCAGAGCCCTTAGATTTACACCTGAATCAGCCTTCTGGCCAGAGGAAATTGAATTGCAGCTGAATGCAGATGGCTAATCTGAAAAGAACTCTGTGCTGATGTTAACAAGTGATTCTGCTTTTCCCACTACCAGAATTGCTGTAATATTGCAATTTTATTGTCATTTGCAAAATTGTCATTTCACCCATTGATTTCTATATGGTTTTATAATAGAAATCCCTTCCTGCTCTGGCAGGTGGGTTGGACTAGATGAGCTTTTGGAGGTCCCTTTCAACCCCTAACATTCTGTGATTCTGTGATTATTTGGGTGTTGGGTTTGGGGTTTTTTTAGTTTAAATAGGCAAAACCCAGAGATTCTCCTCTTACAGATTCATTTTGTAGATGGAAGGACTTCAGCCACAAGTGGAAGTCAGAAAAGCCAAAAGCAGAAAGAAAGAAAAGAAGAAAAATATCGACAGAAAGAAGATGGTAACTTAGGAAGAAGGAAGTGATGGATGAGAGATGACAGGTAGATGTTGCAGAGGACAGGAGCTGAGGAAGATGAAGCCAAAGCATCAGGTAACAGCCAGAAGCACTGAAAGAGCTGGAAGGTTTACAAGTGGGAGCAAATTACTGCTGTTCTTAACAAATGGATGAACATCAGTGCTTCAGTAGCCATATGGCTCAAGACTGATCTCATAGCTTAAACAGTTTTGGTGTGGTCAGAAGTCAGTGGCAGACTTCCAAAAAAAGCCACTCCTGGGCTACAGAAAGCACTTGACTTGCTGAGTCAGTGCAGAGACAGCCCTCCAGAAGAGGGAGGGCGTTGGGCCAACACCAACACATGCCTTGGGATGGGATGAGCATGTGATTGCTCATGGCAATTCATGTTCCCACAGCAGACTCCCCCAGAATTTTCAGCTTGGTCTAAAGACTTCCAGTGGTGACAGATGTGAAAGGGAAATTATAACTTCAGCTGTGGTGTTTTGTGATCGAGGAACTGTCTGGCATGGAGGGCAAGGAGGCTTAACTGCACAGAATCCCAGCATGGTAGGGGTGGAAGGCACCTCTGGAGATCATCTATTACAAACCCCTCTGCTAAAACAGGGTCACACACAGCAGGTTGCCCAGGATCACAACGTCCAGGTGGGTTTGGAATCTCTCCAGGGAAGGACTCCACAACTTCTATAGGCAACCTCATCCAGTGCTCTGTCTTCCTCACAGCAAAGAAGTGTCTTCTCTTGTTCAAGATGGAACCTTCTGTGTTCCAGTTTGTGCCTGTAGCACAACATGTGCCCATTGGCTTATCACTGAGCACCACTGAAAAAATGGCTCCATCCTCTTGACCCCCACCCTTTAGATACTGCCCAGCATAGAGAAGATTCCTGCTGCATTTTCACGTTCAGCTGACTGCAGTAAAGGCAGAACACAGAGCTATGCTCCACCAGGCTACTTCAGCTACGTATTTTGAGGGCAGGGATCTGCCTGTAGTCCTCAAGTCTGGCTTCATGCTTCGTCTAGACCACAAAATATCACCTAACTCAGAGACTGTAACCTCAGCCTGAACCAGAGCACTTCTGATGTGAGTGTACAAAATGTTGACTTAGAGACACTGGGAGAAAGGCAATAACCCTGAGTCCCTAGGGATGCAGTTAAACAGCAAAAATAACTGGTGATGGGAAATTTACATCTTATTCCCACTATGCCTATGTAGTCTTTACAGAGAGTACAGCTTTTTAAACACGGATACAAGTACGTCAGAACCAGGACGGAGCTGTGCAGGCTATTTAAGTCCTTTCCAGTGAAGTCTCACTTGTGGATCAGGCGCAGGAAGAGAACAGTCACCCCACCCCACCGCCTGCCCGTGTAGAGCTCAAATCCTCCCCTCCCCCAGCTCACTCTCCTGCCTCCTCTCACCTAGGACTGACTCAGGGTGATGCATGGAAGATGTTGTTGTCTCTGCTTCATCTGTAGTAAAGGTTGGAAGGTGCCTAAATGAATGAGGAGGGAAGAGAGGAACATCTTACTGCTCATTCCCTCGACGGGCAGAGTTTGTTGCTGTTCCCCCCTCTGCCTCAGAGCTCTCCTGGGGTGACAAATGAGCCCTCTTGCCAAGCTCTCCACACACACAGTTCCTGTATTTTCCTCATTTTCCAGTTGCCCCACAGAGGACCTAGAATCTCACTTTCAGAAGTGTTGGGCATCCCCAACCATCAGTGAAGTCAGGTAGGTGGTGGCTTAACAAAATGTCTTCTGTATTCTCACAAACAGGAGACACAAGCTTGTAGAACTGAGAGCTCAGAATAACACATTAGGAGCACATTCCATTTAAGTGCCCCAGTTCCCTGTTCTTTATCCTGGGAATTAGGGTAGAAAATAAACCAGCAATTGTTTGCACAGCACTGGGACACTAGAGTGTTACTTAGAAAAGATGGTGACAACATCAGTATTTCCATCTTTAGAGCAGAGTTTGAATAGCAGGACAGGAAATCAGGCATGAAACTGCCAAGTGAGCAGTGGAAAATTGTGCAGTCACTGAGCCCCAGCCACCCTGCGGGCTGAGGAGGGGACAGTGGAAGTAATAAATTAGGGTGCCCTTAAAAGTCAGGATCAAACCTACACAGCAGGGAGTCAGAAACACAGTGACCCAGGTAGCTTTCATTCCAGCAGTTTCTAATATTAAGTACCTGACTGCAGCGAGGCTCCTGAGATGTGATTCCTTCTGTATCCCAGGGGTTGATGCTGAAATCCTTGTTCCATAAACAAACTCCCCAGATCCTTCTTTCTGTAAAAAAGCTCCCCAAATCCTTGTTTACCAAGTCTAACTGGGTCTGAGCACAGCTCAGTGCAGTGCAGCTCAGGTACTTAAGCTGGTTTGGGGTGGGTTTGGCCTAGAAACACTACGTCAGGACACTCATGGCACCTGGCTCAGAGCAGGACCCGTTCACGCCCCCACAGACACCTCAGGTACAGCAACACTTCAGTACAATTATTCCACATCCAGCGCTGGCAGGGTGCCCTCCTGAAGAGAGTGTGCATGTTTTGAGTGACCATCAGTAATGGCTCATTGTTGAGTGGGTGGAGTGTTTCCTAAAGACCAAAAGCACAACCTCTTTCCAGCCTCAAAGGAGAAATGTGATTTTTCTGGGAAACAACCAAGTATTATGTTGTTAAGATTTCTGCAGCAGCTGAGACTGATACTGATCAGTAGATGGTTTCTGTTATGCTCTGAAAGTTGGCCAAGGACCAGTGGAAAAAAAAATCCCACAAACAGAACATTGTCAATGGAAAATTACCACACTGTTGCCCATAGGTGTTCTAATTCCAACAAGCCACAGCTGATAACTTGGCCATTTGTTCCACCTCTCTCAAACAATAGATGCTCTTTTTGCTAAGATCTCAGGAACTAATCAAGAGCCATTTGTCTGGGTAATGCACCTCTGACTCCTTTGGTTTTTTTGCTCTCCAGTCTAGGTGGAGTTCCTAGAAAGATACAGCCAGGCCTTTCTGCTGGCCTTCTCCAAACTCTGGAGCACAGAGGCACCTCCCTTGTCCCAGGTCCTCAGATCATGTCACAGAGTGGCTGAGGTGTGAGCTCTTCCAGGCTTTGGTTTCCCAGGGAAGGAAACAAGACTAGAATGGGAGCTGGAATTGCCTTTGGTCTGTGTGATAGAAGGACCCTAAGACATGCCATGGTTGCACAGGTGAGACACAACCATTTTCCATGCTTTGTTCCTATATTTAAATGAACAATAATTTTGAGAAGGCTTTCCATTACAACAAGGTTAATCTTTCCTTGTCCAAAAGCTGTTCTTAGGCAAGAAGAAAGAGCCTCAGATTGCTCTTTGAAATCTTTACTGAAATTGTATTTCATGATATGTTTAGAGATGAGGGTGACAAGATTCATTTTTGTTACCAAGGTAGATCATAGATTCATAGAATGGTTTGTGTTGGAAGGAACCTTAGATATCATCTAGTTCCAACCCCCCTGCCATGGGCAGTGACACCTTTCACTAGCTCAGGTTGCTCAAGCCCTCTTCTGACCTGGTCTTGAACACCTCCAGGGAGGAAATATCCATGACCTCTCTGGGCAACGGTGTTTAGTGTCTCACCACCCTCACTGTAAAGAATTCTTTCTAATATCTGGTCTAAATCTGCCTGCCTCAGTCTGTCCTCCAGATGGACATGGTGCCAGAGCTACTGCCTGTAAGCTGGACCTTCTTGTTCTTAGATCACTTACTGGTGTGCCCAACAAGGAACAGACTATATGGAGCCAAGTGTTTGGGCTAGGCCATTACCATAAAGGAAGTGAACATACTAAGTTCCAAACATTTCATTTGCACTTGCATTAAAAATCACTTTTGGCTACACAGAAAGTTTAGCATTTCAGAAGCTGCAATCAGCTGTTGTTGTTAAACCAGAGCTAGATTCCCTCCATCCCTCCTGGCCCAGAAGGCACCTAACCCAGGATTTTTGTGAACTCATACCTTAAGTCCAAATTTGCACATCCCACAGATTTAATGATGTGCAGTGTGACTCAGATGGTTCAGCTGATGGTTCAGGCGCTGGCACGCAGGAATGTGTGACTGATTATGGATACAGAAACAGGAGCCTTGTGAGCAACCAGAGAGAAGCTGTTCCTGTGCTCAGCACTGCTGTGGCTGCTTCCCCAATCCTGCATACTCCTGTGGTGCTCACCAGTGATGCTGGGGCTGGAGAGGATGAGGAAACTTACAGGGTCTGGAAAACAAGCACTGCAACAAAATCTCTGTTTAGCTTAACTGCTATTATAATTGCACAGGCAGCTCAAATGATGCAACAGCCTGTAAATGCCAGAAGGAGGGAATCGCCCTTCCCTCTCATTCCCATTTCTTCTTCCTCCTCCTCCTTTCCCCAGTTTCCAACTACATTCTCCCTTCCCTTCCTCTGGGCTGGTGCTGGTGAGATCCTTTCCTTGCTGGTTTGGCTCACTAACCCAGCAGAAAAACATTCATGGCTGTTGGTGAATGTGATTTCTGCTGGAGCAGTTTGCAGAGGAGCCTGATAACTCCTGGGACTGGCTGAGGACAAGGAGAAGGAGACTGGAGATGGAAGCAGGTTTCCTTCCTCATTGCTGGTAAACTGATCAAGTCCTTTACTGAGTGTTCTGGTTTCTTAGCTGAAAAGAAGCTTCAGAGTACTCAGCACATTTAATCACAGAATCAGAGAATGGCTTAGGTTGGAAGTGTCCTTAGAGATCACCTAATCCAACCCCCCTGCCGTGGGCAGGGACACCTCTCAACTAGACTTGGTTGTCCAATGTGATGAAGACTTGACAGCCAGCAAAAAGGCAGCAAAGAATCTTGGTGAAGGAGGACTTGAAAGACTGAAAATTGATGCTAGCAAAGCTCATGCTATATAAGTACGGCAAATGGGGAATAATTATGGTAATTGAGTATGAAAGCCTCTTTCTCAGCTTGTTCTGGGATCTCCCTGTCTCTGGTATGCTTTATATTGTGGTTTCTACTGTGTCCAGTTCTGGGCCCCTCAGTTTAAGAAGGACATTGAGACACTTGAACATGTCCAGAGAAGGGCAATGAGGCTGGGGAGAGGCCTTGAGCACAAGCCCTATGAGGAGAGGCTGAGGGAGCTGGGGTGGTTTAGCCTGGAGAAGAGGAAGCTCAGGGGAGACCTTATTGCTCTCTACAACTACCTGAAGGGTGGTTGTAACCAGGAGGGGGTTGGTCTCTTTCAAGCAATCAGCACCAGAACAAGAGGACACAGTCTCAAGCTGCGCCAGGGGAAGTTTAGGCTGGAGGTGAGGAAAGTTCTTCACTGAGAGAGTCGTTCTCCATTGGAATGAGCTGCCCAGGTGGTGGAGTCACTGTCCCTGGAGGTGTTTGAGAGGGGATTGGATGTGGCACTTGGTGCCATGGTTTAGTCGTGAGGTCTGTGGTGACAGGTTGGACTTGATGATCTTTGAGGTCTCTTCCAACCTTGGTGATTCTGTGATTCTCCAGGGCAGCTTCTCCAGGGGAAGCTTTAGATGCATTTAATGGGAGCTGGTCCACACAACAACAGGTCACCTTCTCATGCCAGGGCACATGGGCATGTTATGGCTCACCAGTGCCTGCTTGAAAACGCAAAGAACAAGGCTCAGACGAGGCAGTTAGCAAAACACGCTTTATTACAGGGGAAAACGTTTTAAATGTTGGAAAATGAATAGAAAATTGTGCTCCGTCCTTCATGAAAACGACAGCCGGGAACCAATGCCGGGAAACGGGCGACGCCGAGGCGGTACAGGAGCGCAGAGCCCTCGCATAAGGAAAGCAAGCGGCCAGAGGAGAGCGTCGCCGCCACCAGTCGCTTTCCTGCCCCCTGGGTCCCGCAGTGGCAGCCCCGTCCCGCCCGCCGGGACCGGGCCCGTCCCACCGTCGGCGCCGCCGGCGCATGCGCAGGCCGGGCCAGCGCCAGCGCCGCGCCCGCTCCCCTCATAGCGGCGCTGCCGGGACTTCGGGGCTGCCGTTGCCGACTGTCCGTGCTGAGGGCCCCGACCAACGGCACATAGAGGTAAAGGAGCGGCCGGGCCCGGCTGGAGGGGCGTCTTCCCCCGCGGCCCTTTGTGTGTGTGCGCCTGGGCCGCCGGCGGCCGGAGGGAAGGGTTGGGGGACTGGAAGCGCGGCGGCTGCCGGGCATGGCGGAGCGCAGCGGGGAGGGGGCTCGGCGAGGGGGGGGTGCCGGTTGGCCGAGGGCGGCGTCGGTCCCCGCTCCTGGTGGGGAGCAGTGTCGTGTTCCGACGGGACGGCGCTTACTGGGGCCGCGGTGGCTGGCGACCGACGGGACTGGGCTCTCGGCCTTGCCGAGGGGCTTCTCTGTCCGCCGCCAGAGAAAACAGGGGGCAGATACACGCCTGTTTCTGTTTCCACATCTTCCCACGGCCGTGGGTGTGTGCGGGGCTGCTTCTGCCCTCTGGTTCAGGCCCCGGGGTCATTGCGTAAGGAAGTTCTCGGCTCGGACATTGTCTCCCCGGGAGGCTCGGACGTTGTCTCCCTTCAAGGCGAGCAGGACATTGCAGCAGGGATGCGGTGGGTGCGACCTGCCGTTTGGGTTAAGCAAGCCCTGCTTCGGGTCTGAAATGGAGGCGGCAGATCTCGGAGCTAAATGCATAATGGGAGCAATTGCTCAGAGGCTAATGAGATCGGTATCAGAAGGGAAATGCCGACTTACGTCTTTCAAAACACTTGCTCAGTACCTGATGTGTCGGCCTGAGCTCAGGGAGGGTTTGTCCTGCGTCTGCTGTCGAGGTTGTTTTTTTTTAAGTTCGTGAGCTTCTAACAGCTGCAAGTGGAAGGTAGTGTTTTGGTCTAGGTGCTGGCTTTGTGTCCTGCCTTCATCTTTTCTCAGGTCACAGGCAGGAGCCATTGGTGGCGTCGTTGGTGTGGTTTGTTTTTTGTCCCCCCTCTCGCTCAGTGTTGGCTGTGGCTTTCACCACAGGAAGGCTGGAGCCGGGGTTCAGCTGGCTCCTGTGCTATCTTCAGCCCCACGTTTTCCAACCTGGAGAGTGTATGGGATTGTCTGTCTCCTCCCAGCCACACCAGCAAGAGCAGTTGGGCATCCCTGCCACCCGCAGGACTTCCTGCTGGCAGTCCCAGGCTGTCACGAGTGCTGACTTTCCACGGGTCGCCGGCACTTCCCCTTGGCAAACAGGATCTGCTGACGGGCTGGGCTCAGCCAAGGGTGCTGAGAGATGGGGAGAGGTCTGCGCTGCCAGCTTTTGTGGGTTGCTGCCTGAGCTTTCTCTCCTGCCCCACGCTCTGTATTTGGTTTTCTCTTTTGCTTTCATGAGCGCTTGTGTTCCCCACAAGGTGTGGGAATGTGGAAACTGCAGAATCATAGCACGGTGAGGGTTGGAAGGGATTTATGAAGATCAATTCTAGAATCATAGAATTGTCAGGGTTGGAAGGCACCTCAAGGATCACCAGTTCCAACTCCCTCACACCAGATCAAGTTGCCCAGAGCCACATCCAGACGGGCCTTAAAAACCTCCAGGGATGAGGCTTCCACAGCCTCCCTGGGCAGCCTGTTCCAGTGTCTCACTGCCCTCATGGTGAAGAATTTCTTCCTGACATCCAGTCTGAATCTAGTCTAATCCCCCTGCTAGGGCAGGGTCACCTGATGATCTAGGAAAGTGATTCTGGTGTCAGTGGGTTAAGAGAGTAAAGAAGCTTATAGTGACTCACAGTTTTTGATAGCCACTTTTCAGTGTGTAAAGCTGGTGCAGCTCCTGCTGAGACTCTTGTTTCCATTAGAAGCAGCATTGTGCAGAAGATGCATTGTGGACAGGTTCTTCCTGCAATTATTGGTGGTCCCTGACAGTGGCACTTGTTACTAAAAGGTCATATTTTGAACTAAATGCAGTATATTTTGCAGATCTTGCTCTAGCCAGTGAGGATTACTTGCTGCAGCTGCCTGTTCATAAGCTGAAGATAGTGTATGCAAAGTTAGGGGCTCAGTGCCTGTTAGAGTTTTTCTGGCTGTTTAACTGGAAAACCTAAAATAGTAACTGGTGAGATGATGGCAAAGGAGCTAACCAAGCAGCTCCTTGTAGTGGTGACAAATACTTGGGTCATTGGCTTATGAGCCCTTGGTGGGGGTTTGTAAAGCGGCAGGATAAGCTGCTGGAGTGGCGTCTTGTGTGATCTGAGAGCTGATGTCTGTTTAGCTTCGCTAATGCTCTTCTGAGGGAAGCATCATGCTCCTCTTTATGAACTAGAGAAAGGCTGAGGTTGCCTGCCTCTGAGAAATCTCACCAGTAATCAAGTGCAGAGGGGGACTGGTTTGTGGAGGTGAACTGCAGTTGGACGAGGTGTCAACAGGCTGGAGTTTGTGGTGTGGAAGTTGGTCACTTGGACATGGGATCCAGCAGACCCTCTGCTTAGCAAGTGTCAGAGATGACTCTCTGCAAAGTGCTGCTCCTGTGCCTCTCATTGCCCTGAAATGGAAAAGTTGCCCAAGAGCATTCTGGCTAGTGTGGCTAGCAGGACTGGGACAGCATCCCCCTGTACTTGACACTGGTGAGGCTGCACCTTGAATATGGGGTTTGGTTTTGGGCTACTCACTCCAAGAAGGACATTGAGGTCCTGATCTGTGTCCAGAGGAGGGCAGTGAAGCTGATGAAGGGTCTGGAGAACAGGTCTGGTGAGGAGCAGCTCAAGAAACCCTGGTTGTTTAGTCTGGAGAAAAGGAGGCTGAGGCAAGACCTTCAGGTGGCTGGAGCCCAGGTGAGAACTTGTTTATTCTCCCAAGAACAAGAAATAGTACAAAAAGAAGTAGCTTTAATTTGCACCAGGGGAGGTTTAGGTTGGATACTAGAAACAATTTCTTCCCCAAAGGGTTGTCAAGGCCTGTAACAGGCTGCCCAGGGCAGCAGTAGTCACCATCTCCAGAAGGGTTTCAAAGCCATGTAGGTTTGGTGCTCAGGGACATGGTTTAGCAGTGAATTGACAGTGCTGAGTTAATGGTTGGACTTGATGGTCTAAAAGCTCTCTTTCAGCTAAAGTGATTCTGTGATCCTATGAAACAAGGTGACTCCTTTGGGA
The DNA here is from genome assembly GCA_015227895.2 of Colaptes auratus. NCBI lineage: Eukaryota > Metazoa > Chordata > Aves > Piciformes > Picidae > Colaptes > Colaptes auratus. The sequence continues at coordinate 8,931,435 of JAAWVA010000034.1, forward strand.
ACACACCATCCTTGGCCTGCCCTCTTTTCCTGCCTGTGCTCTGCTGTGGGTATGCTGGCTTTGAAGCTGTGCCAGTGCTGGGACTGGCACCTGGATGTGCTAGGGCAGCTGTAACCTAGAAGCAGGCAGTGAGTCTGATGCTGTGACTTGTCTGGTGTCAAGAGCAGAGTGCAGCTTACCTGAGTGAGGGGTTTGCATTCATGATCACCCATTTTGGATGAGCAAAAGCACTTGATTGTTTCAGGTCACTGTGGATTTTTAAGTAGGTTTTAAATGTCTGTGTTGAATTTGACTGATGCAGTGAGTTCAGAGGAGGCCACAAAGATGATCCAAGGGCTGGAGCACCTCTGCTATGAGGACAGGCTGAGGGAGCTGGGGGTGTTCAGCTGGGAGGGACCTTAGAGCTGCTTTCCAGTACCTGAAGGGATCCTACAGGAAGGCTGGAGAGGGACTTCTCATCAGGGTGTCTAGCAATAGGAGAAGAGGGAATGGTTTGAAGCTGAGGGAGAGTAGATTTAGTCTGCATCTTAGGAAGTTCTTCAATGTGAGGGTGGTAAGACTCTGGAATAGGCTGCCCAGGGAGGTTGTGGCTGCCTCCTTCCTGGAGGTGGTCAAGGCCAACCTGGATGAGATACGGAGCAACCAAGTTTAGTTGAGAGGGTGGTTGGAGCAGATGATCTCTGAGGTCTCTTCCAACCTAGGCCATTCTGTGAATTTAGAAAGCTTCCAGGCTTCAGCTGTGTTTGGTTTGGATGAAACAATTAGTCACAAAATGTCAGTGGCAATTAATTACTGCAACTGAAGTGGCCATGCATTCATGGTTTGGAGCTCTGTGACACTGAGGGCACGCTCTTCTGAAGTTCTCCTTGTAGCCTGACATGATACTGGAACTGTTGGGTACTCTGCTGAACAAGTAGAAAAGCTGTGGATGAGCTGGGGGTAATATGAAGAGACATCTATTGTGTCACTGCAGTATCACATTAGGCATCTGTGGGGGGGGTATATAAAAAAATCAACTTAATATCTGCACTTGGAGGAGCAACAGCTCAAGGATTTCTGCAGTGGTCACTTTGAGTCTGGAATTCTTGCTAAATTGCTACATAAATAAGGGCCTCTTGTTCTTTGGAGGAAAAAAAATGAATGCCCAAACCAGAACCTTTTAATAGAGCTGCCTCATTAACTCTGTTCTCAGTGCCCTGTAGAGCTTGGAAAAGCATAGCACGTTTTGTGGCCTTCTGTTTCTGTCCCTCTTCCCCCCCCTGAATTAAACATTCCCAGATGTTTTATTATGGTTTTGGAAAGCTCAGCTGACCCCAGTGAGAAGGTGAGTGAAGGGGCTCTGGGTAATGAGATTCCCCCAAGGCTCAGGTGCCTGGCTGAGCTGGCTGGCAGCATGGTGCCCAAGGAGTCACATGAAGTTCATTCTTTTTTGCTTTGGTTTAGCTTGATTTTTTTCTATGTTTCACCCCCCCTCTGGTTTTCTTTTGTTGCATTACTTCCTGCTGAGTTGTCACAGGGCTCTCCCAGCATCACATGAGTGCCAGTGGGAAGCTTCTGTGTGTTTTGAAACTGGCCACTGACTGAATCTTGCTCACTTGCGGTCGCTTGCTGCAGTCACCGTGTTGGGAATGGACACTGGAAGCCAGATCTCTTGCCAGCCTCTTGAGGGGCTTCTTACTGGAACATCAGACCTGCTGCAAGTGCTTGGAGTCTTTGGATGACAGAGTACAAACCTCCACAGTTGTATATGAGACACTGGCCCAGTTGGGAGCAGGAATAGGAGGGAAGTGATGAGATTTTTTTTTTTCCCTCTTAATCCTCATCATGATTGCATCCTGGCCTCCTGAAGGCTGTCTCTGCAATGCTTCATATGAAAGGGCATCCTGGCCTGTATCAGGAACAGTGTGGCCAGCAGGAGCAGGGAAGTCATTCTGCCCTGCACTCAGCACTGGCTAGGCCACACCTTGAGTCCTGTGTCCAGCTCCTCCATTTAGGAAAGATGTTGAATTGCTGGAAGGTGTCCAGAGAAGGGCCTGGGAGGTGCTGCCCAGGGAGGTGGTGGAGTCACCATCACTGGAGGTGTTCAGGAAGAGCCTGGCTGAGGCACTTGGTGCCATGGTTTAGTTGCTTAGATGGTGTTGGGTGATAGGTGGGACTCGGTGATCTCGGAGGTCTTTTCCAACCTGGTTTATTCTATTCTATTCTAAATGTTTTTCTCTGGGTAGGCCTTCTCATCACTGAGGCCTAAACATTGACAACGCTGAGTGTATTAACCAAAGCCTATTATACAAAGGCTATTACTGATAATGGATTAAGTGGATGGTCTTAATGGAATTTATCTGCAGTGCCAGGTGTCTGTAGTGCTAAGACTTTGCAGAGCACAAGCTTGCAGGTCATGGGTACACTTATTGAACACTTGGTCTGCTTTCTTCTGATTTTAAGTTGCAATGCTAAGTAGATATCTCTGAGTTTACTTATGAAGTTGTTTGCTTTCTCCAGTAATAATTTTTTATCTTCCCTCCAGCCAGTGAAACTGCTTCAAAATGTCTCTCTATCCTTCCCTGGAAGATCTGAAGGTGGACAAAGTGATTCAGGTATGCTGGGCTTTAATAAGATGAGTTTTGAGGGTAGTGGAGGTGGTGATTTTTAATCTAGGGGAGGGGAAACTCCTGTTGCAGGTGTGAGTTGTTGTTATGCCATCATACTCTTACAGAGGAAAGGCAGTCTGTGTAGCTTGCTATGTTTAAGGCTTGTTTTCCCACTTCGGGGTATGTTTACATGATATGTTCATGTACAGTAATTTGTCTTTAATGCATTGGTATGTTTGGGGTTTTGAGGTATAGGTACTTGGCCTTAAGTAGGCAAATGTAGCCTGTCTCTGGTCATACTTCAATCTGATGTGATGAATGGGGATTGACTGAACTAATAAGCCTGCTGTGCCTCATTCCTGCTGTCCAAACCTGTGACAGAAAGCTCTCACGGATCAGCTGGGCACAGGAGGAAAAAGAGCAGTGACTCCTTTAATGTCATCTGGAGTCACAGGGTTGTAGTGACCAGTTCTCCCAGTACTTCCAAGATCATCATCTTTGTGTAAAACCCTCTGTGTAAGAATTCATATCTTGGGTAGTCAGGGTGAAAGAATCTGTGAGACAAAATAATGGATCTGCATGAAGTCTGAGATGAATGTACTGTGAGGAATTCCCTTGCAGCCCTCTGCATTTTACCTTGCATTTTTTCTTCCTGAAATAAGTGGATTCCCCTCCAGTTCAAACAACAGCAGGGAGCTGTACTGTACTCTTAAGGTGACTGCAGCTTCTGTCCTTACCCTTCTCACTGGGGATCAGCCTAATCAGTGTGGTTTGCTTGATTATTAACTCTCCTGTGCATTCCCAGAGCAGAGTACCTCAGTCTCAGCTGTGTTTGCATTTGTAGGGCGAGGCTCTTGGAAGTTGTGGACGCTGTGTTGGGATTGCTCCTTGTCCCCTCCCCACCCCCTTCTCCTTACCTTACCAAAGTCTTTTATCTACAGTTAGGTAATGCTGAAATGGGGAGAAAAAAATACCTAGCTTGAAGCCAAGAATGTGCTTCGGCTTCAGCCTTTGAGCAACCAGCTGCTGGAGTTCATGTATTGCAATTGAAAATATTAATGAATGAAGCACTGAGGAGATGGAAGCAGAGTCTCTCTGTGCTGAATCCTGTATGTATTGAACCACAGATACATGTTGTGACATTTTGGAGCAGAGACTCTTCTTGTGCAGTGTGTTGCCCACACGTTCAGGAGCCTTTGTGAACCTGGGCAGAAGTGCTTTGTCCATGCAGTGAGTCGTGGTGTTCCTGATAAGAGTGAGCTCTGTTGTGTTAAGCTGGTTCAATTCCCAAAGGTCAGGTTTCCTGCAGTTGGTTCATGCAGGATAGGTGCCTGCTCTCAGAGAATCATAGAATGGTTTGGGTTGGAAGGGACCTTAGTGATCAACTAGTTCTAACCCCCCTGCCTGGGGTTACTCTAACCTGCTCTTTTTGTCCAGCATGGGAGTTGGAGGCTGTTCTTTTAAATACCTCTCATACTGAAAAATAATGAGTCATTCTTACTCTGAAACTGTTTTTTCTAAGACCAGCTTCCTGGAGAGTAGAGGACTCTGAAATCCTCTATTTTTAAGCATGGTTTCCTTACAACACATGAAGTCATTTGACTGTTGTGTTGTGACGCCGTGGATGATTTGTGTCCTGTTCAGCACAATGTTTCCCTATGCATTTAGTAATTTCCTCTAATTTCCTCCCTACCTTTGACACTCAGTCTCAGGGATGGTTATTTCCATCATAACAGGCAGCATTTTTCACTGCTCATGATTACACAAGGCCAAAAAAAGTAGTAGCTGAGGTACTGAGAAGGAAGGGAAGTGGCTTATTTTAATATGCTCTTACGTATTTCCTCCTGTACTCAGCAGTGGCGAGGCCACACCTTGAGTGCTGGTGCAGTTTTGGCCCCCTCAAGGAGGAGATTGAGGTGCTGGAGTGTGTCTAGAAAAGGGCAACTAAGCTGGTGAAGGGTGTAGAGCACACGTTTCATGAGGAGTGGCTGAAGGAACTAGGGCTGTTCAGTCTGGGGACAGGAGGTTGGAGCGAGATGTTGGTCAGTCTGCTCTGCCTAGTAACAAGTGATAGGAGAAGAGGAAATGGCCTCAAGTTGCACCAGGAGAGGGTTAGATTGGGTATTAGAAAAAGGCTTCTTCACTGAAAGGGTTTTCAAAGGCTGGAATAGGTTGCTTGGGAGGAGATTGAGTCACCAGCCCTGGAGGTGTTTAAAAGATGTGGTGCTGAGGGACATGGTTTAGCACCAGACTTGGTTAGGTAATGATTGGACTTGATCTTAAAGGTCTTTTCTAACCCCAGTGATTCTATATTGTGAAGCAACAAGCATTGTAGAAATTAAGGTGTAGTGGCAGCTTGTGTAGAAAAATCATCTTTGAAGGTCCTTTTCTTTCAGAAGGCATCAAGCCAGTAGGACTGAATTGTGTGGAGCTTGCAGTCTGTGAGGGGCTGTGGTAGGACTCATAAATAACATCTGTGAATGGTGAAGATATTAAACTGCTGCTATCTAGCTGAAAGCAGGAATGGTAAAACACTCTGCCAAAGCTCATACCTATAAAACCTAGTTACAAAGCTTTGTCAGCCAGGCTTCATGTGTCTTTAACATGATGACAAAAGCAGAGCAGGTTAATAGTAAAGCCTTTCTGCATCCTGGCTGAGGCTGTGGCTCTGGGGAAGGTACAGGTTGTTCTGCCAAAGTAGTTTGGTGCTACTGCAGCATGTTGTGTTGAGGTAATTGATGTCAGAGAGACAGACTGACTTCAGAACTCGCATGCATGAGGAAAAAGAAAACATTTAGCCTCCTGCCTGCATAATAAAGATTCCAGAGATGATTTTCTCGTACAAGATGACCTGTGTGAGTTTCTTTGCTTTCAGGCTCAGACTGCCTTTTCTTCAAATCCAGCTAATCCAGCAATCTTGTCTGAAGCTTCTGCTCCCGTTCCTCATGATGGAGGTAAGCTCGTGTGCTGCAGAGTTGTGAAATCCTAAAGCTAACAGCAGAGCAGTCGGCAATAGCCAGCGGTATGTAACCCTGTTTACGAAGGGTGAGACCATGCCTTCTTGGAAATGCCAACACCCACCTTGGGAAGGTGCTGGGGGAGTCCAAACCCAGTGTTTGCTCAGAAAAGGAAGTTGTGGCAAACACTACCCCTTGGCTTTTTGAAGCCCTTTCCAAGTCAGCCTAAAATACCAAGACTTGCTGACCACTTGAACTCTCTTACCTCAAACACTTGATTGTCCTGATTTATCACCTGTGTATTTGTCAGCCTTAGAGGGCAGCATGGCTCTGAGTGCCTTGCCATATGAGCTTGCTTAGGAACAGACAGACGCAAATCTGGCCACAGAGAAGTGCCCAGAAAGGTGAAACTTAACCTTATCTTGCTGTCAACATAAAGCTTCCAGCAGGTTTTGAGACCAGAAGTCTGGTGGGAATCAGACACAAGCCTCAATGGCTTGTACCCATTTCTTCTCCTCTTCTCCCATGCACATGGACCTCCATGAAGGTGCACAGGCATGTTTGAGGTCAGTTTCTAAGTTCTGCTTGGCCTAAAAAGCCCAAAGCCTCTAAGCAAGAGACCCCTTCTGGAGCACTTTACTGGCCTAACTTCACCAGGCCAGATAAGAGTTTGTTTCAGCAGTCCCTTCTTGGCAGTGTCCTTTCTGCTGTCCAGAGCTTGAATTTCTGCAGGTTTTGTGCCTGCTGGCCACGTGTCAGAATTCTTACATCAGCTTGTGTGTGAATTGCTCAGGAGCTGTGTGTGGCTGAAGAGGGATTGATCACTATATATACCACAGACCAAGGCAGGCCTCCACCATCTATAGGTTGTGCCAAGCTCCCTGGCAGAGGCAGGAGAAAATACACCACCAGGACCTTTCAGATGTAGTCTGCTGTTTGGAGAGCTCTGTTTGGAATGAGAATGTAATGCAGCCAGCAAAGATGCATCCTGTGGTGTGGTCTTCAGTGGAGAACAAAAGGGGAACACGGACTAGCAGCAGAAGTCTTGTGCAGTATGATTTGTGTATAATCCTGGGGGGCTTGAAAATGCAAGCAAAAATAGAAGGGCTATGCATGAAAAGCTTACTGATCAATGTTGGTGAAGCTACAAGCTGATAGATCAATGTGGAAATAAGAGCAGCCAGCTGCCATGTGAAGCAGCTTGCAAACAGGGCCACCAAAAGCACCAGGAGCAAAAAGTCTCTCACTGATACTGGAATTCATTTCTCAATGACCTTTGGTCCTTCCCAGAAAAGTTCCTTTCCGTTTGTGGTGAGATGTGGACTCCTGTAGCAGCTGGTGTCACACCTTGCACCCGCAGCTGGCTCTGTGAACTGGGGAGCCTGCTGGCTTCCAAGGCTGTGCCCTGCGGCACCTCGGTCTCTGAGCAGCCTTTTCTGTCCCCATGGGCTCGGTGGAGCAGTGGATGGACTCTTAAGAGTTCTCATACCTTCACAACTGCCACTTGTTAAATGGCTCCAGTTAATTATCTGTGGAATGTCAAGAGCAGTATCAAGCTTGTTTCCAGAGTGATTCAACTCCAGGTCTGACAAGTGTCATAACTCTCTTTCCTCCCACTCCCTGCTCCTCTCTGCAGTAGAGGAATCCTCTGCTTGCTATTTAAAGGCTCTGTGTGCTCTGTCTTGTTGAGCACTTCTAAAGCCACTTCTTTGTGAAGCTGTGGGAAAATGACAGCTCCTTTCTTTGGAAGGCTCTTCAGCAGACTGCACTGTGGGCCTCATAGCCAGGAGGCTGCCTTCTGCAGAAACTCTGCCATGCCTGGGATCTGGAAAGTCCTTGGCATGGATGCCTCCTGCAAGTGCTGCCTTGCACTAGTGGAAGGGCACTGTGTGTGTGTGCTCCAGCATACCTGGCTCGGAGCGGGGAGGCAGAGTAGTTCCCCAGTAAGTGCCCAAAAGCTTTGGAGCAGGAGCAGGTCTTCATGGACTGCAGCACACTGTTGGTTTGGGATCATCACCCTGGGTCTGGTGTTTGTGCTGAAAAGGATGGATGGGGTAAGTGAAAGTGAAAGTTCTCTCTAAGCTCTGCAGAGCAGGAATGCTGCTGGTCTGGTTGCTTCTCTGAGCTGAGCTAGAGTCACAGTGCTGATGCCAGGGGCTGCTCTGGGGTAACTTCAGGGGTAACTGCAGTAGCAGAAGGGTTGTGGCAGTAACTGTACATGTCAGTGATTGCTCCTTCTGTTAACCCAGCTGTTGTATTGATGGAGGGCTTTCTGTTCTGTTTTTCTCCTACAGGCTTGTACCCCAGATTGTATCCAGAACTGACTCAGTACATGGGCCTGAGCCTCAGCGAGGAGGAGGTGCAGAGAAACATGCCAGTGGCAGCAGCTGCTCAGCCACAGGGTGTAGGTACCAGTCAAATGTTTTGGGAAGCAAAGATACAAAGCCTACATGTGACTGGCATTCTCGAGAGTAGGCTGTTTGCCTCAGTACCATACTTGGCTAATGAGTTAATTGTTTACAGTGGCAGTGTCTGTTTTAAGCTGGTCTTAAACTGAGCAATGAGGAGGCCATGAAGGTGATCAGAGGGCTGGAACACCTCTTCTGTGAGAGAGTTGGGAATGTTCAGCCTGGAGAAGAGAAGGCTCTAGGGAGACCTTAGAGCAGCCATGCAGTGTTTGAAGGGGCCTACAGGAGAGCTGGAAAGGGACTTGTTCAAAGGCATGGAGTAACAGCACAAAGAGCAATGGCGTCAGTGTGGACAAAGCTGGGTGTAGATTGCAGGTGAGGGTGGTGAGGTGCTGCAACAGGTCGCCCAGAGATATTATGAAGGCTCCAACCCTGGATGTGTTCACAGCCAGGTTGGATGGGGCCCTGAACAGCCTGGTTTAGTAGGAAGTGTCCTTGCCTGTGGCAGGGGGTTGGAACTAGATGATCTTTAAGGACCCTTCCAACCCAAGCCGTTCCATGACCGATTCCCAGTGGTGGGGCTGGGGTGGTTGGTGGTGGGGTGGCTTGGCTTTTGCTCGAGTGACATGTCATATGAACTGACCTACAGCCATTTGAAAAAGCTGAAACTAAGTTGTCTGGTTGTTTTGTTTTAATCAGCAACTGGTAACACGACCTTCTACTAATTACATGGTAGCTCCAGTGACTGGGAACGACCTTGGGGTGCGCAGAGCAGAGATCAAGCAGGGCATCCGCGAGACCATCCTCTGCAAGGATCAGGACGGCAAAATCGGCCTGCGCCTCAAGGCTGTGGACAATGTGAGTACCAAAGCCGGCTTTGCCTGCAGAGGCAGAGTGCACCTCAGAGAGCACCCAGTCCAGCCCCCATGTCCTGAAGTACCAGGTCCACACACTGCTTGTACACCCCCAGGGCTGGTGACTCCACCACCGCCCTGGGCAGACCGTTCCAACGTTTGAGAACCCTTCCTAATATCCAGCCTGAGCCTCCCCTAGTGCAGCTTGAAACCATTTCCTCTGGTCCTGTTGCTTGAGAACAGGGAGGACAGGCTGCCCTCCCCTCGCTCCAGCCTTCTTCAGGTTAACCCAGACCTTGCTGCTGGGTTAAATGAGTAGTGAAGGTAGTGATTGTCACAGCCTTGTCTTCTCTGTAGTGCTTGCTTACCCATCATGTGAATTTGAAACCCCTTTGTTAGTCCAGTAATTGGATTTCCAGCTGGCTGGACTGGGGTCTAAATTTACAGGAGCAGTTTACCTTCCTGTGTTTTATAACACCTGAAAAATGCTTGGTGTTTTGGCTTTTTTTTTTCCACTTCAGAGCATGAAATCACCCTTGCAGAGCTGCTGTGATGCTCATTAGCAGTTTAAGACTTCTTGTCTCTATCCTTGTGGCAACAGTGGGCAGTAAAGCTCAGTGTGCAGAGACCTGGCTTGGAAGTAGCTCCTCTTTTACAGCCTTCTGTAATGTGGTGCTGGTGTGAAAAGTAAGGGCAGTGAGAGTATCATCTTTCCTGGCTGTGAAGAGTAATCCCAGGGTTGGCTTTCTTGAGTTCCTGTTAACATAAACATAGCTGCAAGAAAGTCCTTAACCTGCTCTGGAGCTTCCATTTCAGTAGCTTTTGATTCTCAGCATGGAAAAGGATATTTTGGTTTGGTTTGGTTTGGTTGGTTTAACCTGAACACTTAAAAAAGAAGGTTTCAGAGAGTCAAAAGTGCTTTTTGTAGTTCTCAAAACCCCAACATACCCTGGGTTAGCTCTGAGTAGCATTAGTTAGTTAGTTATTATGTTAGTGTGTTGTTTTGCTTGTTTTGTTTTAAATCCCACACTCCCCACAAAATAGAATAAAATAAGAATTAACCAGGTTGGAAAAGACCTTTGAGATCATTGAGTCCAACCTATCACCCAACAGCATCTAATCAACTAAACCATGGCACCAAGTGCTTCATCCAGGCTCTTCCTAAACACCTCCAGGGATGGTGACTCCACCACCTCCCTGGGCAGCACATTCCAGTGGCCAATCTTTCTTTCTGGGAAGAGCTTTCTCCTCACCTCCAGCCTAAACCTCCCCTGGCACAGCTTGAGACTGTGTCCTCTTGTTCTGGTGCTGGTTGCCTGGGAGAAGAGACCACCCCCACCTGGCTACAACTTCCCTTCAGGTAGCTGTAGAGAGCAATAAGGTCTCCCCTGAGCCTCCCCTTCTCCAGGCTAAGCAACCCCAGCTCCCTCAGCCTCTCCTCACAGGACTGTGCTCCAAACCCCTCCCCAGCTTTGTTGCCTTTCTCTGGACACCTTCCAGCAATTCAACATCTTTCCTAAGCTAAGGGGCCCAGCACTATCATCTGTGCAAAGTGTTATCTTGATACATATTTTGCTTTAATGTTTTTGAGTACTAGAAATGGGGGGGGTGGAATTACACCCTGGTTTGTTTTGCTTTGGTTTTAAGCTGAGGCTTATCATGTTATTTGTAATGGATGAAATTGTATTTGATTGAAAAGTTGAAAGCTTCTGGGGCTGTGAAAGGAGCAATCTGCCAAAGAGTTCCCAGTGCTGCTGCTTTCTCCAGCTGCAGTCGGGCTGGTGTCTGGCAGAGGGGTGACTGGTTCCATGCACGAGGAGGTACACAATCACCACTGGCTGTCCTGAGCCAGTTGCTCAGATCTCTTGTTGAAACAGGAGTAAGGCTTTAATGTTCTGCTTCTGTCTTGTTTTTTGTGGTCTGGAGACGTAGACAGAACATTGCCAACTGTATGCCAGCATTCATCATCTGTCAGTCTCTTGCAGACAGCTGACACTTCAGCCTGTTTCTAGAAGTGCCTCTTGGGGGGAGAGAATGTCCATTTGGTTGGTGATCCATGGAGAGTGGGAATCTTTAAAGGACTCTGCTCTGTCACTGGTCTTCAGCTTTAAGGTAGAACTTCCTCTCTTTACTCTCTTTTGCCTTTTCTCTTCCTTGCAGGGTATCTTTGTCCAGCTGGTCCAGGCAAACTCCCCAGCATCCCTCGCTGGCCTGCGGTTTGGGGACCAGGTTCTGCAGATCAATGGTGACAACTGTGCAGGCTGGAGCTCTGATAAAGCACACAAAGTTCTGAAGCAGGCTTCTGGAGAGAGGATTTCCATGATCATCCGGGACAGGTAAAGCCACTGCAGATAGGGACTGTCACTGCCATCTCAGGAGCAGCTCGGGGGGGTGGCTCTCCCCTGCTTGAGCAGGCCTGCAGGCATAACAAAGCCTGTTGGGATCAGGTACTCCTTGGCAGTCCGGCTGCTGAGTGGTTCTTCCTGGGGCTCAGCAGGCTGGGATGGAGCATTTGAAATGTCTTGCAGGCCCTTTGAGCGGATCATCACCATGCACAAGGACAGCACAGGGCACGTGGGTTTCATATTCAAGAATGGGAAAATCACCTCCATAGTGAAGGACAGCTCAGCTGCCAGAAATGGCCTTCTGACAGAGCACAACATCTGTGAAATTAATGGGCAGAATGTCATTGGATTGAAGTTAAAAGAAGTGTTCTGGGGTGGGTGTGGGTAGCTGTGAGCTTTCTGTGCAGACAGGAGCAAGGGTTGTGGTGTGTGCTTAATGATCATAAAGTTACCTCCTGTGGTTTACTTTCTTGACTGGAGAGACAGGGATGGTTTGAGGCTTCCTTGCAGTTCTCCAGCTGCAGACAGGGTAGCTGATTGTCTTCCTCTGCCTCTACCTGCCTGGGCTGACCACCAGTGTTTATCTTTAGTCTGACTTGGCTGGCAAAACAAAAAGAGAGTTTCCTCCTGCCAGCCTGTGCCAAATTCCAGGAGGAATTCGGTGTAGAACATCCCTTCCCTTGTGCAACATCATCTTGTGCAAGATGCTGCATCTGTGTAGAATCCCAGCATGGGGGAGATTGGAAATCATCCAGTCCAACCCCCCCTTGTAAATCAGGGCACCCACAGCAGCTTGCCCAGGAACAGTGGCCAGGTGGGTTTGGAATCTCTCCCAGAGAGACTCCACAACCTCTCTGGGCAGCCTGCACCAGGCCTCCAGCACCCTCACACCAAAGAAATTTCTCCTGTTGTGATGGAACCTCCTGGGTTCCAGTTTATGCAAGGGGCTGGAAAAGCTGTTGAGCTGCTGTTTTATGGTCAGCTGGGGGTCTGCTGCTCACATTGCTTCTGCTTTACTTACAGGACCCCCAGATTGCAGACATCTTGGCAACAGCTGGCAGCGTGGTGACCATTACCATCATGCCTTCCAGCATCTACGAGTACATAATCAAGAGGTAGGTACTGACCAGAGCAGCTTGGCTTTTGTCACCAAGCTGACAGTGACTCTGTTCTGCAGGTGACATAATGTCCTCAGGGGCAGACCCCATGACAAACTCGACATGAAGACAGGCCAGGGGGTATGGGGTGTCTGAAATTTGCTTCATCTGATATTTTAGTCAAACCAGTGTGGTTTGAAGGTTCTGCTTCCAAGCTGTTCCTATGCTAGTGGTGCTCCCTGCTCTCTCCTTGTCCTGAAAAAAATCTTTTTCTAAACAGACTTTACCAAAGTTGAGTTTCTCCATGGATGACAACCAGTATTGGGTCACCTTGCACTGCAAACAGCATTTTGGTTGCAGCTGAGCCTGGAGACACAAACATGGTTCTTGGCAGGGTGGAGTTGTTTGCTGAGCCTTTGGCAGCAGTGGCTTTCTGCAGCTCAGTGTCTCCTGGTAAAGATGGTTTTGAGGTTGCTAGAAATTAGTAATGCCTCAGGTAGCCCTGAGCCTGTCCTCCATGTGCTGTGCTCATTCACAAACCACTTCTGAGTCTGACAGCACTTTGCCCTCCCAGCTGTGCCACCACACTGCTTGTGCGCTGAGATGCTGGTAGCACAGCTCGGTGGCTAATGGATAAGCACATGGAGGATCCTGGGCTTCCCTCCGTGTGCAGTTTGCTGCAGCAAGCTCATCTGCTGCTGTCCCCCAGGGTGGGTGCCTGTTATCAGAGGAGTAGAGGTGCCAGGCTCAGGAGCTGCAGTGGGCTCCTGGAGCTGTCTCCCCAAAGGGAATGATTTTCCTTTCCCTTAGGATGGCAACCAGCATCATGAAAAGCCTGATGGATCACTCTGTTCCTGAAGTCTAAGCTTGCCTCCTGCCTCTGTACCTGTACATAACGATGATGATTCCACTCAGCTCGGGCTGCTCTACTCAGTGATTTCTTTCTTCTGCACACCAGCCTTGCTGGAGGCTGGGAGAAGATTATGCTGCATCAAGCACTTGCATCTCTAATGGCTGGGAATGTTACAGGTCAACATATCTCCTTGATTCACAAACTGTAAAACTTGTAGCCTTCTATGCTTGAGAAATGTGAAATTCCAGTTGTGTTACAACTGCTTTCCCTAGGCTTCTGTTTGAGTCACTCCTCCTCTAAGCCATTGCAGCTGAAGGAACCAGGTATCACTGCAGAGTTCCCTGCTGTTGCCTAGGACAATGCTGTGCTTTCTGTTTAAGACAGATGAGTCTTTTTACTGCTTTCTGTTTGCAAGAGTAGATTAGACATACCCTTAGGAGTATGACCAGTACTAGTTAGTTAGTGGGGGTTTTTTGTTCTAGTCACTACTGTTTACAGCAGAGTGCCAGCTGAGCTGCACAGAGCTGTGCCAGCTGAGCTGCACAGAGCTGAGGCATTGTTCAGCGAGTAGGACATAGGAGTAGTGTACAGAGACTCAGATCTTTTTATTACTTGTTATACAAACTGTACCTAATGCTTCTCTCTCGCCTTAATCATGTTCTTAAGGAGTCAGAAATAACCAAATAAAGGACTGAAACTTTAGCTCCTGTGTAGGCTGCATAGAGGAGCCAAGACAGGCCTGGGTTGCTCAGCTTGGTGTGAACTGAGCTTTCAAATAGCTTTCTCCATCAGCCTGCTGCCTGCAGTGCTGAAGAGTTCTAAAGGGTAGAGCCAGGGCACTAGACAAGATCTGATTAACTCTGCATACTTTCAGCTTAGCAGGTGGAGGAGCAGCCTAGCTGCTCAGCAAGATCTTCTGCTCACAGAGGTGTGACTGACTTCATGTTAAAGCTGCTTGCTGGCTGTGGCTGGGAAGGAGTTAACAGTGCCTGCAGCAGCTGCCGCCTTGGACACTTGTGCCTGAGCACCCCATGGTTGTGGCACTGCTCAGCAGCCCTTGCACAGGCTCAAGGCCTTTTCTGCTCCTTGCTGTCTCCCCTGCCCTGAGTGAGGAGGCTGGCAGGGAGCAAGGCTGGGACTGCTGCCCCCAGCTGCCCAGAGGACAGTTCCCCAGCGTTTGGCATCGGGCTGAGCACCACTTGTTGCTTGGAGACCGGCTGGGCGTCAGGCTGCTGCTGGGCTGGGTGAGTGTGTGCCTTTCTGCATCGATATTTCCCCCTTCACTGATGAAACTCTTAGCACAGCTCACAGCTGGTACTGAATCATCTGCTCCTTGGGTGGAAAGTGGTTGGCTGCAGAGCTCAGCACTTCACTACCACCTTGTCTGGGGCTCCAGGGATTTCCTAGCTGAGCAAACCAGCTTGCCAAGGAAGAGTCTTCCTTACCTTAAGTCAAAAGAAGTAACTTTAGTTTCTAGGTGGTGTAAGATGGTTTGGGGCATTGGTTCAGCTGTTCTTTCAGATCCAGAGCTGGCCTGGGGATGGTATTTTATTTACTTGCCTCTCCATTAAAGTGAAGTAATACTGCAAAGGATGGCTGTAAGAGCTCACAGCAAAAAGCAAAGCAGCCAGGACCCAGCTTGGTGCTCTGCCACAAGGAGTCTCATGTGCCAGGCCCTTATTAGCATGTGTGACCTGTTGCAGCTTTTCCACTTGGTGGGGAAAATGGCAATGGGGGCAGGGTTGGGAGCAGCAGCTGTGGAGCTGAGCTGCAGAGCTGCCCTTCCTGGGGCTGCTGCTTAGCAGGGAGCTCAGCTGTCCCTGGCCAGTCCATGCTGGAGCTTTGTCGATGCTGCTTACTAAGAGAAAGGCACTGCACCACCTCAGGCTGATCAAATCCATCCTGGGAGCCATTCTAATTGGAGTCTGTGGTTGCTGTGGCAAGTAGTAACTGGCAGTAAGTGGTGACTGGAGTGGTTTAGGATGCAGCCCTGTGGGCACAGGAGCTGTGGCCTGTAGCAGTCCTCTCAAGTTCCTTGGCAAGCTGGTTTTCTCAGCTAGGAAATCCCTGGAGCCCCAAACAAGATGGAAGTGAAGTGCTGAGCTCTGCAGCCAACCAGATTCAGCAGGAGGCAGTTCTGCACCTGCTCAAGAGTGAGAAGTCCTTGGTTATGCAAACTTCTTACCCAAGTACAGCTTGACCACCTGAACCTTCTGCTGCCCTGCTAAGTACAGGCCTGGAAAAAAACAATCCAGAATGTTCTTCCTCTTCTCTGTGCCTTTCCATCAGCCACCCTGGGAGCATAGATGGCACAGTGCCCACAGCTGCTGCCTTGGTGCTCAAAGGAGTCTTTAGCTTTGTGTTTGTCTTCACTAGAAAGAAGGCTTGAGCCCCCAGGAGCCACAAACATCCTGTCCTGAGACAGCCTTCAGGACTGGAGGATGCAAATGCTGCTTCTGTGGCAGCAGTGCAAGCAGCAAGCTGTGATGCATCCTATGCAAATCAAACAATGACTGGAAGGGAAGAGCTCTTTAATTAGAGAAAAATAGGTCTTTAATTTCATTTCAGATCTCCTCTTAGAGAAGCAGTCTCAGTAGGACAGTCCATGAAAAACCAATGCATACACTCTGGCAGTGAAGAGCCCTCACTGAAGTTACCATACCAGAGAAAGCTGCACTTGAGCAGAGCTTCCTGGCCTGGGTGAACTTCAGCAGCCAGCATTGCCCAGAGTTCAGTTCCTTTAAAAGGTTTGGTTTAAAATAAGGAGTTCAAGTAAAGGGCTGGAGGGAAAGGCACTTCAGTATTGCAGCTTCCAGAAGCTGAGTTGTCTGTCTTCCCCTCCTGTAATAACACTGCTGCACTGCTCACTCATCCACATGGACACCACAGCTCCTGGGGCAAGACAAAGCCAAGAAGTCAGTGCCAATGCAGACAGCAGTGGGACCCCAGAGTCCCAGAATGCAAAGGGGGAAGGGAACTGACAGCCACAGGCAGCCAGGGCGGAGCAGAGGGCTCCCAAAGGTGTCAGTACCACAGG